>OY776279.1:18986320-19586320 GCA_963675445.1 Linnaemya vulpina | reverse complement strand
TCTCAGTTTATTTTGTTACGGCAACTATTTTTATGTTACTTAACTTTGTGTGTGTGCATGTGTGTGTGTGAGTGTTTTTTTTTATAAATTTTATGATGGATGTTAGCAATTGTTGCGAAAAAACAAACAACGTTTTCAGTTATACGACTACAAACTTATTATTTTACATTTTCTACTTTTCATTACTTTAATTAAAATGTACATTAACAAATCACACACGTTTTTGTGGTACACTGTGAAATAGTTTTTCTTCAGCAAATATTTATGAATTATTTATAATTTAAAAGGCATTTTCAGGAAGATAACCACAATATAAATTATTTTTCTTAATTCTTGGTGTAAAATTGTAAAAAAGGAAGGGGGTATAAGAATACACCCACATTTTTTATAGAACAAAACTTTTTTTAAATCTAAACGTCAAGTGGTTGAATTTTGATTAGAGGACGATTTCAATGGAGATAAAATAGCTTAAATTACTGCAGGTAACACTGGACAACTTTTATGTAAATTTAGGGAATAAAGAAACAACTCCCTACTCAAATTAATTTTACAATTTTTTTGTACACTCTTCTGGCTTAAATAAAATTCCTTTTCGACTTGCTGGCTTGTGTTTGGAAATGAATTTGATTCATTTTTAATATTAATTTTAGATTTTTTTAAGTATTACTGAACCAACAAAATAGTTTCCCATCCCTGCAGGAAATATCAATATAAAAACCGTAATAATTCTCCACTGATTTGTTCCTCTGTAGCAAATCAATCATTATCTAGTGTGCGATATTGAGAATGATCTGGTGATCTCAGAACTATAGAGGAGTTACTTCTTTCAAGTCCAAAAGACGGACCTTCATCTGGTCCATTTTATTTAAACTTTTTTCCTGGCTATTCACAGTGATTTGGATCTATTGACAACATTATTACGCTTTAATATTCCATAAAACGTATGTAACCTTTTGACCTTAACAGCACCAAAAAAGTCAACAAAGTTGGTGACTTGGCGGAGCTTGAGCCAACGTTTTCCTCATGGCTTTTCTTCAATTCGGTCATTGATTTTATCTGTTAATTGTTTTCTACCTGAAGGAGTTCTACTTACGCAAAATATTTTGCTGATTCTGATATTAATTCGTTACTTTTAAAATGCGCTTAGGATACACTGAGAAAAAATATATTAAGAGAAAGAATTTATTTTTAGATTTTTAACTTCCCGCTAGTTAAATTAAAAATTTTGATATACCGGGAAGTTATTGATTTTACACCGTTAATAAAAAATCGGGTTTGTCATGTCCCACAAAACTACCCAGACTAATTGTGAGAATACTTTAATATTTCTGTGTGTGTGTGTGTGTGTGTGTGCGTGTGTGTTTATGTTCTTTTTAGAGTGTTTATAACTATACGATCTGCTTACAATTTTTTAACAGAAATTTTGCTAAAGAGCATTCTAAAACTTGCACTTCCTGTGAAATTGAACCGATTCGAAGCGGTTAATTTCAAAATATCTCACAATAACTTAGAAAAAGGCATTAAAAAAATGATTTTTTTTGATATGTCGGCTTCCTCAATCGATTTCACAAACTAACTAGTGGATTCCACAACTATAAACAATAAGAAACTACGTCGCTTCTTGTGAACCTCAACCGATTTGAACCGTTATATTTCAAAATATCTCAAAAAGAGCATTTTGCAAAGCAATTTAAAAAAAAATATTTTCAGCGGCTTCGATTTCACAAACTATCTAGTGGATTCCACAACTATAAATAATAAAAAACTACGTCCCTTCCTGTGAACTTGAACCGATTCGAAGCGGTTAATTTTAAAATGTGAGATAGTTTGAGATTTAAATAACATTTACAAAGTGATTTTTTTTTCAGAATAGCTTTTCAGCGGTTTCCCCGATCGATTTCACAAACTTAAATAATAAAAACTACTTCGCTTCCTGTGAACTTCAACCGATTGGAACCGTTAAGTCTCAAAATATATCAAAAAGAGCTTAGAAATTGATCATAAATAATGCAAAGCACTAGGGAATTTTCCCTAGTGCTTTGCATTATTGATGAGGTCCTTGTGAATTTCAAACACTTTTCTAACAATTAATTTAAAAAAAATTAAGTTTAACATTAAATTTTGAATTTTATTGCGCCAATTGTTGGATAAGAGTTTTATACAACAAACAATTTTCTGTAGCCTGGTGTAATTCATAACCGACTTTCATAATATGGGCGAATATTTTAATGGCCACTTGAAAAACATGTTTAAGAACGAATCATGCCCTTGAGTGATTATTAAATTAAATTTTTGAATGGCAGATTTAGTTGCTAAAATTTTTTATTTAAATACTTTTTTTTTTTAATTTTCATAAGAAACCAGAATTTTCCAAGAGCTCAAATTGTCAACCTAAATACTCCAAACCTGCAGAATCCTAATTGACAAGTGAAAAGCATCCTGTGAAATGATTTCCGCTATTGATTTCCTCAAAATGCTCATAATAAAAGTCGGTTATTGTTCGAACTTTCCTCATTGACTTGGTAAAACATAAAAAACAACAACAACAGAAAAAAATGAAATGTGTGTTCCATCTTTAAAGTTCAACAATTTCATGCCAACGTCGTCTGCCACACACAGACATCTCCGCAACCCACTCAACGCAAAATTCAAATTGAATATTTCACTTTAACCTGATCCCCCAGAAAAGTAGAACAATTTTACGTTGAATTTTAAATAAATAATAAGGCCAAAATATAAAAAGCCATGGCTTGAAGAGCAAAGCATGTTAACAGTTGGAGAAGACTTGTTTTACTAAACCAACAGCCGCCAACATGAGGACAACAGAGTCGTGTGTGTGTATTCAAAGTCAAGGCGCAAACTCAACACAAAAGTGGACTTCAAGGATAATCAGACAAACTGTTTGTTGGGCGAAGGCAAAATGTATTGAAATGTTTTGGAAGCCGTTATTAACGGCGGCAGCTTTTTAGTCTTTAAGATAAAATCGCACCGAAATATTTGCCCATAAACAGTTACAAAATGATAACGAAAAGGATACGTGGCAGTTAACGGATTCTCGGGATTTTTCGTCAAAAGAAAGTTTGTGATTAACAAAAATACAGAAACGAAAAAGTTCAGATATAAAAAAAGCGATAATAATTCTAAATAATTAAAATTATATTGCACTAACACACGCGTGAAAGTTTAATAAAATTGAAATGTTTAAGTGAAAATAAAAAAAAAATTTATTATTAAAATCATATTGAGATAAAATATTAAAATTTGTTAAAGAAAACAAAAATGAAAGCATAAGTATTCTTATCATAAGTGCAGTTGAGCGTAGTGCTTTGAAGGCCTTTTCTAAGGACCTTTACGTTGTGTTGCATGTGCCCAAGGACCTTCTCATGTGTTCTTTGAGCCGTACGTTTCCTTGGGTGCTGCGCTGTTCATAATGCATTCATCACTTGCCATCAAATTACTCTGTGTGTTAAAACAAAACAAGTTGAATGCACATTTTTTTTCTAGGCCAAAAGGAAAATCCTTTATTCTGCTAAATGTTTTGTTTCCTCTCAAGGTCAGTCACTGTATATCCTTTTAGTTTATTAAGAATAAAATTATGAATTTTTAAGAACTTTTTGTACAGGAAAGCTAAAATAAAATCTGAAATTTCTTTAGATTTTTGCTCATTAAGAATTTACTGTGTGTTATGAATTACACCAGCCTACAAAAATTGTTTGTTGAATACAAAACTTATCCAACAATTGGCGCAACAAAATTCAAAATTTAATTTAAAAAAAATTAATTGTTGGAAAAGTGTTTGAAATTCACAAGGACCTGATAAATATTGCAAAGCACTAGGGAAAGTCATCACCAGTTTTCTGATCAATCAATTGAACTCCAATTTCTGCTTTAATTTTTTTTTCGTCTTAAGAAAATATTTTTAAAATTATCATGTCTCAGTTTGGTAAAAATTTTAATCAGATTTCTCTTTTATCCTGCCATATGTTGGGCATGCACATTATATATTAAGGAAACGTTTGTAAAAATATAGAGGTTACGTTCATTTTATCAAATATTTGCTAGATGTGAAGGCAGTTTAAATAATTTGAGGTGCCGAATTTTAATATTATTATTTAAAATTTTCTTATTTTAGTTTTTCCCTTTATAATTTCTTTCCAAAGTAAATTGAGTCCTTGAAAAATTGTTAATTTAAGCGAAGGAAATTTGACAAAATTTTCTTTCTATTTTTAATAAAAAAATTTTTTTACTGTACAAATTGAAAATAATACAATACAACGATAAAATTGTTTAGTGTGATATTTTTAAAATTGTCATGCCTCAAGTTGGTAAGAAATTCATTAAGTTTTTTCTTTTATCATTTCATATGCTGTGCCTACACACGAAATATTAAGGAAACGTTTGAAAAAAAATTGTGATGGCACTCATTTCGTCAAATATTTGGTAGATGTGAAGCTTCAGATAATTTGGGCTGCCCAGTTTTAATCTTATTATTAAAATTTTTCTTATATAATTTTTTAGCTTTATAATTTTTTCCAAAGTGAATTAAGTCCTTGAAAAGTTTTTAATTTAAGTGAAGCAAATTTGACAAAATTTTTTTTCTATTTTTTTAACAAAAAAAAAAAAAAAATTAAAAATTTCTTTTACTGTACAAATTGAAATAATACAATACAACTATAAAATTGTTTAGTGCGACTTATTTCAGATATTTTCTCACGTTTCCTCTTGATAAAAAGTGGACTTAAGTGGAGTTGAATAAATTTTGAATCAAATAAATTTTATAAGAAAATAATTGATCGTATTATGAATGACGAAGTCGTTGTCACATCAACACGACAGCAAACAATTGCCATTTGTGTAGTGTTTTTCGACAGCAATTGACTTCTGGTAACATGTTCTATTTATTTTATACACCTCAGAGAATACCAAAAGGCTTTTAATATTTATAAATAATGAATTATTGTCGACAATTAAATGACAAGTGACAACTTTTTGCTGTCGTATTGATGCGACATCGACGTCGTCATTCATAATATGAAAGATTATTTTCTTAAAAACACATTTTTAACTTCGTCTCAACTTCTGTGAATACGACTGTAGGCCTTCAGTTGATTACAGTGAAATCTAGCTAAACGAACGCTGTTTAATTGTAAAAGTTACTTAATTAAAGTTCCATATTTTTGTTAATTAATTGGCAGACGATTAGAATGCACAGTATTTTTGCTTAAAGAGAAAATTAATTAAAGCTTATTTTACTCGAAAATTTTGAAATTTAATGGCGTTTTCTTTTCTGGAAAACATGTAAAATTTCTTCAATTCTTTTCTTAAAAGTGGCAGTTTGGAGGAGTTTTAAAACAGAAATTACTTTTTGTAAGAGATGTTGAATTGATTTCTAATAAATTCCTTAATTTAATATATCGAGATGTTTAACATTTTCGGCTAAAAAGTGTAAGAAATGTTGCACTTTTTTCTGGAAAAGAACTCAACATAAGTGAATAAAATTATGAATTTAGCAGCAACGAAATGTGTTTCCCAAAAATAAGGCCTATTTTCGTCATAATTAATTTAAAAAAAAGTGGAACAAATTGTACAGGGTTTTTCATTAAACGCTGTCTATTTTTAAATATAATTAAAAAAAGTGCTTGACTATGAAATATCGTCGAAAATTTGTAGTCGTTGGAAAGATTTATTGATGTGATTGTGAACATCCCTCAAATTTCCGCCTTGACTTCTTTGGGTGCAGCACAACCAAACTGTCCGAATTTCCATGACCCTGTCCCGTAAATCGGGATATATATGAACGATGTAAAGGATTATATTGGCCTTAAGGACCGCTGTGATTTCGTGGCTTATTCGCATACAATTGCGACTAAGAAAAAAACCTCCATAAGAAATAGTCTAATATGGTCAAATCACACGGTTTCACGTGGGATGACCACACCCTCAAATCGCTCGGGTAGAATATTAAATATCCTATTAGCTGTATGGCACCCAAAAACGTCCTGTTGAACTGTGTTGGTCTGACTATTGTCGTTCTCAAAGAAATGTGGATCCATTATGTCGCCAGCCTAAAATCAAAACTAAGCGTTGACTTTTTTTCGAGATGCATTCCCGACACTCTGGGATCTCATGTTTGTTGGTTCACATACCCATTCATCCAGGAGATGAAAGTATATTTTTATTTGTCTTTTCCCTTTAATAAATTTTTTATTAATTTTTTGCCTGTAACCAACGAAATTGTCCATCCACACAAATTCGGAAATGCCGGCAGGAATTCGCTTTCAAATCAACTCCAAACTTTTATTAAATTAAATTTTATAGATTAATTGTTCGGAAAAGTATTTTTAATTCAGAAAGACGATTAACATTCCAAATCAAAAGAAACAGTCAACATCAGTTTTATATGTTCAACTTAAACAGCAGAGCAGAACCGCTGTTTTCGAAGGCAGCTACACCTTCATCATCACAACTCAAGTGTATTTTTATTTAGTATCACATTCTAGAGGGCTCTAATAAATATGTTAAAAGTTTTTATTTTGAGCAATTTTATTATGAAAAAGGATACGAGAAGTATATCAAAACGATGGTAACACACTTTTGCTAAACCCCTGGTGTTGCCGTTTTTGATAATTTTTTTTCATGTCCTATTTAACAGAATCATTTGTTCCATGTTTTTCAGTAAAATTGTTGTAGTTTAAATTTAAGTTTAAACTTTTTATTGAAGTCCTTTGAAATTTTATTTCTCTTTTACTGGGTTAGCGGAAGCAAAAATTTTTTACAATCTTTTTAATATTGTGGTCTAATTGTTGGAAAATTGTTTTTAATTCCGAAAGTCATGATAAATGTTTTATTTAAGTTTTCAATTTATTTAAAATTTGTAGCTGCACAGCTCACGATTAGAAACTATTTGCTACTCCATTCTTACAACACCTGCCCATTTAAGTTTAACATCTTTTCAAATACACGTCCATCTGGTGTGAAGATATTTTGGAATTATTCTCAATTGTTGTGTTGAATCAAATACCAGAAAGACAAAAACAAGTTAATACCTGCTGATTACAGTACATTCCTGGCATTTGATTCAGGGTTTTGTTTAATGAAACTTAAATATTTCAGTCTAGAAAAAATTGAGTTTAACCTGGAAAGAGGAAAAACATAAAATTCCTTTTAGTTGTTCACACACACGCTGTTGAATTTTTCATATAAAAAATTACAATTCACTCTTCCCACCCTTGACGAGTTAAATGTTTGCAAGTGTATGTTTGTATCAAGTCGGGCAACAGGCTATTTTGAAAAAGGATATTAAAGGAAACAACAATGAAATGACAACCCAAATCTGAATGAAACAAAAAAAACCACAGAGAAGTCATTAAGACGCTGCGGTTTTTTGTCATTTAACTGGGAATAAGAACACAATTTAACTTTCCTTTTCTTCTCACAACCAGGACATTTAAACAAAAAAATTTATATAAAAAACACACACGCAACAATAAAAAGGTTGGGTTGCACATTTCTACAGAGTGATACTTGCCTCAAGATGTTGGGGGTTGAAATGTGTCAGGATATAAAACAAAATCCTTGCAAAAAGTCAAACGAAGTTAATTGAAAATCAATAAAAAGCTGCACAAATTTCGCCTGATTTCCTTTTTTTTATTTAATTATGCAAACAATAAATTTGTAATTGGGGAATTATTGAAACGCTGATGAAGTGTTTTTTTTTGCTCCTTGAAATTAAGGACCCTCTATTGTGTCATTATTAAAGGACTTCTGACAAGTCACTTGCACACTCACTCGCCCTGAACTGCTGTAACAAACATTTTTATTTATTTTCTATTTATTTATGCGCTCAAAGAGAAATCGCGTTTGTATTCATAAATTTATTTGTCTGTTTTTGAAGGACACGTGCCACTCATAATTTATGGCATCGAATGAAAATGTAATTTTCATACATGCGAAATAGTTTTTATCTGCCTCAAAATATTTTCATTTAAAGGGCTGCAAATTGTTTGTGTTCTTCATGAACGAAAAAAAAGATAATTCAGCAGAGCAGAGTATTTTATTACAGTTAAAATACGTTTTTGCCAGCTGCAGTTGTGTTGCTGCGAATCTCGCGGCTCATGGGGAAATGAGATACTTTGTAATTAAGTGTATGTGTGTGTTGGTGTGTTTGTGTGCGTGTGTGTCTGTGGTTTCATATGCCTTTTTGTGCGCCATGAATCTCATGTGTTGTTGCGGGGAAAGTGCACAATTAAAACCAACATTTTGTAACGATTTCCTCTTTCCTTTTGGCAGTCACTGGCACACTCGATTGGTTTTACTGACACCAATAAAAACACACACTCCTGCTAACCCAATAACCCTAGAAACAAATCGGCTCAAAAGCATATTTAGAAAAGGGGATATATAAATTCATACACATTCAAAATAGTTTAAATGCATTTAAGCAACAATTAAAGAACAACTTAAATGTGGGCCGACAAAAATTTATACGTGATGCAAGTCCTTGCAACTGATGTTAATACAATAAATAACATTAAGGGACTCTGTTAATTCAAAGGACTAGAGCAAACTTCCAGTACGCTGGTCAATCAAAACCTAGTTAAACACTTAAGCCACTCAACACAGTGTCTACTTCTTAGTCCGGGTTCTTGAGATCTCAGTTAAACGTTTAGCCTAAAACGTTTAAATCTACTTAAGAAAATTCAAACCGAAAAATTTTTGGCTTAAGAAACAGGGAAAAAAATTCAAAAAAATACAACCGAAAGCGGCAACACAGGAACCCAACAAAAGCATGTTGCCATCGGTTTGATACACTTCTCGTTTTATATTTCATAATAAAATTAATACAAATAAAAACTCTTATCGCATGCAACAGAGCCGCCTAAAAAGCGGCAACAAAATAATACGAAATACTGATGACGAAAGTGTAGCGGCCTTTGTAAACACATGTTCTGCTCTTTCCGCTAGGCGTAACTTCTGCTAAAACATACTCTTATCAAGGAGCCGCTTAACAAGCGGCAACGAATAAAAATACTTACGAATACTGATGATCAAAATGTAGCGGGTTTTAAAAACAGGTATTCTGCTCTTTCTGATACACTAAACTTCTGCTAAATTAAATGCAATTTTATTGCATCGTTGCAGCTTTTTGAAGAGAAATTACAACGATATTTTGGCAAATATTTCCGCTGTCTTGACCACAGCAGTTGCAGCATTTAATTCAGTTTTGTTTTACTAGAAGAATATTTCGGAATCAATTTTACTAAGAATTTCCAATATTATATTTTAACATTTTTTCTTCAGTGCTATTTTACGAACTTCCTTCAATCGACTTTATTTTTCAAGTTTGAAATTTGAAAATAAAATTTTTCCGAAATCGCTACCACTTGATTTGAAAACTTTCAAATATGTTGAAGAATTGACATTCGAAAATCAGTTTTCAACATCGTGCCAATAAAATTAAAAATTTTTAAAAATCGGAAAGTTATTGGTTAGACTCCGTCCATTTTGAAAAAATCGGATTCTCATCAGGTCTTCACGTTTTGAGGTTGTAAAAAGTTTCCCTGATTAATTCCGAGAGTTGGTTACCATGTCTGTATGTATGTGTGTGAGTGTGCATGTGTGTGTGTGTGTGTGTTTGTATGTGTGTGTATATGTACACAACTGACCAGTTTCTGAAGAGCGCTGCTGAACTTAGACATCCAGCGAATTTGAACCGATTGGAAGCGGTAGATTTCAAAATATTTCAAAAAAACTTGGAAAATAAAACTTTTTAAAATATTTTTTTAAAATAATTTTTAACGGCTTCAGCAACCGGTTCTTTAAACTTAACAACTCTTGACATTTAAATCCAAGTCCAACATCGCACCGGTTCAAAATGAGTTCAGCCGTTCCCGTACCGTTTGATTTAAAAAATAACATCACAAGGCTGAGTTTTTAAAATCAAAATTAATACAAAGTATTAAGACGATGCTGTTGTTGGACTGGGAACGAATTGATTGTAACTGCAGTGCAATTCTCGAATTCTATTTTTTTTAAAATAATCAAACTCTATTTATTGAAAGTTCCCATTTGACTGCAGCACGTTGTTGACTTGAAGCGTAAATCAAACTGCATATCAACCCTCGATTCTTTTAGGCAATTTTGTTACCATCAGTAACATTTAAGTTTCGCAGGACAACGGAAAATCCTTTTAAAATCCGCTACATTAACAATCTTTTTTATAATTCAAATTCCTAAGCGTTTTTATTACTCACAGTTCAAATGAATTATTTCAAATCACTTAAGAAAATTTCTTCTTCTTGCACTTGCATTAGCTGTCGTTTTCCTTTTTCTATCACGTATTTCGGCGACCTTTCAGCTTTAAATTTATCAAATAATTTTTGTTTCCCAACTGCAATTCAGCCGGGACTTGTTAGACTTCCTTTTGTTACTATTTTTAACAGCCAAAAAATTTTGTGCTCTGCAACGACACCAGGGGAAAAATGTGTGAAAAAATAGGACATGTGGTGAAACGTTTATGGGTTTTACTTTTAAAAATAAAATACTATTTCAAAAATATTTTTAAACTATAATTTTCTAAAAGTATCTAGATAAATTTTAATAAAATAAAATAAAATATTTACCATGAATTTAAAGGGCGGTCCAACGGTGTTGACTGTGAGTCCCACCTTAACGTCAATATTTTTCACTTAATTTGTCATTATCTTGTTCCACTGTTGGATACATACAACCATGGGGAGGCACACAACAGAGCAGCGCTTTAAGATTTTTGAAAAGTTTTAGGAAAAACAAAGAAAAAAAATTTTTGGTCCACATAATGGATCGTATGTGTCCCCAACCGGGAGTATTGTGATCGAATTTCCCTAAAGACTTTAATTTAAACAATTAAATATTCAATTGATTTAAGAGCTGAAACTTAAAATTTATCCCAGTGAATTTTTATGGGCTTAAAAGATTATATTTCCAAAAAAAAATTTGCTTTTGAGTTGTGGCTCTTTATAATTTATCGTGCGATATATAATTAAAATGATGGCCACTGAATCGGAAATGTCTAGAGCGTTTCCCGTCTCTTCCAAAAATTCTGAGTGAACCACTTTTTCTAACACCCCGGAAGCAACGAAAAATTGACTTAAAAAACTGTCGGAAATAACATACAAAAATTGGAATTAATTGAAATCAGGAACAGGACTTTTGGCAAAATTACTAAATAAAAAAAATTGAACTCCTTGTAAGGACAACCCAGAATAAAAAGTATTAGAAAAATTCTTATTTTGCACTATTGCAGGATCACAAGTTAAGGATTTTATTTACTGGTTCAGAAGGTCCTTTTTTACTGGGACTTAATAAAAAATAATTATTTCTGATAGTTACTGTCCTTAACAAGTTCTTTTTTTAACTCTTCCATTGATGTCCTTCAAGTTTTTTTCAATAACTTCGCTTCACTTGAAAAAGGGACTTTTAGCTTAACGGACACTCTGCGGTTACGAAAAAACGTCTACGAATTTAAATTCAAAATGAAACTGCGGGTAAACTAAAATTTCTGTTGCTTAATGGCGATAACGTTACTTGACACGCCTTAAATATTTTAACAGATGGTCCAACATTTTTGTCGAAAGAGGATTTAAATTAAAATTTTTTGGCTCGTTACTTTAATTCTTACTAGTTGAAAAGGATATCAGAAATGACTAACAATTTTTCTTGAGTGTAAATTCCATGAAGCTGCTATATTCACTGGAAAGCAACAACTCTTTTTTTTATCAAAAATATTTCTCAAAATATTAAATTTTCCTCCTTTTTCGCCTATTTAATTTAACAAATAGAATTTGTTGTTTGTGCTTTTGTCTGGCTTGAATAACGTACACACTCTTCTCGACTTCTCGTATATATTTTTTTGTTTCTTGCGAGACTTTTTGTATCCATTTCCTTGCATTTTAAAATAAACAGCCAAAAATTGAAACAACCACATCCAGCAGGCACGTACGTTTGTGAGTATGAAAAAATAACAACAGTAACAAAAAATGATATACAGCCATGATACGAGTCGTATAAAGCAGCCATAATTTGGCACAAAATATTTATTCACAACATGGAAAGTCGGTAGACATCAACATTGAAAAATGCAATTTAACCGGGAGGCCCAGCAAATCAACCATTTCGTCGTACACTCATTTCATTTGTTCATTCATTCATTCATTCATTCATTCATTTCTTTTCATACCCACCAACCGTTTTATATGTTTGCTTTCCTACAGTGGTTGCTTTAAAAGCGGACGAAATGGTTGTTAAATTTTTTAGGCTACAGATTAATTAGGCTTTCTCAGATATTGTTAAAAAAAGCATGACCTTTAAAAATAGTTGAGAAAGTTTTAACTCTTCTCTATAACCTCAAAAATTTTTAAGGTTTCGAGATAAAGTTTCTTTTACTGAAAACGAAATGAAGCTTTTATTCCATTCAACTCAGTCGGCTGATGAGTGGTGATAAGCAAAAATACTTATAAAAATTATAATGAATGTTTAGTGGCTTTTGAAAACGTCTATTCTGCTCTTATACTTACAATTAGATAATTTAATTTATCTTGACTTTCTTTTGTATCTTCTAATCTTTTTATCATGTCTTTCTTTATTAAAAAATACTTTTTTATTAATCGAATTTAACAAAGAATTGTGTTAATTTTATTCGTTATCGCTTGTATGCGCTCTGCTTTTGTAATGCGCTCCTACGCGTGTACTTGATAATAATAATAGTGTTACTCATACGTCACAATGTACTCGTACAAAATAGCTGATGTGCTCCATGTTCTTATCTTGTCATAATGTGCAAGTATTTTTACACTCTTTTGAAATAGATTCGACTTATATAATAACGAATTTGGAAAGCAAAACGATCGCTTTTTCATAAAATCGAGCTAAAAATTTAAAAATAAATTTAAAAAAAGTTTAAAACAATAAAGAAAGAAAATATAAGTTTTATTAGAGTAAAGCAGGCGTGGGCGCTCCTGTGCCATAGATTTCTTATATCAAGAAACTAACGCTTTTTTCTCAATAACCCTTCTTGAAATCTAATCGCTCGAATTGGTTCAAATATACAGGAAATCTTTGTTTGGAAGCACCCCTTTAGTTTGGTTTGAATCGACTTAGACGTTCAGGAAATTTTAGTTTGGGAACGCTGTTTAGCACCCCGTTTGTTTAGTTTGAACCGGCTTAGACGTTCAAAAGTTATAAGCGGTTCGCATGTTTACATACACAAACACCCACACATACATAAATGCAGACATGGTGACGCCCTCTCAAAACTAGTCAGAATCTTAATCGGTCATTGGTGGGGTCAGTAGAAAAATTCAAAACAGGCTATTGTCGACCATTTTGACATGAAAGACCTTAACTATTAAATATAGTTCAAGGGAAAAAATAAGACACGAAAAATAATCAAAAGCGGCAACACGGGGTTTCAGTAAAACTGTGTTACCATCGATTAACATTGATATACTTCTCGTATCATTGTTCATAGTAAAATTGTTACAAATCAGAAAGACTTAACACCTGCAACTGAACCATGTAAAAAGTGGTACTAAATAAAAATGCACATGAGCTGCAGCGATGAAAGTGCAGCGGCCTTCGAAAACAGCTGCTCTGCTCTGCTGTGTAAGTTGGATATATAAAACTGATGTTGACTTTTTCTTATAATTTTGATTATTTATCATGTCTTTCTGAATTAAAAATATGTTTCCAATAATTACCTTTTAAAATTTAATTTAATGTAAATTTAATTAAAGTAAATATTTACCAAATAATAGATCCTTTCGTGATAAGTTTCCCGTCGGCACTTGTCGTATATTTTGAAAAAGTTATGCAGTATTTAAGTCAGCTGAAAATTTAACTCTTTTATAAATGCTATCGATCTGGGTAAAACCCCTTTTTAAATAGAGGGTTTTGTGTGGAAAAGCTTTCAGAATTATTTTTATCTGTAGTTGCAGTTTTACTCTTCTTTTGAAAACAATCGCTCATGATTTGTGTTCCACTGTAAATGAAAATGTTCCCAACGGAAGGAAATCGATCAGAGATGAAGGCAATTTAATAAAAACATTTTTTAAGTCACAACAACAAGAGGATTTCAAAAATGTGCGAGTATTTAAGTGGAAATATTTAATATTTAAAGTCGATTTCTTTTCTAAAAAGCGGGTACAATTTTTCAATTCTCTGGTTAAAAGTTGAAGGTTGTAAGAATTTTAAAATACAAAATTATTTTCCCTAAGGAATATTGAATTAATTTCTTTCTAATCGAATCAGTATTTACAAATGACATAATTTTGGATTTTTCCAATAAAAAGTGTAAACAATTTTGCATTTTATTTTAGACAAGAACAACAAAAATTTTAAGAAAAATTTTAAAGTTGACTCTACCTCTCAAATAATAACGATGAGGCACAAAATAAATACATTTTCTCACAGTTTTACATCTCGTTTGACTTTATTAAAGAATCAAAACATGTTAATGACGACTTTGGAAAATTTAAAACCCCATCGCACTTAACAAACGCCAACTGCAAATATGGCCATCACATGGATGAAAAGCTTAAGCGTTAATTTCATACGACACTCACTTACGAATGCATTCCGTCATTCGCTCATCCACTCATCGAGTCATTTTCATTTCTTTTAATCATTTCATTTAGCACTCCAAGTCATTTGCACAAAACTTGTAAATCCGTATGAAAATAAAATAAAAAAAGATAACGAAAAAAATTACAACTGAAATGGCAGAAAAGTTTTCAAGTAAAAAAAAAATAGCGTGAGAATTAAAAATAAAGAGTTTCTCTTCATGAAAACACTTTGCATTTTAATTAGCGCTAAATGAAAACAAACACAACAACAATAACAATAACAACAACAACAATGACAATGGCAACGTCTATATGAAAGCGAGAAAGATTAAAGAAACTAACAGATTAACTTGCACAAGTTTCAAATGTGATTAACAACAACAACAACATAAACAAGTCCATAATTAGGAACTGCAGAGTCACCGATCTCAGAATACGCATCGTAGCAAATTCTTACACGAAACGACTTCAATTTATTTGATTTATGCGCAAAAGATTTGTCACGATGATTAATTAATGACACTTGCGGGCAATTGTGTAGCACAGAACTTGTTTTCTCTTGTCATTTTCTTTGTTCAATATATATGAACAAAAATATATATGAATGAATATATTTTATGTGTCCTGAATATTAAAAATAAATTATAACAAAGCAAACTTTAACAAGAAAAGTTTCTCAAATAGTCCTGCCTCACATTAAGATTAAGCAGAGCAAGCAAAAACAAACAGTAGGGTGGCTCACTTGCAAGTTGTATTTGGTATATGTGGCCTCTCATAACTCACGCCAGGTTCTATCGCGTGCTTGTTTTAGCTGCTTGAGAGCTAAAGAAATCGATAGTTGAGAATATCAAACTGTGTTGGCATTTCTGTTCTATATAATTTTGAAAATCACCATGAAACCCTTAACGCTATAAAAATGCTTCCAAATAAATAAAAGAACGACAAAAAAATATGGTAAACGTTCAACCCTAAAGGACATCCCTGTAACTCCCCGCTAATTTCAAACGCAATATAATCGTATCCACAATTTTGTGCTATTCAATACTCTTGAGCTCTGCGAGTTAAAACGCTTTTAGTTGAATTTTCAAATTAACCGATTCCTACTTTCAAATTAACCGATTCCCACAGTTTTCGTTTACTATAAAAGAATAGAAAACTTTAACTAATCAAATATAAAATTTTGGAGTTGAAAAAAAAAACTTTTTGAATATCATTGTTCACGTTATTTAGCGAATATCTTAACCGATTTCGAACCGGTTCACAATGACCATCACGAGCTGATTAGTTTGTAGAATCGATCGGTGAAGCAGTTAAAAAGCTTTTGGCAAAACAAAAAAAAAAACACTTTGAAAAGTGCTCTATTTCTAAGTTATTTTGAGATGGTTGGAATCTACCGATTCGAATCGGTTCAACTTCACAGGAAATCTAAGTTCAAAAATACTCTTCAGAATACTATCAGTTTGATTTAATTAAGTTTAGCAATACAAAAATTATAGACGGATTACACCTACATAAGCAAACACACAAACACTACCATACATACTGACCAAGTGACGGGTTCTCAGAATTAGTTAGCGAAGTTTCCTAAAAGTTTCTTAATTATTAAATAAAATAATGCTTGAGAATCAGCTCATCATCCACTTTCTAAATGATCCTGTTCAGCAACACCATCTGCTTTATGACATCCAGCATATGAAAATTAGAAAAGTGTCCGTTTAATGTGTACTGCAACTCAAAAGATTTAAAAGCTCCAGTACATTCCATAAGTAATTAATTTTGAAACTTTTCTCTCATACGACAACTTGTACAAGTCAAAATATTCATACAGTTGAGGGCCGTTAAAACAACTTCATGTTTGTAAGAAAAAGGATTTTATCCGACGGACTAAAAATATCTTAATTAATAAAACTGCAGTTTAACCCGAAGTGTATGGTAAACTACAGGGTGAATGAACGTACTTTTAATTTTAACGAAGAAGCCACACTGTGGCAGCCACAGACATATCAATATGAGTGTTATATATTAAATTGTGTAGCATAGATTTGGGAGCAAAAACATATAATTTTCTTCTATAGAATTGTGTAGTTAAAGTGCGCTTAAGAGGAGTTTAAAATTACTGATTCGAGTGAGGTTTAGTCTAGGCCACATAAAAAAATATTAAAGTGTATTTTATTCGAAAATTGTAGTAGACAAATCCGTCACTTTATTGTCTACTTCAGCTAATTTTGATTAAATCATTTACTTTCAAGACAAGTTGCATTAACGACCCAAATAAATCTGTTCTTAGAGTTGTTATCGTTTAGCCTAGACCACAACCTTATTTACAAAATATCAGGAAAAATATATTGATTTCTTATCCGTATTGGAAAATGCTTTTACAAATTCTTATTAACATTTTCCCCTTTTTGCAAGAAAATATATTAAAAGATTAATTTCTTTGTATTTCTACTTTCAGGTGTTTTTATATGTTGCCATCCGTAATGCAAACAAACTTTGAGAACTCCTTTAAACAACGACTGCACTCGGAGAAGTTTTATTAAAAATATGCCAACAGAGGATATCAAAAAGATGGCAAATATTTGCAAATATTCATTAAATTGAAAAAAAAATGCAAGCAAACCAACATGGAATTGTATCAAAACTATTGATTCAATAAAGAAAGTTGAACAAAGAAAACAAAAACAGACTCTCAAAGAAAAGAAAAAAAAATGTTAAATAAACAAAAAATATAAGAGGAAAATTCAAAGTGAAATGTCTCAATTTTATGGCAACAAGAGAATAAAGAAACAAATCGAGATCTCTGGCCACAGACAACATGACAACGAAACGAATGAGTTTTCAGCAACAAACGTTACACCAGCATTCTCATCATCACCAACAACAGCATCAACAACAACGCAGACCACCTGACGTTGAAGAGGCGTTATCCTCAATGTTGTGGACCCCATATGAGCGGGCTTCGACAACAGATACATCATCCGAGGAGGAAGATGAGGAGCAATTGAAATGCCGATTGAAAAAATCCAAAAGTCAATATGATTATACCAGCGTACCAACAACTATACCCCCCTTAACACCACCGCCTCTGTCACTGCTGCCATCAATGCCATCAATTGGGCCAGCAACCGCACAATTTCCCATACCGCCCACACAATTAACATCAACAAATCTTATGGCATTTATTACAGCAACTACACCGGTGGTAACACCAACACCAACAACAACACCAGCTGCTGCTGCAACAGCTACAGCAACAAGTTTAATGTCGACAACAAAAGCATATTTAACAGCACAAGATTTATGTGATCCATCTGTAACAACACCGTTAGTGCCTTTTAAAAATCTAATGCTCAGTGCTCATACAACAGCAACAACAACAACAACAAGCGGAACACCTAATTCTAGTCAACAAAATACTGCCAGCACAGCTGACAACGATAATGAAGAATATCAAGATGATGATGATGATAATGATGACAACGATAACGAAGTCATTATAAATGCAGATGATACTTTTACTGATGTCCTTCATAACGACAATACAATAGCAGCCACTAGTTCCTCCATGATGATGCTGATGATGTCCTCATCTTATCAAAAGAAACAACGCATTTCCTACCCCTCCTCTTACGAACGCATACCAAGTCTTGGCAAGTGGTGGTCCACCTCCAATACAACAACCACGCGTGCAGCTGCAACCTCTTCCACCACCAATTCAAACTCGACTACAGCACACACATCGCCAGCACCCACGTCAACAGCATCAACGGCAGCCATCCTGGCAGCTGAGACCAGAAAACAACCACCTTCCTACGAGTCCCTGTACAAGAAACCAACTTTGCGTCCACTGCGCCAACGTCAGCATCGCTTCAACAAACATTTGAATTTATTCAAACCAGTTTTGGAGACGTTGCGAGCCAACGTGACAACAATCACGCAGGGTCGCCTTGCCACCACCCTCGGACGCACGGATCATAATAGAGTTACTAATGACGCACTAATGCAACCTGCAAATAACAACGTGACAGAAACAACGTTAACTGTAGCCACGACAACGACAGCAGTTCGAACTGACGCTGATTGTGGCACGGGGAGTGAGAGCAGAAATTTGGTTCATTCATTTACCGATAATTTTCTACATGAGGTAAGTTTAAGCATAGAGTGCATGCCTAAGCATGCAACATGCGGCCTAATAATCGTATCTCCTGCTAAACAGTTTTTATTTGCAACACGCGGTCTTTGTAGAAAATTTGCATTTATATTGAGATAATTTTGGGTATACGAGTGAAGTGCCACGGGAAAAACCTTTAGTCCTAAGCAACGTTTGAAGTATGCAAATTCAAGCACGACTATAACTGAATGTTCTGGAATAACGAAAGAAAATTTGAATGTATGGGTGGGAATATTTTTAAGCCCACAGTTTTTTTTAATCCAAGAAGGCTCTGGGACAGGTACTATAAATGCAGTGCAATAAAAAATACGGCAGTACTGCAATAATTAATTTTGTATAAAATTGAGAATTTTTAGTGATTAAAGCCATTAAAAAATTTCCTTGGAAAATACCTAATAAAAAAATTGTTTTTCTCAAATTAGCAATAAAGTGACTTATAACTATTTTCTTTATAACAACTTCCCAATAAAATACAATTTATTATCCTTTTATGTGGCAGCACCGGACGAAGCAACAATCACTGCTCTTAGGCTTCCCTCCAACGCACTTTTTTTTTATACAATTCTAAAGAAGAAATATATTTATTTTGCTCCTAAAACAATGCTAAAAAATTAAATATATGACACTTATATTTATGTGCCTCTGGCAACTTCGATAAAAATTAAGAGTACGTTCATCCACCCTGTAGTTTATCATACAGTTCGGGTTAAACTGAAGTTTTATGAACTAAAAAATATTTATTCTTCTAATAAAATTCTAATATTATAAAGTTCCAACTACCGGACCTTCGACTACGAAGCCTAGGATCGCACCTTCTGCTCCGCTCCCCCGTCATAAATATGTTATCGAACTTTCCTGATCAGCATTAGCGATTGGTCGTGTTAGTTGTTGTCGGCTGGTCCTTCAATATTCTAAATTTATTCCCGAAACAAAATTTAAGCGCTATTTTCTGCGTAAGCAATCTTTTTAGGCCAGTCAGTTCGGTCCTTTCGTGAAACAAAAATAAAAAAACAAAAAATATGTCGAGCCTATTTTTTTTATTCCCTAACTTCCCACTAGAGAAATTTTGAATTTCCAATATTTATATATTTTTATATATATATTTTAGTCTCGTCTATCAGGACCAATCGACCTGATAGATTTGGCTAAATCGTAATTTAGCCAAAAAATTTTAAATTGTTGTACAGTGTAATCGTGAAGTTATTTGTTTTAGCCCCGCTTTGGAAAAATCGAATTCTCATCAGATATACCTACTTTGATTTCTTAGAAAGCTTTCCCGACTAATTCTGAGAGCCCGTCTCTATGTGTGAGTGTGTGTATAACTTCTTGACCGAATTGAATCAAATTGATGGCGTTCTAAAGAGTTCTACTGAACTGAAATCTACTGTTAATTTAAACCGATTTAAATGGGTACATTTCAGGAAATCCCAAAAAACCCTTAAAAACCACCTCTTAAAGTTGTCGTTTAATAACTCCAATACCAGGAACTAATCAACTCCCAGAATTAAAAGACCTCCTCGACTATTGAGCACCGGCTCAAAATCTTTTAATCCGTTTGTGAGATATCGTAAACGAAAAAATTTTGAAAAGAGTGATATTTTAAATTCCGAAATTATATATCTGATCGGTTCAGACTTTCGATTTTTTATAGTATTCGAAAACTACAGTAACCACCGCTCGGCTGAAAATTCAAATAATAGTTTATTAGTTTGAAAAGCTCCAAAGCGTAGCGGTTAAATTTACCTGGATTTTAAAGGGATGTCCTTTAGGGTTAATTGCGTTTCATATATTTTAAATTGTTAATTGTTAATAATTCTAAGAGTTTCTAAAGAATAATTTAAATATTTTCTATAACTTTTTAATATAAATGATGTTCAGAGAGTAGTGGCTTGCGAAAACAGCAACTCTGTTCGAAATTATACTTCATTGAAAGAGGATCACTTTGAAAATATGCTCTTAAAAAAAGTTAATTTGCTCTCTTAACAATCTAATACCTTGATAATATTCGCGGTTGTCATTTTCATTTCTGGTTAACTTGACTTATCAAAATTCAAAATGTAACTTACAACTCACTGCCAATACCTCCCTCGTATATTAACTATTCGCCAATTTAATTAAATCATATCCATTTCAATTGTGTTGCAAACCCTTTTGAAACATCACAGGAAGTGTTTAGCATTTAAAATCAAATACTCTGTCATTTAATTGAATAATTAAATATTCATTTAAATTCTAAAATATCCCGCACACACGAGGATAAGCGTTTGCAAATTTTATTAGTTTCGATTTGGATGAAAGAGAATTTATTTAACTTTTTCTAATCAGAGTATTTTATGTTTTCAATTACCGGACGATAAGCGAGACACTCATTAATTGATTAGTTTTTGGGTATTTGAAAATGTAGGAATTTTATAAAAACTCATGCGTCAGGGATGGACAATAGTGTTGAACACGTCATGTTGGGATATATTTATTTATTTTAAATTTTCGTTTTTTGTTTTTTACTCAGCTTAAGAAATCGCTTCAAATAAATTTTGTATAAAAATTGTATGTTTGAAGCATTTGAGACTCATGTTTAAAAATACGGCGGACGCAATATTTAGCTCTTATAACTCTGACAGCGCGAAAATTCGCCGGCGATGTTAGAAGTGAAATGACTGCAGTAAATTCTCTAACTTCTCATTGTTTTTCATCTTTCACACACCTTTCAAGAAAATACCTTCCTTTCACTTTCCGGCATAAACTCCTGCATATGAACGAATCATCATCTGAGTGCTGGTCCCTGCACTATTGCACTGATGTTACCATCCCTGTGATGCAAAGTGGCAAAAGATAATATCTTATTTATAACATCGTTATAGGAAAAGTTACTGATATTTTATTGTTTATTTTTTATGAAAAATTTAGATAAAAATGTGATTGTATCCATGCCTGTGCTGAATGCATGTAAAGTTTTTAAATTATGTTGGCTTTGCTTCAGTTTTTTTTTTGGGACGAACGTCAAAAAGCTTTAACAATATTAAATTGAAGTCAGTATTTGTTATTGTAAACAATGAAATTTTATGCAAGAGCAATTAATTTACAACTGGAAACTTCTAAGAATATTAATTTCAAAATTAGTTACAAAGAGTTAAAAGCCATGAGATTACTGAAACTTAGCAAACCCCAGCGCACAAAAGGCTTTTGTATTAAATTTAAATTTAATTTTGTATTAAATTTAATTTAGAAATTAATTCAAGTCTCTGTTTAGTTAAATAAAATTGTAGATTTATTCCTTAAAAAAAATCAATAGTTTTATGTTTTCAGAATCAGTCAGCGATCCAAATCTTTGTGTTGTTTTCTGTAAAAAAATGCAACATTTCTTGCACTTTTTAATAGAAAAAGGTAACATTTGAAAGTAAAGACTACTTCAGAAATCAATCCAACATCCTTTAAGAAATATAATTTTTTAAGTCCCCACCAAACTGCCACGTCTTGGAAAAGAAAAGAAAAAATGTTACACATTTTCGAGAAAAGAACACGTCATTGTATCTGCGCAAGTCGCACAACATCGTAAAGACCTTCAAACATATCATGGGCGATTTAATTAGTTAAAGGTTTTGAAAGAAAAAAAATTATATTCTAAAAAGGGGGAAACACAATTTCTTCCAAATCTCAGGATCATTAAATTACGTTTTCCAGAAATTGGAAAGCCAACTTTTGGTTAACCCCAAAAGTCATCCCAAGACTATCGTGATTTAACTCCCACAGCAGATTTACTAACGCAAAGGAAACAAACTCTAATTAAAGATATTTTTAAATTTTACCAAATGCTTCGCACAGACCTCGTATAATGTTTATAATTTACAGCCTCATTGTCATTCCTCAACTAACGACTGCGAATTTGACCCTTAGCAGCGTGCAATATATCATCGATAGTCCATTTGTCAGCACTCACGCCAATACCCTCGTCACTGCAAATGGCACTCTGTGTGTGTGTGTGTGCGTGTGTGTGACATCGAAAAGAACAACAACAACAATAACAACAGCACATAAACAAAAACAAAAATACGAAACATTAAATCACCCTTGTGGATTGGGGTCATCATGTTGATTGTACTTGACGTCTGCTGTCAAATCAGTTACAATGTTTGATTATTTTCGACAAACAGTCGGTTTTGTTTGTACGTGTGGATGTGTGTTTGTGTGTGTGTGTCTGAATAAGTACTTGGGATTAGATGTGTTTGGGCATAAATAACCATATTTTATGGAATAGAATGATCGCAGTGTTATAATATAATTAATAATCTACGGACAAACAAACACATTCAAAAGATATTTAATACACACACACACACACCCTCACAAACACTGACTGAATGATTTAAATAGAGCCACTGCTGATAAACATTTATTAGGTTCGGCATAAATTGTAATTTTCTTCTCTTATTTTTATAATTTTTTTTTTGTTTTTAAAATTATCGCAACCACTACAAAATCGTAATCACACTCAAACCCAATTGTTTAGGTGTGTGTGTGTGTGCGTGTGTGAGTTTGTGCATCTGTGGCTCGTTTTACTAACTATTAAATTCATTGTTTAAAGATAATTATGGTTGTTATGGCTGGACTTTTTACTACCGATATACGAGTTTCATAAAAACTATTTAAATTGTTTTATGTTGTCGTTATCAGCTGCTTTGTTTTGAAGTTTATCGCCTCTTTTGTTTTTGCCCGTTTCTCTTCCAGCATAAATTATTGATTGTGAGTCAGTTGTCGTGCATAATTTAAGCGTTACGGTCAAAATGTCATTCTGTTGTTGGTGGCTTTAATAGCGGTCTCTTCATGTAATTTTGTGTTTTACTTGATTTTTTTGTTTCTGATAATGCGGATATGAGTGCACTTAAATATAATTACAAACTAACTATTAGACGGTTATGAAATGGAATTATGTTGTGCATAAATGATATCCAAATCCACAATGTTTGTGTTTAGCAGTACGATGTGGACAGGGATTGGACGAAAGATTAATTTAAAAAATTACATATTAAGGTTTTTATTCACAGAAATTTATTTAATGGTTATAAACTGCTTATAGGACAAATGTTGCGAATTTGTCTTATAAGCAACTTATAAGCACAAATCTTTTTTGTGAATAAGAACTTTTATTTGTAATATATTTTTCACATAGAAATTTCGCCTTATAAACAGCTTATAAGCGCGAAATAATTTTTGTGTATAAGAAATTTTGTTTGTAATAATTTTTCGCATAGAAAATTTGTCTTATAACCAGCTTATAAGAGGGAAATAATTTTGTAGATATGAACTTTAACCAGCAATACTTTTTTTTATTAATTTGTTTTTCGCTCTTTTATGTTTATAAACATAAAATAGTTTTTGTGAATAAGAACTTTAATTTGTAATATTTTCTCTTATTGAAATTTCGCTTTATAAACAGCTTATAAGCGCGACGTAGATCTGCATAATTTTTTTTCGCTTTTTTTGTGTTTCCAAGTAAAAAATATTATATTTTTAATGACAACTTTCTTGTAATATATTTTCCCATAGAAAATTCGCCTTATAAACAGCTTATAAGCACAAAATAATTTTTGTTAATGAGAACTTTTATTTATATTTCTTTTGGCATTTAAATTTCGTCTTACAAACCGCTTATAAGCGTGATATAGTTCATATATATATATATAATATATATATATATATATATATATATATATATATATATATATATATATAGATATATATATGAGCTTTGATTTTTTTTTCAAATTTTTTTGTTTTCAGGAAGAAAATTCGTCTTATAAACAGCTTATAAGCGTGAAATAATTGTTGTGAATAAGAACTTTGATTGGTAATATATTTTCGTATTAAAATTTCGCTTTATAAAGAGCTCATAAGCGGGACATAGTTTTGTGAATTAGAGTTTTAACCAGCAATACTTTTTAATAACTTACTTTTCGCTGTTTTAGAAACATAAAATCGTTGTTATGACTAATAATTTTTAACTTTTTTTTCCGCATAAAATTTCATCTTATAAACAGCTTATAAGCGTAAAATAATTTTGGGAGATAGAATTTTTATTTTTAATATATTTTTCACGTAGAAAATTCTTCTTATAAAGAGATTATAAACATAAAATAATTTTTGTGAATAACAACATTCTTGTAACATGTTTTCACACAGATAATTCGGCTTATAAACAGCTTATAAGCGTAAAATCATTTTTGCGAACCAGAACTTTTATTTATAATATATATATTTTTTTTGGTATAAAAAATTCTTTTATAAACAGTTTATAAGCGAAAAATAATATTTGTGAAGAAGAACTTGTATTTATAATATTTTTCGTGTAGAATATTTGTCTTATAAACAGCTTATAAACATAAAACAATATGTTGATTTAAAACTTTTATCTGTATTTTTTTTAGCATAGAAAATTCGTCTTATAATTAGATTATAAGCGTAATATAGTGAATAACTGCTTTGGTGTGTAATTTCTTCTCTAATGACTTTTTGTTTTCACTGAGAAAGTTTGTCCCATAAACAGCTTATTCGCGTAAAATAACTTTTTTCATATAGAACTCTAATTTTTAATACTTTTTAAACGAACATTTTGTTTTCGCATAAAGAATTCGACTTATAAACAGCTTTTTAGCATGAAAACATTTTTGTGAATAAGAACTTTTATCTGTATTTTTTTCCATAGAAAAGTTGTCTTATAAACAGCTTACAAGCATGAAATAATATTTATGAATAGGGACTTGAGTATAAAAATTCTAAACTGTGACCTAAAATTGTTAACGAACCCACTTAAAATTTAATAAATTAAAGTTTTACTTAAAAGTAAATAAATTAAAATTAATAAATTAAATTTTATTGGTTATATATTCGAAAAATACTTGTAGTTCAGAAAATATTCCAAAGGACCAGAGAAAGTCAACTTCAGTTTTATATATTCAACTTATGCAGCAGAGCAGAACAGCTGTATTCGCAAGCCGCTACACTTTTATCATCGCCAATCATGTATACTTTTTGGTTTATTAACTTTTATTAGGAGGCTCGTTAACAATATCGCTATGAAAAAGGGTACAAGAGTTACTTTAATTCGAGTTTGTTACCATAAACTTTTTAGAGTGTCCGTGTTGCCGCTTTTTATTATTTGTTCTTCATGTTCTATATATCGAACGCGACTCGTGCATTTCTCTTAGAAATTATATTCTTCATTCATTATTAAAAGCACGACAACACATTTTCAATGCATTCTTAAGTCGAATAAATATTTATTAATCATAAAAGCGAGAGAGGGAGATGGAGAGAATGAGTGAGAGAGCGAGAAAGAGAGGAAAATATACAAATTGTTAGCATCCATTAGTATAAATGAATTAATTAATTAATAAAAATGTTCTCCACCATGCAGGACACTATTTGTCAGCAGCCAGCCAAACAGTGAGTTCTTGTTTAACGAAAATCCAGCCAACGACATTAAAAGCAAATAGACATTTATTTTGCTTAGCCACCAGAAAAAAAAAAAAAAATCATATAAATAGAAATAGAAAAAGTACGTTAAGGGAAGAACGTTGTCCATGTCAAATTGTGCTGAGCCGAGTTAGCCAACATGATTGAATTAATAACTCCATTTGGACACATTCACATGGACAGCAAAAGACTTTCTAATGCCGCCACGATACACAAACACACATACACACACACATACACACACACATACACACACACACACGTATACACACGTACAAATCAGCTCCAACTACTTCGAGGTAAGCAAATGTCTGGCGGCAGGGCTAAAAGGTTGTGACTATTTAATAAGTGAATGTAAATGGCACAAAATTAGGAGTTGTTAAGGACAACAGTTTCACAAATAACGAATGAGGCGAATATGCGAATATGCGAATACGAGAGTGAAAAAATGTTTATAAATGGGCAACATAAAATCAGCAATTTTGTAATAAAGATTTTGAATTATTGCAACCGATTTATTAGTATTGAATGGCAAAAATTAATCAGTTAACCACCGTTGGGACGCTGCAATAGTTAGATAGCAGAATGAAAGATAATGAAATTATAAAAGTGCAGGTTTCATTGAACTGTTCTAATGAGCGTTTTGTTTTAAGGCAACAGAATTCATGATGATCTATTACGGGGTCGGCCAACATGGTCGAAGGAGTTTCACTTCCTCGTGACTTATGTTTATTAATTTGTCTTTGAATACCATTAAAGTTATTAATTTTTTTACTTATTAAGAGAGAATATGAATTACATAATAATATTTTAAATAATTATTATAATTATAATAATATAAATTATTATATTATTATAATTATTAAGACAAGAATTATTACCCGGGCCCAAGTGCGAATCTGCGAATTCGTAAATTATTTTTAAGTTGCATTAAATTCGAGTTTAGATTTCGGGAAGAATATTTATTTTATTATAACCATCATAGAACTAGTATTATTAGTACTATTAGCGAGGCCGCAAATTGATCAAGGAACGTTGATGAGATGTTGCAGCGGTTTTGAAATCAGTACTGATCGGTTTTATGATGGTTATAATACAATAAATAATTCCTCTTAATAAAAAACAAACTCGAATTTAATATAAATTAAAGAAAAAAATTTTAAATTTGCGGGTTCGGACTTGAGCTTGAATAGTTTTCGTCTTAATAAATTATTTCTAAAGAATTAGAACTGAAAAATGGTGATAATTTTCTACTTCGCACATTCTGGCTCTTTCCCAAACATTTTCCGTTGGACTATTAAGTACTGTGTAGTCCATTGTATATAATTTTGTCCTTATAAATTTCGTATTTTTAAACGCCCCGTAAAATTTAAAATCATTCTGATAAATCGAAAATGAAATAGAATTAATATATTGTATAATAAATACTTGATTTAGATAAATATTTACTTAAATGAGCATTTATTTTTTTCCAGCACTGTCCCTCTACGCAACATGTTGCTGCTACAAATGTTGACAACGAGCATATCATTAATAATAGCAATAACAACAACAACAACGATTATAGCATTGCAACAGAAAACCTGAATGGTGTTACCCCAATCCAGCAACAAACAGTGACTCATCGTCAACAATATGCACTCGAGCAAAAACAAAGGGAAACGAATGCGAATACAAAACCAAAACAAAACCAAGAAAACGAAAACAAACAAAACAATAATTTTATTATCTGTCGGCAGCAGCACAAACAACTGCCAACAAAAGAGGAACGAGAAATGAACTCAATTGACTGCTCGATTGATCAACACGAAATCCAACGAAACACAATGAATTACAACAAAAACACACCACTATGCAATACAGCAACAAATTCCACCACGACTAACAACAACACGGCCAATTTATTTTACGATTCATCGTCAGCGATCAGTTTGACGCGTTCATTTGAGGCAAACACATCATACACGTTTGGGCTAACGGTTGCTCGCGATAGTTTTGAAACCGATTTGCAAGGCGAAACACGTAAAACAACAACAACGACGTATAGTCTGACACCCAATAAATGCTTGGCAGAATTGGAACGTCTGTATGCCGAATTTCGGGCCAGTGAAAGTTTACGTGAACAAAAATTACGCGAATCGCAAAGTCAACTAGAAACGACGGCAACGGAAACAATGCGCTTAAATGTGCCCGCGTCCACCTCCAACTCCGTTTGTTGCCTGGCAGCGGATGTTAATGGCGGAAAGGCAATCAGTGAAATAACCCGATTAAATCCCAGTACAAGTAGTGTTTTTCTAACAACAACAAATAGTGTTACCACTCTAACAAATCCTTGTCAGCGTACGCCCAGTCTGACCATACAAGTCAATCAAATCAATAATAATTCAATTAATAACGGCAACAATAATCATTCAAATGGCCAAAATGAAAATGTTCAAGCTGAAATGGCTGCCAGTCCGGCCATAGTGAATACAACAACAAACGGTGTTAGTGTAATAAATTGTAATTATGTGAATAATAACAACAACAATAGCAGCCCCGCTGTTGCAAATCGAAGCGACAATGCAACAAATACAAATACAAAAGCGGGCAATTTTAGTGTCAATAATAATCATTTTAGCCGAAATAATCAAACAAATTTAAATAACAAATCCAAAAATAACAACAACAATAACAACTGCAGTGGTAGCGGCAACAGTGATAACCCTTCCCACACCCCCAACTGTTTAGTGCCTCAAGTGTCAAGTGTCAAAGATGTTGTTAATGACCCAGAAGTGGCAAGAAATTTCCAAAAGCATTTAAAGAATTCCCCAAATACCCAAGTGAAAGTAATACAAGTAAACGAGGTGGCAACTTCAAACTCAACAACACCCGCAACTTCGCCACAGCGCACCTTCACCTCTACCGAATGTCAAACTGACGATGTGACTGCTGTGCAATTGCGATCACCGTCGGCTGCAAGACAACCGTTGACATCAACGTCTTCGGCCAACTCGAACAGCAACAACTCCAACAACAATCGTGATCAGAGGCGTCGTGAAAGACGTGAACGTCGTCATTTGCAACATACCGCTTCCCTGTTAGTCGCTCCCACTCACTCGCATCCTCACCTCCATCCACATGCCCTTCCCATGCGACACGGCCATTTGGACCGCCATTCTATGCCGCCCCCTCCTCTGCCTCCCATCCTTCATCCGCCCCATTTGCATCATGGCTTGCAGCAAACGGGCCACACTGTTGCCATGCTAAGACCCATGTTGCCCGACATTTTACACAATCATTTCCCCCCTCCCTACAGTGCTTTGCCGCCCCAGTCGATGAATTCGGCTAGCGGCACAATGCCACATCACAATGAATCTCCTATACCCTTCAGCCATCCGCATCCGCATCCGCATCCACATCATCCGCCACCACAAACTCCAACAGCCACCATTTTGGGGCCCCCACCTCCGCCACCACCGGCTCGTACAACTCTACTAACTTCCGTGATATCGACGGTTCCTATACCAGGTGCAACGCCAATGGTTAGTGATGGACGATTTACGCTACCGTTACCAATAATAAGAAGGTAAGTGAGTTGGTAGTTGTGTAACACAAATAAAAAAACGATTTAAATATATTTTAATGGCAGCGTATCTGACACTGTCGCCAACGCAACGTGACCCACATGATTCTCTAAATTTTATTGTGTCATTGTAGTGACAGACCATTCTAATCAAATCTAAAGTCTAAACGTTTAGTTTTAACCCAAAAACTTTGTTGTCGTTATTTCATTCGTGTTAAATCGTTATTGCCAATTGGCTTGGCTGCCGTTAGTGTTGTTATTCGAATAAAATTTATTCGAATGTTCCAACTATTTTTTTTAGTACTTCTTTGAATAAAGAAAATTTTACAACGGAGAATAAAAATGAGTTCAAACAGTTTTTGACGATTAAAAATTATTCGAATATAAAAACTATTTTTTTCGGTTTTTTTTAAGGAACAAAATTTTCAATTGAGAATAAAAAATAATTTTTTTGACAAGACCATTCGAATCGAGAATCTTTTTTTTTATTTCATTTTAAAATCTGTTCAAACGAAGAACACTTTTCAAATGATAATAAAATAATTCGATTATTTTTTTTCCGAATATTCGAATATTGTTTTATTTCAACGCCATTTCAATAAAAATTATTGGAACACCTTTATTTTAAATATGTTTTGGAGAATAGAAAATATTTCAATTAAGAATGAAAAATAGTTCAAACAGTTTTCGAAATATATTCGAATAATTTTTTGTAGCACTCGTCGAGTGAGAATTAATCGAATTCTTGTTTTTCATATTTAAACGAACAAACAAAATTTTTTAATTTAGACTAAAAAACACTTCGAATAGTATATAACTAGTATTCGAATAACAGTTATTCATCACCATTCGAATTCGAGTTATTCGAATTTTTTTTTTTACTTTTCTCCGAAAGAAAAAATTGTTCAAATTTAGCTTAAAAATAACCCAAATAGCTCGCGAATATCGTTAGTATATATTTATAAACACTATTCGAATAAAAATATTCTACCAAGATTTTTTCCATACAAGTTCGAACGAAAAAATGAATGAATTTAATTTTTTTGTTCCAGCGAACAAAAATTTTTGCATATAAAATAAAAATAATTCCCTCACTTTTTGAAGAATATTGGAATTTTTTAAACGCCATTCGAATAAAAATTATTTTTCAAACGAAATTATTCAATTTAGAATAAAATATAATAAAAAATTTTTCGGTCAAATAATTCGTGTAGGAATTATTCGCAAAAATAGTTTTCATTTATGTTCGAACGAGCAGAATTTTCAATTTAGAATAAAAATTAACTCGAGCAGTTTTTAGCGAATATTACAATAGTTGTTTTTCAACACCATTCGAACAAAAATTATTCGAATATTCGAAACAACTTTTTTTAGTTTCTAAAAATTAATTCGAATAGTTTTTCGTGAATATTCGAATAATATAGTTTTCAACATCAAAATAATTCCAGCTGTTTCTCAACACTATTCGAACAAAAATTATTCGAATATTCGAAAAAAAAAATTTCAGGTTTTCTGGGACGAACGAAATTATTCAATTTAGAATAAAAATTAATTCTAATAGTTTTTCGCGAATATTCGAATAATAAATTTTTCAACATTAAAATAATTCGAGTTGTTTCTCAACACTTTGAATAAAAATTATTCGAATATTCGAATACTCGAAACAACTTTTTTTATTTGTGTCCGAAGGAACGAAACTTTAATTTAGCATAGAAATAAGTCGAACACTTTTTCACAAGTATAAGAATATTCGAATAATTGAATAATTCATATTTAAAATTGATATTGTCTTTCCCTTGTGCCTTGGAATAGTTGTCATGTCGTCTTGAATCCAAAATAATTGAACAATTGAATATCAGCCCATTAAAACTAAACGAAATATTTTAAATTAATAAAATGTCTCTTGTTTATTTGGAAGAAAAAAAGAACCAGATTATTTTTCATCAGTTATTGAATGTTTGTTTGCATCATAACCGATACCAGTTGGCATTTCCTGCAACCTGCTGTAACATACTGAAAATATCTTTAAGTAGATTTAAACAGTAAAAGTCTGCACTATTTTGCTGCAGATCATGGTGCTCTACTAATTTCCTTCTCTGTTTGTATTTCCTGTTTAAGATAATTGTTACATAAATTTCCAACATTCTGTTTTATTCGGCTTAAACAGATTTTTATCTGAAATTACAAAGTTAAAGATATAATAACAATAATAATAATATTTACCAATAAGAAACACAGAAAAAAAGAAACATGATTTCACTTCATTAACTGAACAACAAAAAAAAACTAACGAAATACAAACTTGTAAGACACTGAATAGTACCCCCCTTTTTTTCAAATTAGAAAGGAGATGATGATGACTGCAACAATAACAATAACAAGAGTTATAAAACAACAGCGAAGAAAACTCCATTCGATTTGGCAAGAAGAAGAAGAAGAAAAAAAAACAGCAAACCGACTTCGTACTGCTAAAAAGTCAAAACCTATAAAAATTAATGCTAAAAGAAAGTTTCGGATTTCTGCCTGTAATTTACCGCAGCAACCCAACGACTTTTGAGATGAAATTAACAATAACAACACAGAAATGGGAAAAAAGTTTTGGCGAAAAAAAACACACTCTCACAACAACAACAAAACCAAAACTGAAAAAATTTTAAAACGTTTGCAGTATCATTTGGTTGGCTCATCCCATTATCGTCTTCGGAGGTTGTTGAGGTTGTTAGAAGAAGGTTGTAAATAAACAAAAATACAAGACAAATAACACGCTTTACAAAAAAAAAGCCAAGTAAACGGGTGATTGTTGTTTACACCAGGGTTAGTAGCGCCTCATGCGCGCTTAAACTTGTCGATGGATTTTTGTAGTTTTCAAGCAGGCTGGGCTGACAATTATATTTTGGCAAAACTCTTAATCAAATTATTTGGAAATTATTTGACTATTTGACGGAATTATAAAAATTATCTAAAGCCTGGTTTATAAAGAGAGACAGAAAAAGAGAGAGAGACATAACTGCTTGGAATGGTCGGCAATGCAGTCCCCACTATTGAGAGATACTATTTTGTAAGAGGATTTTTTTTAAAGTTTCTTTTAGGAAAATGGGAAATTTTCAAAAATCGGGAAGTTATTTGGGTTATCATCAGATCTCAATGTTTTGAGTGTCTAGGAAGCGATTCTGACTGATTTTGAGACGGTGTCACTATGTCTGCATGTATATGTATGGCTGTGTGTGTGTGTGTGTGTGTGTGTTAGAACGTGACCCGTTTATTACTTGTGATTGGCAATCAAAGAGTTCCCTTAATTTTGGATTTTCTAAAAGTTTTAAAAATACAATCAAACGGCCACACAGGAATTTAACAACAGCATGTTACCATCAGCTTGATACACTTCTCGTATTGTTTTTCATATAAAAATAGAAAAATAGAAATTGTTATCACATTGAATATTTGAACACAAATACTTATTGAGTGCTGATGATTAAACTTGTAGCGGCTTTCGAAAACAGCTGTTCTGCTCTGCTGTGTAAGTTGAATGGTTAAAAGTAATGCTGATTTTTTACTTATATTTAAGAATATTTACAACGTTATTCCGAATAAAAACAAAACACTTTAGAAATATTTTTTTGTTATAATGTATTCAATATATTAGGGGTATTCACTTCGGAGTATATATATGGTTCAAATATTTTTCTTTGCTATTGAGATGAAGGGTATTTTTTAAATTAAATCGTGTTCATATTTGATGTGATAAAACAAAATAATTGTGGAAAATAATTCACGCTTTTCTAAATGAATAGTTTTTTGAAAAAGCCTGTTATATTTCGTTTAATTTTTTTAATGAAAAGTCTGATATTTTTGCAATTTTTTATAGGCTGTTAAAATTAGAAATTTGAGTTGGAAACTTGTTGCTGTTTTTTTTTCTTTTTTGTAAAAGCTTTTCCACATTTTCCTCAAAAAAAAAGGGAAAAAGATATATAAAATGAATATCCATATTAATTTTGGGATTAACAATTAAGAATAAAATTATTTTAAAGAAATTTGAATAGAATTCAAATATCGTATTGTATTCAACAACATCATATTTAAGTTTTTTAATGTTAATTATCTATAATAAATTTTCTAATAAAAATAGTTTTTTTTTTTCATTCAAAAGAACCGACCATAAATCATGATGTTACTTCTGCGGCACCCTGTTTATTAATAATTGTTATTAGCGTCAAGTAACGAGTAGCCTTTTGTGAATTTCAATAGGTTTCTTTTTAAAGCACCGGAAATTTAAGGCTACATTTTTCATTACAAAAATTACAAAACCCATCCACCCATAATTGTGGTTGCAGCCTTAAAATTCTGTTTAAACCCCCCCATTTTGCCAACCACATCACATTAGCGAGTTGTACATTTTGATTTATTTTCCAGCCATAACATTTGCCTTTTAGTCAATTAAATTATTTGACTGCTAATTAGCTGTGACCTCTGCGTGGAATGAATAGCATTTAAGCCTCAATTGCTTTAATATTCAATGGCAAAACGGCAAATGGCCCAAAAGCTCGAACACACCTTTTAACGCACATCTTTAAATCATCCTCTCAACAATCACGAGTGTAAAATCAAAAGACATAAAAAAGTAACAGGAAATAAATCTTCAAAAAAATCAAAAAAAAAAGAATAAATAATAAAAAAAATATTTTATTTTAGAGAAACAAAAGACCGGCGAATTTCAATTATAATTCATGGACTTCATGGACTTGTAATTTTGGGCATTTGTAAGATCTTTAACTTTTATTCAAGTCTTTATTTATTTAATTGTTTCAGGCAGTAATCTTTTTCAATATACATAGTCAATTTAAGCAGTGCACAGTGGGGTATTTAGCAGATATTTTTCAATTAACTTATAATATTTTTAAATTGATTATTTTAGTGTGTTAGTTTAGGCGATTGATTTAAGTACATGTTCCTTATAAAAGCGCTGTATTTATGTGCAATAAATATCGCTTTAGATCATATCAGAATATCAATATGAGACCCCATAAAATCTACATAATCGGGGTTCTACTAAATAGGGAAGTCGTCTTAGCGATGTGTGTTTGTACCTCAATTGAGTTTTGAAGCCCCCGGATAAATTTATTGACTTTGGTTCTGGCCAGATGTATTGGATATAGTTTTAATTTTAAAATCTGTGAAATTTGAAATACCTTTCCAGAGCTGGAAAATTTAAGCATATATTTGGTACAAAAATACATTATTTTGATATATTTTTTTTAACTAAATCATTTTTATTACTCTTTATTTTTTATTTTCGTGCTGATTCTTTTATAATTTCGAAAAAAAATAAATTTTTATTAAAAATCAAACGATAACAAAAAGACAGTGCCAGCACTGGACAATTAAAATCTTTCGAAAACACAATTTAAACAAATATTTTTGTTTTCTTTATAAATTGAATACATTTGATATTTTTGATAAAAGTTAATTGTCGTTGGAAATTGGAAAAATAAAAATGAACAGCTTCAGAGCTGGAAAACTATTTGTTGTTTTGATTTTTGTTGAATTCAACATGTTACTACAAGGAAATACAAAGAGGAAGAATGAATTTTACTTTGGAAAATCAAACAAAATCATAGAGGCGATTGCAGAGATGGATAATATAAATGGTTTTTTTAAATATAAAAATGAAACTCAAAAAAATTTGTTTTCGTGTTTCCAATAAATTAAATACAATTAAAATTCTTCAAACAAATTCATTGTTTTCAGGGCTGGAAAAAAAAAATACTTTCACCATTTAAAACAAATTCACACTTCGGAAATAATGAAATTGGTTTAAGAAATTAAGCCAAATTAAATAGATTGTTGCAGGGGTGGACAAATGAAAGTTTCTTGTTACACATAAGTAACCAACTAAAACAGATTTTTTTATTTATAAATTAAAAATATTTGATATATTTTAAGGAAATTTATTTCTATAAAATTTAAAAAAATCTATAAGAAACAGCCCCAGAGCTGGAAAATAATATTTTTTTGTTCATTGAAACTATTTTACAATAAAAAAGGTGTTTCCAGAGTTGAACAATTGAAACTTTAATTTCATACATAAAAATAACACACTAAAACAACGTATTTGAAAGAAATTTATGGATATTAAAAAGCGAAAAGAAGCCAATTTTCCAGTGCTGGAAATAATTTTTTTTATTGATGAAATCCTATTTTATAAATCACAAAGAATTGAATTGGTATCGAAAATCAACCAGAATCATAATGGGAATCCCGGGTAGGACAATTGAAACTTTATTTTGGTACATAAAAATTAACTAAAAAATTGTTTCTTTTTTCCTTAAATATTAAAAACATTCCAAAAAAAAAAAACTTTAGACAGCTCCAGGGCTGGGAAATTTATATATATTTTTTGGATTTTCGTTTTTCTAATCTTATTAATAAATACTCTAAGAAACTGCTATTATATATTAAACGAAAACATAATTATGAATTCAGGGTTGGGCAATGAAAATGTTTATATTATGCATAAAGGTAACCCACCAAAAAATCATTTTTGAAACAAATTTTTGGGTGTTATGAATCGGATAAAGACGAAAGGACAGCTGCAGATTAGAAAAAATAATATTTTTTTTGTTGATAAAGCCCTGTTTTATTCTCAAGAGAATTTAAATTGGTATTGAAAGTCAAACAGAATCAGAGAGTGATTCCATGGTTGGGAAATTTAAACTTTTTTTTTGTACATAAAAGATCTTTTATCGTTTCTTTATGAATCAGGTTTAATTGATATTAAAAGCAAATGTTGGTATTAAAAATTAAAAGAACCAAAAAGACAGCCCCAGAGCTGGGAAACTGATACTAGTATATATTTATTTTTTTTAATTTAAAATATATTGAATTTTACGTATTATATATATTGAATTAAATTTGTGTTAAGAATCAATTAATATAAAAAAGACGATGTCAAGATTGCATAATTGCATTTTTGTTTGCAAAACTAAAACATATTTAATCGGTATCTTTAGAAATCAAATATATTTACTGTATCTTTTTAAGAAATTCTTTGGTTCAAGCCAAAAAGTCTGTCACAGAGCTGGAAATCTTACATTGTTTTTTATTATATTAAAGAAGCTAAATAAAATAGTTTGTCTTCTTGACATTTAAGCATATTTAAATTATTAGAAAGATATAAACTGGTATTGAAAGTCCAAAATATCAAAAATATTATTCCAGGGTTGGAAGTCAATGCATATATATTTTATATATTAAAGTAATTAAAGGACACTTATATTATCTTATTTAAAATTATTTTCATGAGCGATAACAATTTCTTGAGAATATTTTTACAAGTCCAATTGCGACATGAAACTGTAGTTGTTTGTAACCACTCAGTAAAATTCTCATGTACATAAAATTCGTCATTGCCAAGTATAGCACTTTTAGTTTTCTGTGATAAGTATGTTTTTAAAGCAGTTGGAAGGAATCGTGTCACTAGGCGACGCCGTAGCATGTTGGCCAATATGTGATTGCAGGTTCTTAGGAAAAAGGAAACTAAAATTATTTTATGCCTTCTAACGCGCTCCTATTCATAAAGCCAGTAGAGTTAGGAATTATCGGATAATAAACCAGCGGTATGTTAAGGAAAATATATTTTTTTAAACGTGTTTTCGATTAAACGAATATTCTTTTAAGCGAATTGAAGTCTTTGAAAATCTTTTTGAGCCAAAGACTGAAAATAAATGATTCAGCAAATTTTTGCAAACCGATTGTTTTTGCTTGCCCGATTTGGATTATTTTTTATTATTATTTCGCCACCAGTTTTCCGTTTGGTTCCACATCAGACGTTCAGTCCACTTCAAACGTAATTGTTTAATCCTGGTTTGTGTTATTTTCTAGCGCTCCTACTCGTGTGTGGTTTATGTAAGTGGCCGTTGCATCAAGCGAACATTAAATTTCTGAAGTTTCTGATTAACTTTTCGTTATTAGAAAGATGGCGGACATAATTTTTTTTCTTAATATATTTTTCTATTATTTTTATTTCTTTTTTATTTAAGTCTTTACAAAAACTCCAATTAAGGTAATTTGTTTTCCGTTGGGCTACAAAATATTTTTTCATTAATCATGGAAATTTCGAAAATGCCAGCTTCCATGTTGAGAGCGATTTTGGTTTATTTTCTTAATTTTTCTTATTTCTGTTGATGATGATTTTGGTAACGGATTTTAACTCTGAAACCCTTTTATTAACTGGCATCTGCATGTTTGTGTGACAAAGTTTGTAAGTGTTTGTTTGTATGCTTTTTTTTTTGTATAGAGTACAAGTAAAGAGTTCAAGAGTATTTGGATGGCGTCGAATATCTTTCGTATACTTTCACTTTCTTTATGAAAACAAAGTTTTTTTTATATATATTTTTTCAAACAACAGTAGCAACAAAAAAAAAAAACCAAAATTATTAAATAAAAAGCAACAAAAGTTTCAACAACATCCAACATAATAATCACACGAATTTAAGATGAAGTGAAATAAGTTTGGCGAAATGGGAACGGGTTTTAAGTAAGAAAGAAAAAAAGTAAGAAGTCGCATTAAAATAAAATTATTTTTTTAAAATTGTGCTGTAATAAATTTATGCCGTTCAAGCACAATTTTTCAAGTCAAAAAAAAAACCAAAACAAAAAGGCTTAACTTCGAACTCTTAAAGTGAGTGAGTGGGTATTTAAATAAAACACCATCAATTCTTTTGAAGTATTTTTTAATACTTTTTTGTGCAGTCGGCTTAAAACGTTTTAATTGGGATTTTCTTTTAGCTTGAAAGTGACTTCTTGCCAGCCCATCATTCCCTTTTTGCAATTAACTTGAATTTTTCTTAAAATTATTGTCACTTAAAAATATTTTGTATATAAAAATAAATTTAATTTATATTCAGTTCATTTAAACGATTTATTTAATTAAAGAAAAAGTTTTAAAAACTGTTGCTTTCCCTTATTTCGTTGTCATTAACGATTAAATATGTTTTACCCTGAACTTGAAATCTCTAGAAATTGTTATTTCACTCTTTTTTTATGAAAATACTGGTTCCAACAATTTCTCAAAAGTTGTTCGAGTAGGAAGTGTGTGCTTGTGATGAAATTCAAAAACTAAAACCAGTTATTGAGATCAATTTATTTTCTTTATCAGCATTTTGAGCATCAACATATCTTCACTATTTCTATTTATTTATCAAGTTGAAATATCGAGGAAATTTCTCCACTTTAAAGCTAAAAATAACTTTTTGAAATTTTGAAAATATTATGCAACCTAAAAAATAAAATGTAAAATATTTCGTAAAAAACATAATTAAAGATGCAGCCTCAACTCACACTAAAACATTTTTTGAAATTTAATTTGAAAATTTCTATATTCAAATAGTTTCGAAATATTTTTAATATCAACAAACAATCTCAAAACCCAACAGTTAGGCTAAGGAGAAAATTAAAATATTAAATATAATTATCGATTGATTGATCATTTCACTGAAATCGTAATAAATTGACCAAAACAAGAAACAGTGAAAAATTTTTTCCAAGAAATTATGTGCTGCAATTTTTCGTTGGTAAACTGCCCTCGTTACATATAAAAAAATAATTGTTCCGAAAAGTATGAAAAATATAACCCATTAAAAAACCCCATTAAAATTTTTTTTTGAAATAAATATCTGTCTCTTTCAATACTTTTTTATAGTAAGAAGGTACCTTCTCAAAAAAGTACTATTTAAATAAAGAACCTCTAAAAAAGGAGTTTTTCGTAAAAGCCTCTTTTTGAAGAGAAAGAAAAAAGTACGTTAATAAGTAGATACCTTTTCAAAAAAGTATTTTTTAATAACATCATCTTTTTAAAAAAGTACCTTTTAATAAAAAAAAATGGCTTAAAAAGGAATAATTTTTCATAAAAATTTCTTTTTTAAAGGAAAAAGATTACCCTTTCAAAAAAAGTTATTTTTATAAAAGTATATTTTGCTAAAAAAAAATGCTGCTGTCACAAATTTATTTTGCTCAAAAGTACTTTGCGTAACGTAATGCTCCCAAAGAATTACTTTTCCCAAAATGTATTCTTTAATCTAATCATTTTTAAATTATTTTTCAATACAAGCACCTTTTCAAAAAGTACCATTTCAAAAAAAGTACCTGTAAAAAAGAGAGTGCCCTTTCATGAAAAGTTTTTTACATAAAAGTTTATTTTGCTGGAAACTGCTGCTATCAAAAATCTATTTTTCTTAAAAGTACTTATTTTGCTCGTACCGTACTATTACAAAAAAAAAAAAAATAAAAATAAAATACTTTTCCCAACAAGTACGTTTTGATAAAAAAGTTGTTATCTTAACCACCTTAAAAACTAGATATCTTTAAAAAAAAGTATAGTTTAATAAAAGTACCTTTTCGGAAAAAGTACTTGCTCAAAAAAGTATCTTCAAAAAGGGCTATTTTTTTCATAAAATTACTTTTTTAAAAAGATAGAAAGTACCTTTTAAACAAATTTTCCTTTTCATAGAAGTACATTTTGATTAAAAAGGCTGCTATCAAAAATTAATTTAGTACAAAATACTTTTCGCAACGTAATGTCCCCAAAAAAGTTCTTTTCTCAAAAATTGCCCTCTATTCTAATCCTTTCTAAGTAGATACCTTTCAATAAAAGTATTTTTCAATACAAGCACCTTTTCAAAAAGTACCATTTCAAAAAAAGTACCTGTAAAAAAGAGAGTGCCCTTTCATGAAAAGTTTTTTACATAAAAGTTTATTTTGCTGAAAACTGCTGCTATCAAAAATCTATTTTCCTTAAAAGTACTTATTTTGCTCTTACCGTACTATTACAAAAAAAAAAAAAACTTTCCCCAACAAGTACGTCTTGATAAAAAAGTTGTTATCTTAACCACCTTAAAAACTAGATATCTTTAAAAAAAAGTATAGTTTAATAAAAGTACCTATTCGAAAAAAGTACCTGCTCAAAAAAGTACCTTCAAAAAAGAGTATTTTTTCATAAAATTACTTTTTTAAAAAGATAGAAAGTATCTTTTAAAAAAATTTTCCTTTTCATAGAAGTACATTTTGCTCAAAAAGGCTGCTATCAAAAATTAATTAAGTACAAAATACTTTTCGCAACGTAATCTCCACAAAGTACTTTTCTCAAAAATTGCCCTCTATTCTAATCGTTTCTAATTCTATTCTAATCCTTTCTAATCCTCTATTCTAAAACCACTTTTTAAAAAAAAAATTCCTTTTCATAGCAGTACATTTTGCTCAAAAATGCTGCTGTCAAAAATTGAATTTACTCAAAAGTAAATTTCGTAAAAAGTATTTTCCCAGTAAAGTACCCTTTAATAAAAAGATGTTATTTAAGCCACCTTAAAAAGTAGATATCTTGTCAAAAAAGTGTTTTTGAATAAAAGTGCCTTGTAATAAAAGTACTTTTTCAAAAAAGTACCTTCTAAAAAAGTATGTACATGTTCGTAAAAGCAATTTTTTTTTTTGAAAATTAATTTTCCTCAAAAGAACTTTTCTTAATAAAGTAATTTTCCCAAAAAAAGTACTTATCCCTTAAAATTATTCTGAAACAAATGAAGTTTTAAACCCTAATTTTTAGGCTTTTAGTTTTTTTTTTTTAACAAAAGTGCCCTTTGTTAAAAGAACCTTTTTACTAAAGTACCTTATCAAAATAGGTACCTTTTTAAAGAAAATATATGTTTTTTACAAAAGTACCTGTCCACAAAAGTACTTTTCATAGAAAAGTAGTGTTCTCAAATAAAGTTCTTATGCCAATAGTTACTTTAAAGCAAATCACCCACCTGTTTAAGTACTTTTACTTATTTTCAGTACTCACAAAGTACTATTATCAAATAGTGCATATTTCAAAACGTTAACCAAAACAACGTTTTCAAAAATTATTTTTTCAAAGTTTATATTTTAAGATAAAGTATATAATTTCCTGATGAGATTTAACAAATAAATATTTATAAATAAAAATGATACAGTCCTAGATTTAAAATCTGTGCAATCCAAAATACTGCTCCAGAGCTGGAAAATTTAAAAATTTTTTTGGTTTAGGAAATTAACAAACATAATAAATTTATTTTGATTGATATTTTTTTTGTTAACTAAATCAATTTTATACTTTCGAAAAAATCAAATTTTTATTAAAAATCAAGCGTTAACAGAAATGCAATGCCAGCGCTGGACAATTGAAAACTTTTGAAAAAGCAATTTAAGCAAATATGTTCATTTTCTTTATAAATTTATTATATATGATACTTTAGATAGAAATTAATTGGTATTGAAAATTAGAAAAATCCAGAGGAACAGCTCCAGAACTGGAAAACTGTTTGTTGCTTTGATTTCTCTTGATTAAAACATGTTAATACAGGAAAATACATAGACGAGGAATAAAATTAATATTCATAAATAAAAATGAAAATCCATTTACAAAAATATCATTTCCCAACAGCAGCCTTTCCGAAATATCGTTTGCAAAAAATAATGTAAAAAAGAACAGTTTTTTTTGATGAACAGCACTGTTGTAAAAAAATTTTTGAAGGTTTTTTACTCTCTTTTAAAAAAGCAAAAGATAAATATTAAAAAATTCGTGGCAAAAATAATCAAAATAAGGGGTGTCGATTGTACCCTTTTTACCCTCTCGTAGACGATTATCCAAAAATCAATTCTTGCTGGATCTATAAATTGAAAGAGAGCGTTGTTACGTTAATATTATTTTTTGGTTTCAGTTGCAATAATTTTCATGAATTCTCAGATTTTTACTTCAACAACAAATAGAATTTAAGAAGTGTGTTTTTGTTTAAAATTCAACGAAATCGTGGTGACATCGTGGGTTAAGCAGTTAATCCACTATTTAATTAGCGATGATTTATCGAATAGCGTTTTGGCGTCAAGTGATTCGTTCAGCTGTTGATTGCATCACTGCGTCAATGAAAATGCTGAATATGAGAAAATATAAAAGAATTAATAATTCTCTTGACTTTAAATTGCACCGAAAAAAATGTTGCCAAATTTCTTTGAAACAAATTTGGTTACAAAGAAAAAAATTTTTATTAAAAAAAAAATCTATAATAATTTGCATTTTAATAATTTTATTTAAAGATAAAATCTCAACACACACACACACACACACACGCTGTTAATCACATGAACAACAATTTGATTTCATTTGGGGCGTTGAGAATGCCAAAAGTCAAACCACTTTGATTTCACACAATAAATTCGCTAAATAAAAATGCAAAAACATATAAATAAATTATTTGCAAAAAGTCAATTCTTTCTCATGTCTTTCATGTCAGTCAGTTTAGAAATTGTAAATGTTCTGAAATTGATGGAGATAAATCTGAAAGTTCCCACGCAAAACACGCTGCTGCGCTTAACTCGAATTGGAATCGTACAAATTAATACAAAATTGTTTTGATTAAAGTTTTTAAATTCGATTTTAAATGTTAAACTTTATAAACCAGGGAGAGTGTGGTAAAGAGAGTGGCAGCGAGAGAGAGAGAGAGAGACGGGGGCAGGGAGCTGTTTTGAATAGCAAATAAATGTCTGGTTTAATTTCATTTCGTTGGCTTTTATTTCGCTATTTTACATATTTTTTGTAAGAAAATAGTTGTAATAAAAATTTGTTAAATTATTCTTGGGAGTCGATATGAATTTAATTTGAATAAATTTTAGCTGCTTTCCGTGTTTGCTTGTTTGTTAACTATTTAAGTCGCATTAAGTTAATTATAAACTTCAAATATTACACGAGTTTTTTTTTATTTTTTATAAATAATAAAAAACATTTATTTACGTTGTTTCAATTTATTATCGAGTTTAATTTTAGAATAATTAAATTGGAACTACGCAGACACTTTTAGCAAATTTATTTATAGCAAAACACGTACAAGTGCAGTTTGCCTCAGTGACTGGCTCTATTTGGCGCAGGTACGAGTACAATTAATTGTAGTCGTTGAATGTTTTTTTTTTTAATATTCGTTTTTCATAGTTAATAGTGGTCTACTTGATTAGAGTGCTATTAAAAAAAATTAGCATTTTAATAAAAACAGGTGCCCTGGATTGACAGTACTCTCCGTCAGTATTTGCAATATATTTTTGAAATAATTAAATTGTAATTATTGAATTTCAATTGAGATTTAAATTAAAATTAATAATTAAAATTCAATTACAGTATTCAATATTCTCTAATATTTTTCAATTCAAAATCTCTTTATTTTAATTTAAATAAATTATTTCTTTTACAATATTTCGTTACTCTTTTTTTAAAATGTTTACAAGAAATTAAATATATTATTAAATGTGAAAAATTGTTTGTATTATAAAAATTTTAAAATTCTGTAAAACTGTTTGAATTCCCTAAGAAGTTTCACAAATCAGTGACTAAAATTTGAAAAAATAAATAAATAATTTTGAAATCAAAAAGTAAAGAGACCTCAAGGTTAAAAATATTAGAAAATATTCTTATAACTTTTGCGATATTTTTCTGATATATTTTGAAAAAAAGATGCACTTAATTTTTTTTTAAAAAAGTCTAAAAAACTTTTTTATTTTTTTTTCAATATTTTTTTAAATTAATTTGAAGTTTTAAATAGTTTTTGAAAATTTCCCTGCCTCAGCTACACATTTTCATTTTTGGTTTCAGTGTAGTGAGATTTAACATTCAATTCACACCGTGATATTAAAATCTCGATGCTTTTTTATATATCCCGAAAAGCAGCTTCTAAAGCCCTCTTGCATTTACATTATGATTTTTAGAAAATGTCTTTCTGGCTTCTCAAGGGGTTAATATTTTTTTTTAATTAGAAAGAGTATAAGAACATGAAGAGTATAAAAACGTTAATGGAATAGGGTTTTCGCGCTGAAATTTAAAACATGACTTTAATATGAAAATCATAGACATGCGATTTGGCGTTCACACTACAAGTTTAATGGATTCAGGTCTCAACACACCGATTGTCCACTAAATTTCATCAAAATAAATAAAATCTCTTATAGAAATAAGCAAATTTGTTTTTGTACTTTTCTTTACTTTTTACAAGACTTCCTTCACAAACTGTACTGCAGCTGTTTTTGTTCATATAAAATAAAATGCTTTATTATTTTGAGCTCTAAAATCAAAACTCTGTTACAGTTTACAAAGGAATACTTTAAAACTATAAAAAGTTATATAAGTTAATTATAAAAATGCTTCGAAATCCCTTGAGATGGCAAATTACGGCACTCGATATCGATCGAAATTTGTATTTAAATAGTATTGAAAATTCGATCGATGGCAAATGCAATAATGCGAGCCCCGAATAAAAATTATGCAAGTTTTGAAAAAAAAAATTCAAGTGTGGGGCAAGAATGCATAGAAAAAAAGCATTCTTCCCACGTTATCAGATGTTTCCCATACACAACTTGGCAGCACTCAAATTAGCACAGAGAAAAACAGGCAAAAGAACAGTTGTATTTCTACTCAAAACCAATTTAAAATTGATTTTCTGTTTATTTTAACAAAATGATTTCTTATGACAAAACCAGGCTTAAACAGTTGGCTTTAATATTATAACCAGAATTTATTACGACCAGCTGAGTGTGGAAACGTTATAAAGAAAAATAAAGAAAAAATATTAGAGAAAATAGAAATTGAGAGTTTTCCTGGTCTACATTTCTCGCACATTAAAAAAAGTCATGATTTTTGCTCCTGCTTTGTAATCATCGTGTGAACAAAATGTCACCCATTTGATATGTTTTACTTCTTATCACAAAATATATTGACCGACTGTAGAGTAACCATTTTTCACCTGCTTGTTATTCAAAAAAAAAAAAAAAAAAAAAATATCAAGTGCAGCTGACAAATACGTCAACGTCTATAAATATTGGAAACGCAAAAGCGTTTTCATTATTAATTAAAATGTAATAGAAATTCACCGCCAATAAATGCAGTTGTTATATTTTACAATATCATTCATTCCATTATTGTTTGTGTTCGTTATTAATTAATTCTACTGGCAAAAATGGAAGCCATGGACATTTTAACTTAATATTTTTTTTTTGCAACGTTAAAACTGAAAAAGCATTTATTTCATTATACGCCAAATGCCAACGATATGAATTGTAATTGAAAGGTCGGACACGGTGTAATTAGAGCGATGAAGTTTGGAAAAAGTAAAAGCAAAAGAAAAAGCTATTTGAACGCTGGCTAATGATGGGTGATTTAGGGAAACTCTTGCCAGCGTTATTGGAAACAATTAAATTTTATTTAGTTTCTCTTTAAAGCCTGTTAATTTAAAGGATTTAATAAACATTTTTTATTCAAGATGTCAAACACATCCTGACTGAAATGAGTTAATAGAAGCTAATTAATTTTGATGTAAAGGGTGTTTTTATGGAGGTAGAGAGTTTTGAATTGGTATAAAAATAAAATTATTATTTTAAATGACTTAAAATTTAATGCCCCTTCCACGATGTCACTCGTTATCTTTCTGTCAACAAAATCCATTTAAACAAAAACAAAATTTTGGAGTCCTGGCGACGAATTACGATACTCAATATCGACGAAAAAAATTATAAATTGTATTGAAATTTCGTTGGATATCGAATGCGCTAATTTGGCCCCAGTTTTTGTTTTAAATTTAGTTTTATCGCCGGATGAATTTCAAGTGACATCGTGAGACAGGCAGTTAATTTATTCGAAAGACTATTTTCTGTTACTCAATTTAAATATGACTTCTGGCGTATGACCACCATGGCGGGATCGAACGTGGTCTAATTAGAAGCTCCAACTTTGAGGGACTTTATCCAACATTTGTGTGGCCGCGAATATAACATTCCAAGAGGTCAATCTTTTGGGACTTATTGGCATAGACTAGCGTTTTTTCATGTCGCCACAGAAAATAGTCTAGCGACGTTAGGTCCCAGGAATGATGGAGACCAAGATTACGGCTCCTAAAATAATAAACACCCTTTTCTTTGATAAATCAATTGCGACACGAGGCGTCCGGGCTTATCTTCATAGACTACAAACTGCGCATGTTTAAGCAGAAAATAGTCTAGCGGGGATAATTCGAAAGATCATGGAGGCCAAGATCGCGGCTCCTAAAAGTAAATCTATAGGGTTGCCAAATGTTTTTTAATAAATCTATTACGGCACGCCGTAGACTAGAGTTTTCACATGTCCCAACAGAAAATAGTCTGAATTAAGTCGCAAGATCATTGATCAAGATCACGGGTTCTAAATATGAAATTATGCAGTTTTGAAACGTTTTTTTAATAAATCAATTGCGGTACGAAGCGTCCGGGCTTATCTTCATAGACTAGAAAGTTCGCATGTTTAAACAGAAAATATTCTAGCGGGGATAATTCCAAGGATCATGGAGGGCAAGATCTCGGCTTCTAAACGTGAGTCTAGAGGGTTGTCAAACGTTTATTTCTTAATAAATAAACTGCGGCACGTCGTAGACTAGAGTTTTCATATGTCCCTACAGAAAATAGTCATACGGCGTTAAGTCACAATATCATTGACGTCAAGATCGTGGCTTATGATCCTGAATCTAGAGGGTTATCAAACGTTTATTTTTTAATATCAATTGCGGTCAAAAAGCGTCCGGGCTTAACGTCATAGACTAGAAGCTTCGCATGCCTATACAGAAAAGAGTCTAGTGGTGATAACTCGCAAGATCATTGATCCCAAATATGAAATTATGCGGTTCTCGAACATTTTCGCCAAATAAATCCATTGCGGCACGCAGAGTTCGGTCTTATCGCCGTAGACTAGCGACTTCACATGTCCTCGTAGAAAATATTTCAGCGGAGGTAATTTGCAAGATCATTGACGCCAAGATCGCCGACCCCAAATGTGAAACTATGAGGTTCTCAAAAATGTTCGCCAAATAAATAAGTTTCGGTACGAAGCGTGTGACATGATGTACCGTCTCGTTAAAATAACAGCTCCTGCAGGTCCTGTAACGTTCTGATCAGCATAATTAAAAATAATACGGACCACTGATTCCACCAGCCCTTAAAGCGCAGCAACATTCAGTTTTTCTAGCAGTCATGGTGTCTCATCTCCGTTTGTTTATAGACATTTTCATCTCCGTTTTATATATTGAAATTTTCATTCAAGCAAAAGTGATATTCAGCGCTTAAATAAATTCACGCGTTACTCATTTCGAATAGAACCACAATTTTGAAGATAAATTTCCATGTTGATCAGGCGTTAGTCTATTCAAGTTGAAATGCTAAAACAGAATTAACAAAAATTACTTGACAGTTGATAGAATGGCTGCCCCTTAAAAAGTGCTGCCAAGTTGCACACCTCTATAAGAAAACGCTCTTTATAAGAAGCAGCTGGATACAAGAATTAGAATATTTTCCACATCCAAACAAATTAACTCAACTTGAATCCTGCAGTTTTTCGAAATGTTGCTTTGACTCCATGGTAATCTTGGGGTCTGCGTCCACAAACAAAAACAAATGAGCGACTAGCGAAGCAAAAACAACAAAACTTTTTCACTTTGGCATTGAATGTTAGTCCGTCAGTCAGTTAATCATGATTTCTAAAACTGAATTCGGCATTCAAAAAAGCAGTCAACATTCAAACACCGAAACTGACGCCATAATTGAACAACAAATAAATTTATAAGCGAACAAATCAAGTTCAAGGTGAGCCACCGTTTCAATTATATTCTCGCCGGCATTCTAAAATTGAGTTTAAGGCAACGCGGGCATATGAAAAAATAAATAATTTAGAAAGTTTGAATTTAATCAGGCGGCTAATTGTTGCTTTAATAGAGTCTGTTTTTTTTGTTTTTTATTTGTTGGTAACGGAAAGAAAATAATAATTATTTTCGAATGCAAAATCCTTGTAAATAAATTTTCCCAGTTCAAAAATCATTCTTTCAACGCAACTAAAACTGATTATTTCCATTTCATAGTTGCGGTAGTTTCAGCCTTTTTTCTATATGTTTTCAATCTAAATGGAAATTTTGCGGTAAAAAGTTGCAATTTTCTCTGCACATCACAGGCAGGCATCCATCGGATGCGACGGAGTGCTGGCGAAACAAGTTGAACAAACAGCAACTTTTTCAGATCTCTTTTGCTCCTCAGCAGGTTGTGTGTGTGTGTGTGAGTGCCGCTAAAACTATTTCTTTTTTGCTGCAGATTTTTTATTTATATTTTTTTTTTATTTTTTTTAATATATTTTCCTCTCTGGTTATCAAACTCCATATGCTGAAGAATTTGCTCTGAAGTCGTTTACTTTGCTTCCGTTAGAACTTACAGAGACTTAAAGGCGGCAGTTGCCAATTGTAAATGGATAAACAGAAGTTGCAAGAATGAAAAAAATAAAAAAAGTAAAAAGAACAACAACAAGAACAAGAAACAGTAGAAAAATGAATTAAAGCTGGAATACGTTGCAGTAGTTTGTTAATGCAGTTAAGTTCATTTTGTAGTTTCATGTTCTGCAGTTTGTTTCCCAATCGCACGTATCGATGCACAGTGGGCATATTCGCAACAATTTTTAACTATAAGACAGGCCATAAAACAATGTTTGATTTAAAGGAACAGAGGAAACTTTTATAAATCGTTTATATAAATTTTTAATATGTTGCAAGTGTCACACGGCGTATACGTTATATGGAATTTCCCAAAGTTCTGTATAACGCATACGCCACCGTAAGAATTTAACGCGAAACTAAAAAGCTTTTGCCGTATACAATTTTATTTCATTCAAAATTTTTTTATCTAAAAGTAACTGCTGATGTGACCCGTTTAAAATTTCCCAAGAATATTCAATATTTTAAGCAAATCTCAAATCTGTTTAGGCCAATAGAGTGTTCCTTTACACTGACATGGTTTTAATAAATTCTGGTTTTATCATTAAAACCAACTGTTCAAAGTTAATTAAAAAAATTTATAAAACCGCTGACCCTAAACTGTTGACCTAAAACTATCGTGATCCGGTTTTTGTACTATTCAAAGCTTTTGAGCCGTTTTATAAATTAATTTTCAAATCAACAGGTTCCCAGGTGATAAGCGGTCATTGATTATGTTTTCGGTTACCATAAAGGAACAGAGAATTTTAACTGATCAGTTTTGAAAATGTCACTTTTTTCGAATTTTTTCGTTCGCGATATCTCATGAACGATTTCAACCCGGTTCACGAAGACCAACGTGATTTTTAAGTGTCAATAGTTGATTAATTCATGGAATCCATCTTTCAAGACGCTTAAAAGTTATTGAAAAAAAAATCTTTCAAAAACGATTTGTTTTTAATTTTTAAATCTACTGGTTCAAATCGGTTGAAATTAACTTTTCTTTCGATTGCTATAAAAGAAGCGGAAACATTAACATTATATATCTGATATATAATTTCATTGAAGACGTTTAAAATTTATTGAAAAAAAATCTTTGAAAAACGGTTTGTTTTTAATTTTTAAATCTACCGGTTCGAATCGGTTCGAGTTTACTTTTCTTTCGATTGTTATAACTGAATCGAGAACATTAACTGATTAGATATATATAATATCAGGGTTTTTAGAAAAGTCACTCTCTTCGATTTTTTTTTTCGTTTGCGACATCTCACGAAAGGATGAACCGATTTCAAACCGGTTTACTATGGTCGTGGTGATCTTTAAATGTTGAATATTGAGTAGCTTGTGAAATCAATCTTTAGAACCTTTCAAAGTTATTATAAAAAACACACACTAAGATTTTTTTATATATTGAGCTGTACCGGTTCGAATCGGTTAAAATTTACCAGAAATCCAAGTTCAAAAACGCTCTTCAGAATGCTGATTTGATTCAGTTGTAAGCGGATCACATACCTACATACGTACCCACACACACACCTCCACACACACACATACATACATACAGACATAGTGACAGGCTCTCAGAATTAGTCAGGGAAGTTTTCTAGGATTTAAAAGTGTGAAGATCTGATGACAGCTCGGAGTTTAAAATCGTTCGATGAATTGTAAGAAAATAACTAATAAAAACGAAAAAAACTTTAGTACAAGCTACTTAACTGCTGTATTCATAAAAAATAATGCAGACTAGAAAATGAACAAACTCTGTTTAAAAATTATATATGAAATCCTGCGTCACTTTACTCTTTATGAATACTGACTGCAGTGAGTTGACGACTTATCGATGCTGTCCACTGTGCGATGGCTTTAGGCATGATTTTTTTTTTAAATGATTCATGAGAACTGCATTTATTCAGCGAATTTTATGGGTAGAATTTTCTTAATCAATTTTCAAATGGTTGAGAGGCAGCAGTTTAAATCATCATAAATCGTTAAGAATTGCCGCTTCGTAGTCGTCTTGTTTGTGGTCTTGTTTTCAATTCATATTCTCTTTTAAAGTTTTTTCTCGATTCAATAAAAAGAGAAATAAATTATATTTAAAATATTTTCAATCGACACTGCGCTCGAAAAATAATTGCTTGGATTTTCATTTGAAAATTTATTCAATGAAAAGAACGCAGAAAAGCTGGCACTAGAAGAAACTTTTTAATTAATTCTATGAACTTCGTCATTAATGTGATTAAAAATTTTATCAAAAGTTTACCAACGTGACGCTTTATTGGCTTGGTGTAACAAATTTTGATAAGTTTGAAGTTATTAAAGTTTCGTCAAATAAATTAAATGCTTTCGTTGATGCTACGAATGACTTACATTGATACAACGACACGGTTTTAATGAACAAAAAAGTAATTTCCTTAAATGAATTAAATAGTTGCTTTTATTCAACGTAATAACTTTATTTATACAGTGAAGTTAATTCGTAGATAAAACAAATTAATTTTATCGATTTAGCACACAAACATAAAATTTAATTGAGATTTTTCTTTCTTCAATTTAATAAATTAGAAATTATTTTTTGTATTATTTTATTGCTTCTTATGCCTCATTAATTTTTAGGAAAAGTACTTTTAAGCTTTTAAAAAATTTATAGAAATACGTATTTTTCAGAAAAGACACGTGTTAAAAGGGTACTTTATTGGAAAGGCGCTTTCTGGAAATATACAGTTTTAATTGAGTACTTTGAAGAAGAAACACTTAGCTCAGAAGTAGTTTCTTGAAAAGGTACTATTTGGAAAAAAGTACTTTTTGGAAAAGCATTTTATGCGAAAAGTACTTCTTGGAAAAACTACTTATTCGTTAAGGTAATTTTTGAAAATTATTAGGAGCTTTTGAAAACAGCACTTTTTGAAAAAAATAGCTCTTTCAAAAATACTCCATGAAAAAAATACTTTTAAGAAAAAGATCTTTTTGCAAAAAGTACACTTTGGAAAAAGTACTATTTTGGGAAAAGTTTTTATGTTAAACTTTCTCGAATGTAATTTTAAAATGCAAAACTTTTGAAACTTTTAGAATGAAATAGTGTTTGGAAAAGGTATAATTTGAAATAAGTACTTTTTCGAAAAAGTACTCTTTGCAAAGAAACTACTTTGTGGATAAAGTACTATTGGGAAATTTTTTTTTTTTTGGAAAATGTACACATGGAAAAAGTACCTTTTGGGAAAAGTTTATATGCACAACATTGGCAGATGTTACACTTTTTGAAAAGTACTTTTCAACAATAAAAATTATACAAATAAAGGATTTTTTTTAGAAAATGTATTTTTTTGAAAAAGTATCTTATTGAAAAGGGTACTTTCTCAGTTTATACCTTTTTAAAAGGGCATTTTGAAGATACTTAGCTCCGAACTAGTTTTTGAAAAAAGTTACTATTTGGTACGTTTTGAAAAAGGTACTATTTTGAAAAAGTACTATTTTGGAAAAGTTTTTATATGAAACTTTTTCGAGTTTGCTTTTAAGACACAAAACCTTTGAAAGAAGTTATTGTTTTTAAGATGTACCATATGGCTATTTCCAAATATGCCTTGAAGAAATGGTATTTTCTTAATTAGGAGCTGGTGACAATAAGACTTTTTGGAAAAAATACTAAAAGACTATTAGGAAGAAGTTCTTGCTGCAAGAAGTAAACTTTGAAAAAAAGTACTCTCTTGGAAAAGTTTTTATGTGAAACTTTTTGGAATGTATTTTTAAAACTCAAAACTTCCAGAATAAAATGGTTTTTGGAAAAGGTACTATTTTAAAAGAGTACTTTTTAGAAATAATATTTTTTATAAAAAAAATTTCTCTGGGTATAAAGTACTATTGGGAAAAAGAATTTTTTCGAAAAAGTGTATATTGGAAAAAGTACCTTTCTGGGAAAAGTTTGTATGAACAACATTGGCAGATGTTGCTCTTTTTGAAAAGTAATTTTAAACAATAAAAATTATAAAAATAAATATTTTTAAAAAAATATATTTTTTGTAAAAGGTGCTTTATGGGAAAGAGTGCTTTCTCATTTTATACCTTTTTAAAAGGGCATTTTGAAGGAAGGATACTTGGCTTCTAGAATGAAATGGTTTTTGAAAAAGTTACTATTTGGTAAGAGCACATCTTGAAAAGGTACTATTCGGAAAAGTTACATTTGAAAATAATATTTTTTTGGAAAAAATACTTTATAGGTATATACTTTCTGAAAAAAGTACTCTTTGTTAAAAGGTACTTTTTAGAAAATGTACTTTTTGCAACAAGTAGTTTCTGAAAAAAGACTTTGAATAGGACAACTTTAGGAAACAATTAATTTTTTTATATTTTTCCATTTTTATAAGTACCAAATAGAACGAAAAGGTTGCTGGCATATAGATTTTGATCGATTTGCCATGGAGTTACCTATATATGTATAGCAAAAAAAATTGTGCTGCAAATATATTTTATTGTTAAAGTTTAGCGAAAGGAACTTTAAGATCAGCTGAGTTTTAGTGATCATAGAATATCGTTGAAGTGGAATATAAACAACAGGATGCAGAAAATATCTATTTTTACATTCGAATTGGTTTCACTGATTGTCGAATTATTAACGCTGTGGATGTAGTTAAAAAAGTAGTTCTTTAAAAATAATAATAAATTTTCATGTATTAAAATTTTGAGACGAAAGAATATTTCACGATTTAGTTTTGGGCATCAAATAAAATAGAAAATAGAAATGCTCGCTTCTGCCAAAACTCCAATTAGTTTTCTGGTTTTAGATTTCTAATATTATTTCTGGTTATCCAAAACAGCAAAAAAAAACTTTAATTGTAATAAAAAATCAAAAAATTAAAGTTAAGAAAACACCTTAAAAAAGCGAAAAAGTTGGAGAAATCTTTTTCAGTTTTTTGTTTCGCTGACTTCATACATTCGATTTGGTTTCGTTTTCGCTTTTGTTTTTCTTGTTGTTGTTGTTTTTTAAAATCGTTAACCAAAAGATTTTTTGGTTGATTCATCATTTTTGTAGTTGTAGTTGTTGTTGTCGAGAGGTTGCTGAGCTTTTTAACTGTCTTTGCTAACTGGCTGTTGTTGTTGTTGCTGCTGTTGCTGCTTTTGTGGTGCACTAGTATGTTGCCAATGTGATACTTTGGTTAAAAGTGTCTGTCCGTTTGGGTATATTTTTTATTTTTTTATTTTTATTTTATGAATCAAACCCGTTTTTCTGCCACAAACTTGCTGGTTGTATCTGCCGTTTAGTTTTATGCAAATCCACGTGAGCGATTTTTATGTGTTGAACGAACGCTGTTGCTTCACTTCACTTATTTTTTTTTTCTTCGTGTTGATTTTGATTTCGTTGCGGTCGTATTGGATTCGTATGATTTCTTTTGAAAAGTCTCTGGTTTTTTTTTCTTTCCTAATTTGGTTTGCAAAAATGTTTTTCTTTAATATTTTGTTGCAACTTTTTAGAGTTTTTCGCTGGGTTCCTTTAAGCCACAGCAACGACCGACTCCTCATGTTACAAGACGTTGTGAAAACATGTTCGTTGCACGCATGCACGTTTTTATTAAATTTATCATTCACTCAGTGATTGACTCACTCTTTGACTCGGGCTGGCTGGTTGCTTTGATATTCATTTCGCTTCCAAGACTTCTTTTAAACTGGTTTTTAATTGTTGGTAATTATTTTTTGCATGTCTTTTTCCAATTTAATGCCCCCTGTTTTTTTATTTTTATTTAGTTTTATTTATTGAAATAAACATAAGATTTAATTATTTAATGTCATTTTAATTTGCAAGTTGTTTAGCACCGTCCACGAACGAACGGTTTTGGGTTAAAAGTGTTTATGCAAATTCGCTTAAGTGCCATAATCCAGAAGTCTGACTAAATATCTTTCAGTTCGTGCAGAATTATGACATTCTGAAAGCTAAAATTTTATATTGAAGTCCTTATGTTTTGCATACTCGAAGATTTGAGTACATATCAATGGGAGCAGTGATTCCCAACAGTTTGGAGTTCACTGTATTGATTCGATGCAATCTTTTAGAAGCGACCAAAAATTTTAAAGTGATCCGTTAAAAAGGAGTTTTCTATGATGGATCATTTATAGTTTGGATAAAAATTAAATTTTTATTTCCCACAGAACTTTTGGGCTAAATAAAAAGTTGTCTCTGAGAAGGCCCCTAGACGCGACATACCGAAACTTATGCTGCAGATGGCATAAAAACAGATTTTTAAATTAATTTGAAGTTTTAAGTTGCAAGAATAATTTTAATTTAATCAGACGCAGTTGGAATGCAAACCATTTTGAAGTTAAAAACATCTCAATCACTGTCGGATATATCGCATGTAATAAAAAACATCGAATTTTTTTCCTTATTTTTTTCAAAAGATATCTTGAGCTTCATGTCTTGTCAAGTTTCACATTTTCTTCTCAACGTTGACATGTTCCTACACGTATCGAGTTAATTTCTTTCTTCTTCTGAATATGAAACCCTGGCAACTGACAAATTATATTGACATCTTACAAATTGTCTACTTATTATTTGCAGGTCCTTAAAGTGTCTTGCATTATCTGCTCTCTTCCATCGCCTGTTCACCAAAACAGACATGAAAAAGATTTTAAATATAGAAACGCAATTATTAAGAAAACATTTACTGTCTGATGTCTCATTATCAATAATGGAATGAAAAAAGGAAAGAAAAAAAACATAAAAAACAAGTGCATTTAAGGAATCAAGTGACTAATAAAAATAAAAACCCCCAAAACCCAACATGTCTTTTCTCACAATCTGATAGTTTATTTTGCACCACAAGTAGCACATGAATTTGAAAGATTTTTGTCATCTTATCGAAATCTGATGGAAATAAAACTAAAAGCTAAAGTTGAATAGATCTTCAAAACAAGAATGAAATACAACTTTAATGGAGTAGCATTTAGTTCTTGTAGCAACCGTCATTATATAGAGAGTAGGGTGTCCAATATTGCAAGTTTTAGTTTAATCGAGTAAAGAAATAAAAATATTTAGGATTAAATTAAATATATTGAAAAGATAACACGAGCAGTGTTTCCAAAACTGTTTTAACGGCTCATTTATATTTTATTTTCATATGAAATATGATTCTTAATGTATAGAGTGATTTCCAAGCCCGAGAGTACTCACACTCTATAAAGAATATGCTTAAAAAAATTATAAGAAATGCTCTGGAGAAATGGTGTTTATTTCAAAAGGTAATTAAAAAAAAAATTTGGAAAATTTCTTAACAATAAACTTGTCTTGAAAAGATACTCTTTTGAAAGGGCACGAAAGAGGGAATTTTCGTAAATGGTACATATTTTTGAAATGTACCCTGGGGATACAATAACTTTGAGAGAAAGTACTTTCTGAATTATGAACTCTTTGACAATGATACTTGTACTCTATGAAAAGAGTACTTTAAACAAAATTTCTTAAGAAATAGTTTTTGCGTAAAAAGGTACTTTTGAAAAAAGAAAAAGTTTTAAAAGGTACATTTATAAAAAAAAACTTAGTAAGTAAACGATTTTTTTAGCGATAAAATTGTTTTCAAACAATTATTTTTCTGAAAAGATACTCTTTTTAAAAGGTACTCTTTGAGAAAAGTACTTAATGGGAAAAAGTACTTTCCTAAGAAAAGTTATATAAAACTATAAAATTTTTTTTAAACAAATATTTTTCAGAAAAGATACCCTTCGGAAAAGGGACTTTTATGAAAAAAGTACTTATTAAGGAAAAATTATTTTTAAAAGTTAAATTTTTTTTGCAAAAAAAATTATTTTTTAGAAAAGATATTCTTTTCAAAAGGTACGCTTTGGGAAAAAGTACTTTTCTATGAAAAGTTACTTGTAATATTAACATGTCTTTTACACAAAAATTTTCAGGAAAGAACCTTAAAAAAGGATATTTTTGGAAGAAGTACTTTTCTGAAACAATTTATATATAACAATGAAATTCGTAATCTTCGTAAAAAGTACTTTTATGAAAAAAGTACTTACTGAGAAAAAGTTATTTTTGACTATGAAATTGTTTCGAAAAAAATAATTTTTTTAGAAAGATACTCTTTTCACAAGGTACTCTTTGAGAAAAGTACTTAATTGGAAAAAGTACTTTCCTAAGAAAAGTTATTTAAAACAATAAAATTTTTTTTTAAACAAATATTTTTCAGAAGAGATAATTTTCGGAAAAGGTACTTATATGAAAATAGTACTTACTGAGGAAAAATTATTTTTAACAATGAAATTGTTTCGAAAAAATTACTTTTCAGAAAAGATACTCTTTTCAAAAGGTACTCTTTGGGAAAAGGTACTTTTCTATGAAAAGTTACTTGTAACATTAACATGTCTTTTACACAAAAATTTTCAGGAAAGAAACTTTTTGAAAAAGGTAATTTTTGGAAGAAGTACTTTTCTGAAAAAAATTATTTATAACAATGAAATTCGTAATCTTCGTAAAAAGTACTTTTATAAAAAAAGTACTTATATAGGAAAAGTTATTTTTAACAATGAAATTGTTTTGAAAAAAATTATATTTTAGAAAAGATACTCTTTTCAAAAGGTATTTTTGGGAAAAGGTACTTTTCTAAGAAAAGCTACTTGAAACATTAACATGTTATTTACACAAACATTTTCAGGAAAGAAACTTAAAAAAAAAATAATTTTTGGAAAAAGTACTTTTCTGAGAAGAGTTATTTATAACAATCAATTCTTGTTGTTTTCAGAGAAGTAATTTTGAGGAAAAGTTATTTTTGACAATGAAATTGTTTTGAAAAAAACTATTTTTCAAAAGGTACTCTTTGAAAAAGGTACTTCTCCAAGAAAACTTACTTGTAACAATAACATGTTCTTTGACACAAAAATTTTTAGGAAAGAAATTTTTTAGAAAAGATAATTTTGAGAAAGAGTACTTTTCTAAAAAGAGTTATTTATAAAAACCAATTTTCGTTGTTTTCAGAAAAGTAATTTTTTTGGAAAAATAATTTTTAACAACGACATTATTTTCAAAAAACTACTTTTCAGAAAAGACACTCTTTTGAAAAGGTACTGTTTTGAAAAAGTACTTTTTTTAGGAAAAGTTATTATTAGCAATGCAATTGTTTTAAAACAAGTATTTTTAAGAAAAAACACTCATTTGGAAAGGTACCTTATTGGAAAAGGTACTTTATTGGAAAAGGTACTTTCTTAATATATAAATTTTCAAAAAGGCACTGTGAAAGAAAAAAAATTAGTTCCGAAGCTATTTTTGGGACATGTATTTTCTGCAAATAGTTCTTTTTGGGACAAGTACTTTTTTGAAAAAAGTACTTTTTGTACGTTATACATATACAAAAATAAGAAAATATTTGGTATTAAGTCAAAAGAGAATTGAACCAAAACTTAAAATAGTCTCTCAACAAATAAAAACAATAGTTCTGTTGGTCGCGCAGGGTTAATTTTTTTTTTAGTAACATCCGATAGTAAACGATAGAGTGCCCCAAGGAATTCTAGTTATTCGACTAAACGAATAGTTGATATAAAATTGTTATTTTATTCATTCATCGAACTTGTAATTGTTAAGATGGAATCGATTAATTCGCTTGGACACTCTACTAAATAAGACTAGAAAAAATATAAAAAGAAAATCAAATGCAATTTACTCGCAAAGACGATTCTAGTTTATTTCTTCAGATGTTCAGATGTTATCTGTATGTTTTCGATACTTGTGGCAGCCACAGTTATACGAGAACACAATCAGACAGACAGTCGTACAACAAACAGCACTTCATCTTCTTCATTCAAACGTTGTCATACTCTTCATCAGCACCAGCAGCATCATCATCATCCGCATCATCATCATTATCGTCGCCGTCGTCATCGTCTTCATCACAAGACATTTGAAAACATTAAGACAAGACCCCATTTTCCGTTCGCTTCATGTGTAACAAAAAGCATCGAAAGTACACACAAACATGTAAAAGATACACAACTACACGTGCATCTTGGATGTGTATGTAAGTAGTTGTACTCGCAAGTGGATGTATCTCCCATACATCCATCCGCTCCAATACACTTCAAGTCGGATGGGTTGTTGTACTCGTACTTTATTCGTTGGCTGTTCATTTGTCTAAGCAAATAAAACACTTTGACAAACTACAAGATACATTTAGCTGGTTTGTTAGTTACTTAAAATCCGTCCGTCTGTCCATCCTTCTGTCGATGTGTCTGTCGGTGTCTACATCTGTTTATGGCTCTTTTTATATACATAAAACTCTATAAATGACGTACGTATCTCCGGCACTCTTTCTGTGTAAATATTAAAAATGAACAGCAGCAAAGGAAACAAAAAAAATAATTGAAAAAATAGATATACAATAACAACAAGTTCAATAAAAAAAAGGAGGAAAAAAGATGTAGAAAAACCACAAGCTTCATTGGCTCTATTGACTTTTCGGTTTAGTCCATGAGATTAGTTTAGTACGACTGCACTAGAAAATTGAGTACAACATTAAGTCGAAGACGAACAGTAAAAAAGAAATAAAAAACAAGATAATAAAAAATAAAAAAAGGAAGCATTTTAAATAAGTTAGAAATTATTACAGAACTGCAGTGGCCAAAAGATGTGGCACGTCAGTCACGTCAGTCAAGTCAGTCAGTCAGTCAGTGTAGACTTTTTAATAATTTCTTGCTGGTAGTTTTTTGTCTTTAATGAAGAGAGTCAAGCAAATTACAGTATGAGATCGAACATGTGTGTTTATGGTCCTTCGAACTCTCAGTTCTTCTAGATAAAAATAAATAAAATAAAATAATAAAAACAGTAACATCGTGGAACTCTAATAATTGAAAACTCTTCATAAAACATGTTTTTATTTCTCTTATAATAAATCGCACCTGATTTTTAACCCATTCAGTAACGCAATAATTCGTCAATTTGGATTTAAATTTAAAGATATTTGGCAATTTTATGTAGTCCAATTGTGAGGTTATGTATCGTGCCATAACCATCAAAAAACTTTAGCGAAAAGGAGTTTTTAATTATCCCCGATTTAATACGAAATAGGGGAGAATAGGATTGTAACGTGGACTGTAACGTCTAGCGCTGGCAGTTTTCTTATGATAAAACCAATTTTGTGATAATTTTATTTAATAAATTTTTTAGGCGATAATTAAGGTCCTTCCCAAATTGTTCTTCAATCATTTCCTTTGTGATATTCTTGCAGTTTTTGGCATTAATTTTGCTCTACTTAAAAAAGAGGACTTTAATTGTAAATAAATTTTATTGATAATATTCTCTAACTTTTTTAACTTAATGAGAAACTAAGAAAAAGATTGATGTAATTTTTACAACTTCTAATTTTAATTTATTTATTTCTTTTTCAATATTTCGTCACTCTTTTGTACGACTTCTTCAAGAAATTAAACATTTTATTTGATGTTAAAAAGTTTTTTTTTATAAAATATATTTGACACGAAATAATACATTTAATTTCCTGGAAAAGTCACACAAAAGAGTCATGAAATATTAAGAAATAAAACAATAAATTATTTAAAAACTATAAAAAGTGCCGTCAAACTTAAAAATATAAAAAATATTATCAAAACACTTTATTTACAATTAAGAAAACATTTTCCAAATAGATTAACTAATGGGTTAAAGAGCAGTTTGCGAAGGAACCTAATTATCAATTAAAAAGAAATTTATTTATTTTAATTAAATAAAGTTATCATAAAATAAAATTTTCCAATCAAAAAACTAAAAGAATTTAATTTGTATTGAACTGTGAAACTTTTAGAAGTCAATTGTAAGAAAAGAGTTTTGAATGCAGAAAGAAATAATGAATATTCCAAAGCACCGGGGAATCGGTATTACTGACCCCAAAAAAGTTCAAAAACGTTCTTATGAAATTAAGAAAATTCAAATTAAAATAATTTGGCGTAAGAAAAATTTAACAAAAAGTGTTGAAAATAGGTTACCAAGAAAAAAATAAAATGGTGTCTTAGTCCCCTTTCACACACATCAAGTTTGACTCATAGAGTCTTGAGTTTTAAGGAAAAATACGAGAAGAGAATCGAAAGAGGCACGATCCTGACTGTTTAAGCAAAATTAAAACTTGAAGTTGGCTGCAGAATATCAAAGAGCATTATAAAGTTGAAATCAGAGACAATGGGTATGAAAGTAAATGCAGGCTTAAAAGATAATTTAAGAAAAAACTGATCAAGAAAACCTTCTGGGTGTGAAAGGACACTTAACAAAAGTTTGATACACTTCTCGTATGCTTTTTCATGATAAAAATGTTTACAAATAGAAACTGTTATCACATTCTACCTGAAGAGTGATACTAAACAAAAACTCACATGAGTACTGATGGTGAAAGTGCAGTGGCCTTCGAAAACAGCTGTTTTGCTCGCTATTTCGTAATAAAAATTTTTACAAATAGAAATTGTTATCGCATTTAACTGAACTACCTGAAGAGTGATACTAAACAAAAACTGACATCAGTACTGGTGGTAAAAGTGTACTCACATGAGTACTGATGATGAAAGTGCAGTGGCTTTCGAAAACAACTGTTTTGCTCTGCTGTTTAAGTTGAATAGTTAAAGCTGAGGTTGTCTTTCCCTTGTGCTTTAGAATATTTACATGTCCTTCCGAATTAGAAAATACTTTTGAAATATTGACCTATAAAATTAAATTAAATTAATTTTTAAGTAAATTTGATCACACTTTTAAGTCACTTATTAAAGTTTTCATACTTAAGGCCCCATTCACAAAAATTATCTTACGCTTTTAAGCTGCTTATAGGACAACTTAACTAGGCGACATTTGTCTTATAAGCAGCTCAAAAAAGAATATATCTTTTAGGTAAATAAAAACTTTAATTTGTAAAATATTTTCTGAATAACTTTTTGTCCGATCCCTGAACGCTTTAGAAAAATATTTAAATAATAGAAAATACACTTGAGCTAAAATCGTAACGTAAACATAAGAAAATAAAAAAGGAAAAGTGATCAGTGAGTACTTGTTATGACTTTGATGTTTGTTTTAGACTTCTCACTTATTCAAAGTGGAAGTTTGAAATATATATCTTTAGTTATTGTAAGAAATGTTGGATAAAGTTTCCCTGTTGGTCTGCATTAGCCCCAGATAAATGCGCATGGGAACAGGCTAAAACCCCTCAACTGATCACTTTGAATTTTTTAATTAATATTGAAACCACAATTCACAAGAATATGTACTAAAAGCTCTTCTGCTGATTTTACGTAACAGTACTTGACACGACCTTCATTACATGTCATTTTCGTACAAAAAAGACATGAATGAGCATGCCGCTTATTGCTTTATATTATATTTTATTCAAAATCTGTTTCATTAAAGCTTTTTCTTTTTGTTTTAAAATTATAAAATTATTTCTCCTCATAACCTCAAGTATCATACAACAGTTTATATATTAATTAATTTTTTTTCTCTTGCAGGTATGTTTGTGACACCAAAAGTTTTCAATTTACCCGTAAGTTTTTACTTTAATTTAATATATAATGATATAGAAATAATTTGCTTTTAAGCATTTCAAGTGATTTTGGGTTTTTAGAGAATAACATGATTCCAAAACATAAAAAAACCTCGTGTCTTATGTCCAAACTAATTGAGAATTACAAAAGAAAATTTTGAATTTTATTTTCAAACAACAAAAAAAATTTTCTAGGTATAAATTTAAATATTCTGGATATTGTGGGGATATTTGATTTCAAAGAAGGGTTACCCTTGATCAACATCAGCAATGGAGTAGGGTGTCCATTAATCTATTAGTCTTCGGATATGCAAAACTTTCAAACTCTGTAGCTCGTGACAAACGGCCACCATGCGAGTCAGTTAAAGGAAACAAATTCATCTTTTTCGTAGTTAATAATTCCTAAAAACTATTTTAATTTCCTAAAAGACTTCAGTCTTAAGCCATAAATTTTAATGCGTAACATGATCGTTATCCAGCCATCAATCACTTATCAAACAACAAAATATTTCCATTTACATGCATGCGATAATAAACCAGTTTTTTTTGTTTGTTTGTTAAATGAAAAAAACTCTTGTAACAATTTTTCCAATATCCCATAAAAAATTAATTTTTATCTCTTATTTTTATTTTTACATTTACAAAACTCTTAATGATTGATGATGTGTTAATTAAACGCCAACTGCAACAACAAAGAAATCTGTATGGAAATAATAAAATTAAATCTCTTTGAATATGTTAAAAAGAATAATTTTCTTTTGAAAAATATTTGAAAAAGAGAATTACCCAACACGTGCAAGTTTATCGCTTCAGACAGTCATTAAGAGTGAGTATTTCATGAAGGGCTTTTAATTAATTGCTTGGAGTTGTTAGTGTTTGGGAAAGGTTACTTGAGATAATTGCGGCGTGTCTTGGAATTTTTATGTTCCCACATTAAAAATATGTTTTAACAGCCGTCCTACAAATTGATGGACTTTTTTTATTATGAAATAATAAAATGTTTGATTAGTTTAATGTTGATTTCTTTGCTAGAAAAAAGTGCAACATTTTTTACACTTTTTAACAGAAAATGGCAACATTCCCATATATGAAATTAAAGACTTTATTACAAATTAATCCAACATCTCTTACGAAAAGTAGTTTTTAATTTAAAACTCCTGCAAACTTCCTTTTTCTTAGAAAATAAGTGGAAATATGTTACATATTTTCCACAAAAGAACACGGCATAAGTGATCACTAATGTCGATTTCTTTTCTAGAAAATAATGCAACATTTGTCACACTTTTTAACAGAAAATGGCAAAATTTTCAAGATACGGAATTTATTAGACATGAATCCAACATCCCTCACGAAAATTAATTTCTGTTTTAAAACTTTTCCGAACCGCCTCCTGTTAGAAAACAAAAGGAAAAATGTTATATGTTTTCTAGAAAAGAAAACACTATTTAAAAAAATGGCATGGACCCGTGTTAGACTCGTATTATCGTATAAAAGAAACTGCAGCAAAATAACTTTGTAGGAAAATAGTTTTTAAAGTTGTTGAAAAATAATTTTCCGAAAATATTAACTCAACGTTAAATATAATTAAACATTATTATATTCTGGAATTTCAATATAATCGTCAGCCTCTTCATGGCTCTTAGATTTTCAGGCGACAGTTTGTGTTTCAATTTCTCTGAATTGCTGGCAATTATTGTCATTTCTAAACAACAATTAATTTTAGTTATTTTCCTTCAGCGTTTATTATTCCATTTCAAATCTTCATTAAAAATGCTGATTATTTTGTTTAGACTAGCAGAACGAGCAACGAGACAACAGAAAGACAAGAGGAAAAGAAAAAAACTGACAAGAAAAAATGAAACATAAAGAAAAAATTGTGACAATTAACCACTCAGCCAGCAAAACGCTGCACTATAAACGGTAAACACCTACTCCGACTAACTGGTTTTTCTTTTCTATCCGAATGCTGGTAAATCATTTTTTTTTCTTTTTTTTTATGTCTTTTCATTTGTCGTTGTTCTTCTTGGTGCGATTGTTGTTGGTTTCAATGTTGTTGTTTTGCTAAACCAGTCTTGTAGGCCAACATTTGTTTTCTTTGAACACTATTTTCTTATGTGAGCGCGTTTGTGTGTGTTAAACGTTTCAAAAAGACTTCTGAATGAATTGTCCGCTTTGCAAGTTTTTATGATGCATTTCAAAGACAAACAGAGAGAAGGCGAATAAACGAGCAGCGGACAGGTACTGGAGTCACGCATAGATGGATGTAGGCAAAAGGGAAAAAGAGCAAGAAATCTCGAAAACAACAACAAACACTTGAAACATAGAAGTTGACTTGTCCGAAAATAGAAATCTCTAATACGAGGTCGTGTTAAGCAGTTATTTGAAACTTAATTGCTGTTGTATATTCTTCTTCGAATGAGCGGCGAATGTTTAGCAGCATCGAGTGTGTCAAGCGAAAATTTTCGCAGGTTTCTAAGGCAGCCCATGTCGCGTTTGTGTTTTATTTTTTAGCTTTTGTTGCTTGAATGTATGCAACACTGTAACAACACAAGTCGTATATGTTTGAGCAAAGGAAGCTTATATTGTATGGCAGTTGAAAAAAATGTTGCTAGAATTGTTTTCCTGCAAAAATATGTTGCCAGACTGTTTTTCCATGCACATATTTTCTGCGGGATCAGAGAACTACTTTTGCAATATTATTTCGCAAGAATTGTTGTTATTAATAGAACATAAATTAATTTTTATATACTATTTTCAATAATAAATTTTTATTAAAATAGTTAAGTTACAAAATCTCCAAAAAATGCGATTAAAATCATTGAAATAAATCAGTTTGAATTAAAAAAAGAAAACAAAAAATATTTACAGAATTATTTTAGTATTTTTATGATGTCCTGGCTTGCCAACAGTTCTATTCACGAAGCGGTCGAAATCCATTTTGATTTGAACTCCCATTATCATAAATCGCTTCACTTATCTCAATAAACTGCTCAATTGTCCACCTCTTAATGGCTGAATTTGTTAAACACTAAAATAAAAAAAATGTGAGATTAAGTTGTGACTAACATTTACGATCGTGCATGATGATTGGGGCCACCCTTTTGATTAATATTTATTGTAGTTGTGTGGGGAAGTCCAAGTTCAAGAGCCGAAATATACAATTTTGTTTCTGTAAAATTTTCTATGGTTGTCTATTTCCTGGAGCTTCTTAATTTTTGCTCTTGATATTAACCAATCGATTATACATATTTTGGTCTATTTTTTTAATTTATTTTCGATGCGCACAAATTTCAATCTAACCCAACAGCTGATTGTTAGCGTTGCCACACGTTGAATCATATTGAAGTTGAATGATATGGCTGGCTTGCAGCAATTATTGCTATAAAACTGTTGTTCGCCAGTCTTTGGCAATTCAAGTTTACCAAAAACAGGGAAATTATGCAACTGCATAGCATTTGGTTGGAACAATTATGTTGATGTGCACCGGCTTAGCACCATAAATATATCATCAGATTTAGACGTTGGAGGCAATCGCGTGATTTCTGCTTTAAATATATTTTTTACCATCTTCCCATTTTTACTACGCTACACTTTCTTTCAGTACACTTGCGTATTTCCGAACTGCTAGTGACTGATTATTTGTAAAAAATTGCATACGAGAATTGCATCATACCCCCGTGACTACGGTAACTATTTTTATCAATCCAGTCAAACTTTTATGATATGGACTTTTTACTGAAGTATAACTAAAAATAATCCTTTATGTTTTTGTTCAGCTCGGCCATAGTTTTTTTATTATAATTTTGTTATTATATAAACATTGTGAGAGCAAGAAATTCCAAATAGGCTAAATACGATATCTTTCCAAATCCCGTATATATATATTAATCTGAAAGTTTAATCCATGTTAAAAGAATAGAAGAATATGTGGAACATGGTGACATCTTTATATAAAGAGCAAATAATACAATAATTAAAAAAACTCTCAGTCTGCCCTCGTATAAAAAGAAAATCAACACCAACACATATTATCAAAAGAAGCTCTTGTTTGTTGAGCTGAAAACATGAAAGAAAACCAACAGGAAAACTGTTAACGGTACTAAAAAACAAAAAACTTGATTGAAACTACTGATGAGTAAAAAGAAGAAAATAAAAATAACAACAACAAAAACAATAAAAAATATTTTTAGAATGACAACAAGTGGTCTAATAAATTGTGAAGGTTAAGGTCGACTTTAAAACAACTTGTCGAATTAGAGAGAAAACTCTTTCGACTAGCGAACTGCCGGTATGCGGAATGAAGTCGCATCGAATCTGCAACTAAAAATATAACAACAAAAAACAAAAAAGTTTAAAAATTATAATTAAAAGTATATAGAAATCCTTTAACCCTAGAGACCATTCTCTTAACTTCTTGCTAATTTTAAACTCAAGACTATCGAAGTGTTTTTTTTTGCAGTCGTATGCTTTCGAGCTCTTCGAGTAAAACAATCTTTTAATAATTTCCTAACCTCTTCGAATTTCGAATAAATCAACTGATTTCCACGTGATAAGCGGTGATTGATGTAGTTTTCGATTGAGAGTTGAGAGCAAGAACTGATCAGATATGGATATAAGCTACGGAGTTTAAAAAAAAAATCATTTTATTTTAGCATTTTCCTTCACGATATCTCACGAACGTCTTAACCGATTTTCAACCGGTTAAAAGTGATCGTAGTAATATTTTAATGTTAAGAACTAATTGTGGACTTGATCACTGAAGCTCCTTAAAATATATTCAAAATAAAAAACCCTAAAAAATTATATATCTAAGACTTTTAAAATATTTTTTTAACTCTACCAGTTCAAATCGGTTAAAATTCATAAGATATCTAAAATAGGTAAAACATTTTAGAGCGCCACCAGTTATTTTGATTCAGCCTTTCAAAAGTACACTTACATGCACACACACATGCACACATAAAGACATAGTGATGTCCTTTTAAAATTACTCAGCAACACTTTTTAGAAAATCAAACCGTTTGGAACTGCTGAGAACCTGATTTTGGCTTAACAGAGTAAAACCAATAACTTTGAGATTTACAAAAAAATTTTCAAAATTTCTAAACGGGATATTAAAAAACAAAATAAATATCAAATAAATTAACAGAGATACCTAATACATCAAATAAATTTCAATATATAGGGTGTTTTTTATAGAGTGATACAAGCTTAAATCATAATGAAAAATAGTAAAATATTTTTGATATCAATGAAACGGCCTTTGTTGAAAAGAAAATTTTATGACATTAATGTTTAAATATGATTTCGGCCATGTGACCCCCACAGCTGGCGCGTACAAGGCGCAACCTGGAACACCAATTTTCACAAACAGTAACATTCTGACCATCATCGTTTTTGAAGACATATGGGCCAATGTAATGGTGTTTCGACAAAAGCTTGTGGATTCTCCTCAATCTAAATGCGACAATTCTGTTTATTTACGTACCCAATCCACTAAAGATGGGCTTCACCGGAAAATAAAATTTTGAATGAACGAAGTGCACGATAAGTTTGACGAACAAAACCATTATTTTGATTAAAAATTTCCACAATTTGCACGTGTTGCTCTGGTGTTAGTCGATCGACAATAAAATGTCAAAGCAAACTAAACGAAAAGCAACAATCAGCTGTTAAATGGGTGGTCAAGTAAAGCAGTGATGCCAACTCAAAGTTGTATCACTCTACAAAAAACACCTTATATCTTTGGCAAAACTATATATAATTTTTTGTAAAATATCTTTAAGGTCATTATTAACAAAATGAAAAACACACTTTTTAAAATTTATGCAAATTTTCTTTGACATTTTAAGGTTTTAACGATAAAAAGTTTGAAGAGTCAGAGTACGGCTGAAGTTGGCCTACGACAACCAGGCACTCAAATTAGAAAATAAAAATTTGTGGCTGCTGCAGCACATTTTCTTTTCATCTTGTTGCATCTGTTTAAGACTCCGATTGATTTTCATAAGCGTTGCTGTGGTTACGCTTTACAGTGGGTAAACTTGCTGGCTGTTTTAATGCAACAGAAAAAAAAACAATTTTATAAAATAAGTTGTTGGCCGTATATCACAACCATGATTATTAATGTTCTGCTTGACCTCGCTTTTGGCAAAAACAGAGAAAATAATAATAAAAAATTATCATAAATAATAATAAAAAAAACTAACAACAAAACGAAAATCAAATAGAAACTTCTGAAAAATATAAAAAATTATTTTTGTTTTCTGCTGTTTGAGTTTTAATTTGACTGACCGACTGCTGCTCCATCACAATGACAAGCAGAACACACATTTTTCCACTTGCATATTTTTTTGTTTCTTATTTTTTGTTTATTTTTTATTTATTACTTTTTTCCACACAGTGATTTTGATTGCTTCGTTACAAAAGCATGTTGTCATTAAGACGTTGCAGTTGCCGTACAGCGAGCAGCCACCATGTTGCACGCTGTTTTAAATTGTTAATGCTTCAATGATATTATTTTTTAGTTAAAGAAAAAAAAATTAAAACTCTAAAATATAAATTACAAAAAAAAGAATAGCATGCAATTAGAAAAATTAGATGTTTGAGTTTTTATTTAGGGTTTCTATTTCCCTCTTTTTTTTGTTGCTGTTGCTCCAGCTGTCTGCTGTCTGTTCTTCTAAGAACAATTTAATAATTGTGAATTACACAGATAATTCTATGAAATCATGGCTTCGCTTCTAAACTCCAAACTCAATTAAGCCGCTTTCAAAAACAAGCAAATAAAAACGAGGTTATTGTAAAAAAAAATAAAATAAATAAACAAGACAAACCGAAAGCCTTGAAAACATGTTTCTAGAATAAAATAATTCAATTCAGTCGTTTATAAAATAAGAATTGAAAGATAAACGTTGCAAGTATTTAAAAGAAAAAGCCGCTAACAAAATTTAACGGGCAGGTCAATAGTTCAAAAGTTCGTGTCTCGAATGGTTTGTAAATCAAAACAGTTTTTGCCTACAGTGAATGCCCTCATAATAAGAATAAGTTTCACACTTGATGTGAATCGTTCGGCAGAAATGGGTGTTTATTTTAAAGGGTGGCACAAGTTTAAAACGTAATAAAATAAGGAAATATATTTTGAATATCAATGAAACGGATTTGATTTGAAAGAAAATTTTATGAAATTAATTTTCAAATACAATTTCTGCCAAGTGGCCGTAGAGGCAGGCGCTGTGTGGACCACCAATTTTGAACAAATTTTCGCCGATAACTCTTTCGAATGTTGATTTCAAGGTGTTCAATTTTTTTGTGGCTTATCGACGTGGACAAGTGACTTAACATAAACCCCTAAGAAATTTAATCGAATGGGCTTAAATCATAAGATCTTGGTGGCCAATTTATTGGGCGGCCATGAGATGAAATTATTTTTCCATTAAAAGTTTCTTGGAGTAAATCAATTGTAGCACCCTCCATGTGGCTCCAACCATTTGGAATCAAATAACAGCAAAAATAATGTCACGTAATTGAGGCACGAAAAAATTTCGAATCATGTTCCCCTACCATGTTCCCATCTTCATACTTGACGACATGTTCAAGGACTCCACCAGTCCATAAACCGCAAGAAGCAGTAAATTTCTATGGATGGAGAATGAAGTTTCAACAAAACCTTGTGGATTCTTCTGAGTCCAATAATGGAAAATAAAATTTTGAATGCATGAGTTTGACGAATAGGACTATTATTTTGATTAAAAATTTCACTTTTTTTAGGAATTTTCATTTGAAACTACTTAATTGTTTTTTCTAAAAAACTTATGACAACATTTTTGTTTGTCTCCACTGTTTTTTTAAATTAATACTCAACATGAAATTAATTTTAAAAAATAATTTTAATAAAAATAAAAAAATAAACTCGATCTTTTGGTTAAAAAATATTAAAAGGTGTTTTTTATAGAGTCATACAAGTTTAAATCATAATAAAGCATACAAATATATATTTGACATCAATGAAATGGTCCTGATTAGATACAACATTTTATGACATTAATGTTTAAATATGATTTGGGCCATGTAGTCGCCACGGCTGGCGCATACAAGGCGCAATCTGGAACACCAATTTTCACAAACAGTAACAGGACATATGGGTGGGTCAACGACTCCGCCAGCCCATAAAGCGCACCAAACAGTAATTTTCTGTGGATGTAGTGGTGTCTCGACACTTGAGGATTCTCCTCACTTCAAATGCGACAATTCTGTTTATTTACGTATCCATTCCACCAAAAATGGGCTTCATCGGAAAATAAAATTTTGAATGGACGTAGTGTACGATAAGTTTGACGAACAGAATCATTATTTTGATTAAAAATGTCCACAATTTGCACATGTTGTTCTGGTGTGAGTCGCTCCATAATAAAATGGCAAAGCAAACTAAACAAAAAGAAACTAGCAGCTGTTAAATGCGTGGTCAAATAAAGCACTGATGCCTACTCAAAGTTATATCACTCTATAAAAAACACCCTATAGAAAATAAAAATACAATAACAAGATCGAAGAAATTAAAAAAACATTACAATTCTTTAATTTGAATTTCTTGCTTATTCTTTTTTCTCAAAATGTTATTAAAAAAACTGAAAAATCTTTGAATTTATCACTTTTAATTTTTTAATATCATGTTGGGAAAAAAATAAAAGCACAAAATTAAATTTAAAAAATATATACATTTTTTTACAATGACGATTTTTAGAAAGACAATTGGAGACATTTTTTCCACAATTAAGTTTTACTTTTAATTAATAACGTTTTCTTTTCTAGAAAACATGTAACATTTTTTCACTTATTTTGTAAAAAGTGGCGGTTTGGAAAAGTTTTAAAACATAAATTATTTTTCGTGAGAGATAAAGGACTCCTTTCTAATAAATTCCTTATTTCGAAATGGCAAAATGTTGCCATTTTAAGCTAAAAAGTGTGAAAAATTTTGCATTATTTTCTAGAAAACAAATCAACTTGAGTTTTATTAAATCAGTTGACACGTGCCAAAATAATCAAGGTCCTGTTAAAGAGTGATTAAAATTTCTATTGAATAATATGACTTTTATAACAAAAATATCTTTAGTTCAGGCAAATCTCACTTTAAGTTTATTTAAGCGTAACAGAAAGAAATTGTCATTTCCCGGAGACAACGAAAAAAAAAAAAAAAGGATCTTAACTACAAATTGATTTTTCATCTAGAAAAACTCCATTTCAAATGCATCCCAACAGTTTTCATTGATATTTTCAAACACGTTCTTCAATATTCAATAAAATTTCATTATCCTTAAACACTTCTTCACTTGCCGCACTTTATAGACTTGCCGCGCAAATCCCAAAAAGAAAGCCAAATTAAACAACAAAAACATGGAAGAGAAAAAAACGTTTTATTGAAAAGAAGACACAAAAATAGCGGGGAAAAATAATATATTTTAAAATTACAATTGTAATCTCGAATACAATTTACCAACTTATAACTATTTTAAGCCATTATGTAAATAAGCAAAAAGGGAAACAAAACAGGGAAGCAAAAATATCTTGAAGGGGATTGGAAAAGAACTATAAGTGAAAAGGAAACGGAGATTCATTTCCGTTAAAAGAAAACTGCGATATTGAACGCAGTTCAAACATTTAAACTCTCTGGCAAACTTATTTACGACAAAAAAAGAAAAAGAAAAGGAACAAACTTCAGCCAACTTAAGTTGCAAGCGGGAATACAAAAAAAAGAAACGACTTGAAAAAAAGCAGTTTCCTCCTCTTTCCACTGGCTGGGTAACCCCTCCCCTGCCCTGAAAACATATTTACGCCGCTAACGACAACCATAAAACATCGTTAGTTTTCAATACTTCAAGAAATTTATTCCGATTCTTTATTATTTCTGCTGCAGCGTCATTGTGTGAGAAATTGAAATTGGAAAATCTCTTGCATCGCCTAGAAACCGTTGTGTGTGTGTGTGTGTTTGTATGTAAGTCTGTGTGCGTGCTATTGAATGAGATCTACGTTAACCGCGTTCAATGGCAACAACAGCAACAGCAACAGCCCACGTCTGCAACACGGTGACAACATTGTCATAAAGGGAATAGCAGAGAACGTAAATGGGAAAAAGGTAACCGAGCAAAAGAAAAGAAAAAATTTAAAATGAGAATGAAAATGAAAAATAAAAAATACTTAAATGAAATAAAATGTAGCAAAACTTTCTCAAAACCGTCGCAGCCATCGAAGCCATACAATGGCTGTGAAAATCGAATTTGTAATAGTTTAGCTGGCTTGAATAATGGCAAATTTTGTGCAATTTACGTTTAAGAAAATAAATGGCAAAGCAAAAATGTATGTAAATGACCGCGGTCCGTGATGACTTTCAGGATACCCTACAAGGAAACTAATAAATCATTTTATTGCTTAACAGAAATATTTGCAATCGTAGTAAAAATTCTAGGCAAATAAATTTACAAAATGTCGGTGTACAAAAGCCGGCAGAGTGCAATTTCTGCACAGTGGGCTTTTAATTTTGAATGTACAAATACGCTATTCGTATAATTGTGGTACATTTTACGCCTTCTTTCTTTAATCAATATTATTGAGTCGTACATGTCTGAAAAGGTAATTTTGTGTAGATAATTTCATTCCCAATTGTGACTCAGTGCACACAACTTGTGCCTTCACAGAAGAAGTGGGAACATCCACAAAATAATCGCAAACAATAAGCTAAATCGATTATGAAATTAATGGCGTTTTCTTTTCTGGAAAACATGTAACATTTTTTCATTTATTTTCTAAGAAGTGGTGGTTTGAAAAAGTTTTAAAACAGAATTTATTTTTCGTGATGAATGTAGGATTCCTTTTGAATAAATTCCTTATTTTGAAGTGACAAAATGTTGCCATTTTCTGTTAAAAAGTGTGAAAAGTTTTGCATTATTTTATAGAAAAGAAATCGACATAAGTAAATTAAAGTTTTATAATTTTTATTTCTAAAATCAATTTTATTTACAGTCGGCTTTTAATATTAACCTCTAAAACTCAATCATACATTATAAATACGCCACACATATATTTGTGGGACAATTGATGAAATCCATCTTGCATCAATATTCATAAATTGCACATCGGCTAAAAGGTCTTTTGGTGTAGATATGCTGTATATAGTTTTTCTCGTTCGTAGCATAAAAGTAGTAAGTGAAAATTTGTTAGTTCTACTTAAAAGTTTCAACAAAAATTTTTTTGTTTTGCTTTTGCTTTTACTGAAATAATATATCACATATTATTTTTCGAGTATAAAAAATTTCAGTAGCCTGAACTTGAATAAAGAGCCTTATTTTTAAAATTTAAATATTTGAATTTTAACCACCGGGTGAGATGTTAATTTTACCAATTTGTTATATTATTTTTATAGTTCTCTTCAGTCATATTTAGTTTCAATACGACCAAATTATTCAAAATTAACTTTGAAAATAATAAAATAATAATGAAAATAAATCTCAAATTTCATGACGCGTTGCCATGAATTTCGGTGAAATCTATTTCTGATGGAGCGGTTACGTTAATAGCCTAATAAAATTTTGAATGGAATTTCAAAATAAATATCAATTTATGCTTCAGTCCATTCGCCGAATTGGCGGCGCATACGATTAATTACTACACGAATTGAATCTTGAAAGCTGTTAAGCCAAGACCGTTGCGTAACATCTTCCATAAAGTGGAAGGACACAACCCCAGTTGCTAAGAACGGCGACGAATTAATTGATTAGAATCATCTTCAATGCTTTCCTGTACAGCGGCTATAGAGTATTCAGTGCGCTCTGTTCGACGTCTCACGGGATGCACATTATCAGTAACAGTAAATGTGGTCCGAAAACGATCTATTGTTCTTCGAATTAGCAGCTCTGAAGGACGATTATGTACGCCATAAAATGGACGAAGTTCACGATGAGTTTGACGAAGTGAATCATTACTTTGAATAAAAATTTCCACAATTTGCACGCAGTGCTCTGGTGTAAGTCGATCCATAATGTCAAAGCAAATTAAACAAAAAGGTTCAGGTGTTGAATGGGTGCTCAAATAAAGCAGTGATGCCAACTCAAAGTTGTATCACTCTATAAAAAACACCCGATATATCATGTCCTTTAGAATTAAAAACATTTTGCGAACAATTAGCCTACAAAATTTAATATAAATTAGCAAGAAATAAGTCGATGCAAATTAATTACAATTAAAAAATTATTGTAATTTAATAATAATTTTAATTGATTAATTAAACGATGTTTTGGTTAAACAGATTTGCTTTCAAGCGGACAAATTCGCTTTGACATCGGTCCAGATTAATAAATAAAAGTATTTAGTGTGAATCACGATTTTTTTTTTCAAAACAATAGTGGGAACATATTCGGCTGTATTTTTTATTTTTGAGTCCATCTTATTCTTTATTGAATATCTCCTTGACTACACAAGAAATAATTTGCCGTCATTCCATATCAAAATCGGTTCGCAAACAACAGCAATTTTTAATGCTCTTTAGTTCCCCACTTGTAGTGTTATTGATCATTAAGAAAAAGGAGAGGCAAAGCCACTCCTTATGAAAAAATATGTCCTCGTAGGATGACAGAGAAGTATCCCCCATTCCATACTATTTTCTCTCAAATTGTTTAAACCAAAAGTTCTTTAAAAAATATGTACTTTCAAAAACAAGATGTTCTTTTATTTGCATACATTTTTAACAACTAAATATTTCATTTTAAAAAATACTTTAAAAAGTTTTTTCTTTTACAAAAGAACTTGTAATTAATTGTATCGTTTGAAAAATATTCAAATAAAATGTTCTGTTTATCTCCATTTAATTGCTGCCAATTCTTCTTCAAAACATTCAAGTCCAAAAAAAATAAAATAAAATCAAATAAAAAAATAGGGTATTAACGCTTCGAAAAAGTCTACATAAATAAGGAAATATTTCTCGCAAAACTTTTTGTCATGCCGAAGTTGTAAAAACTCATAAATTAAACGCATTTCAACACACAAATAAATTGCGAAATATGTTTCGCAACGTTTCACTAGCAAAAATGTTTATTTAATCAAAAGTTGAAAGGAATACCCTGCAGCTACACTAATAATTTTATCAAGTTGTTTGTGTGTGTTTTTTATTTTCTTTATGTTTTTGTTTCAAATATATTTTACATATTTTATTCTGCAGATTTGTTACACATTCAAATGCGAAAACAATTTCGATTTATTTATTATTTCACATTTCAAATGCTCCAAACCAACCAACGGCAATACAACAACAACGAGAAATGAAATAGTAAAAAGAAATGACAAAATAGAGAGAAAAAGAAAAAAATTATATAGAATATTTTATTGTCATCCTGTTCTGTAGATGGCAGAGAGCAGCATTTTATTTATATTGAATTTTGCAATTTTCCAATACCTTTTGATTTAATTTGTTGTGAACATATTTCTGGTGGAATGTAGGCTGTACGGCCAGTACATAAATAGTAGGGGTATTCAAGGTAAATGAAATATCTGCCCATATGAATTAAATATACTGCGGAATCTTCTTCGAAATTTAAAACAATTTCAACCTGGATATCAATAAAATTAAAGAGTTGACCATTTGACATATGCACTTACAATCAGATTTTATAGAAACTTACATTTGGAAATTAATGAAAATATTTTTTTGAAATTCTAACAACCTTTTTTTAAGAACTATAAAGAATAAAGCATTAAACACAATAACGACAGCAGGCTACAGACTACAACTTGTCAAAAATAGAATACATGTGCGTATATACGAATGATTATTTTGGTTTGCTTGTAGTCAAATTAAATTAATTTCTATTTTGGTGAGCGACAATGACTAGATGTAGTGTTGCCAGTATAACATAAATAAATTCAATTATTGTAGACTACAATATAATTTGTTTTATTATACAAAAAGAAACAACAAATTATATATCCAAGCTAATGAAATGGTTTCTTGTCATAAGTTGTGGACTTTAAATATCTTTAATTGGAGTAACACTATGTAAGAGTGTTAAATATATAAAAGCGGCTACACTGGCGTATGAAGATAATTCTACTACGAACAACAACTCATGGTTATTGATTTGGTGGTGTCGTTCTAAAACTAATTAAGTAGCTGACTACGAGGCAACAATTGTAGCCAACGACTTGTGTAGTCGGTGTTCGTGTAGCCTGCTGTCGTTGTTGTGTTTAATGCTTCACTTTTCGTATATTGTTTTTTTCGTTGCACAACACTAGGTATTTGTTGTCTTACCACTATAAAGATAGCGACTTTTTAAGAGTCTATAAACATAAATTCGGAAATTCGAAGCAAAAAAGAAATGAAACTTTTGGCTTTAAGTTGATTTAAATGCGAAATTTTTTTCAAGATAAATTTAGATTGTGCGTGTCTTCATGAAATATATCTACCGGAATATAAAACAAATCTAAATTCATTCCAAAATTAAATTCAGACTCCTACGGTCATTCTAAATTATCATGCACCTAAAAGAACACCCTCTATTATTTTCGATTCCTATTTTTGACTTTTTCATAAATAATAAACAGAACATGTGTTACACTCACCCGCCCCCCTTTCTCTGTGATTCTTTTCTTTTAAATGAATTTAATATACATGAGAAATTTTTATTTTTTTCCTTAAATTTGAGCGATTCTAAATCTAATTTTAAATTCTGTTGTAAACAAAAAATTTCATATCAATTTATTTGCATATATGCAACATGTAGTGGGTCACTAGTGTTGTTGCGACACGTTTAACCAACACATCCATGAATAGATATTCAGTGTTACAATATGAGTTCTATGTTGGAGAGGGGCAGTCAGCAGAAAATATGTTTCGCTGACTTGAAATTATTTCAAAGCCCATTTAATAAATATTTCAACGTGTCTCTCAAAGTCCAGGACCAAAAAAAATTTTATTTTCAATAAAATACAGAACGTTTTGCTTTCATATAGAAATAAAATACCATTCTGCATCACTTACTCACCCGCTCACTCACTCACTCACTTGCTCACTCACGCATTCGCTTAAACATGTTGCTGCTGTTGGTTCGGTAATACAACATTTCCAATTTGCATAATACATTTATTTTTTATTTATTTATATTTTTTGTTGTTGTACCAAAAACAATGTTTAAATGTCTGTGCATTAATTTAGTATATGGTTTATAAATGTGTGTGTGTGTGTGTGTGTGTGTAACACAAGCAATATTTTTAAAATGTTTTCAGTGCTTGAGTGCAGAAATAAAAGAAAAAATATTGTATTAAAAAATTATGATAAAATGTAACCACATAATAAACCGAAAAGGGATGATTCTAAAAGTAGCAGGGAACGGAATACTAAAATTTGGAAAACAATTTAGATAAAAAAAGGAAATTTGGATCAAATATTTTTAGTTCTTTTACCGTTTTTAATTAAGGGTACTTTTTTGGCCAATTGATTTGATTTGAAGTGATTATTTTCCACCGCAAAAGTCTTTGTAAAATATAAAAAAGTAAATAAAAATATTCAATGTGTTACTAACCAACCCTGGCACCAGCTTTTGATTTTTTAGATTTTAAAGACAAATTTATTAATTTTCAGAATTTGCAATAGTATTGAGTGCTACGGAAAAAAGTGAATTGATATTCCATAAATTTAAGATTAAAACTTTCCAGCTCTGCTTTTTTGGCTTTTCTGATTTTTATAAACAATTAATTTTGGTTATAATATCATATATATTTTCAATTAATTAAGAAATGGAACAATTTTGGTTGTAATTGTTTATTTCTATATCCTAAAGATATTTTCAATTCTCCAGCCCTGGAATCGTCATTTTGATATTTCTTAACTTTAAACACCAACTCAATTTTTTGCTGAAGTATTTAATAGGTTTTAATAATGAAAAAGGTAGTCTTCCAGCCCTGACTTCTAGCACCAATAATACTTCTTAAATGTCAAACATGTTTAATTAATTAAAAATAAGGAATAATAATGAAGAATAATTTGGTTACTAAAAAGACTTTCAATTGTACAGCCCTGGCATAGTCATTTTGATTTTGTTTAAATTTAAACACCAAATGAATTCTTTCCAAAGCAATTAATATTTATAATTAACAACAAAAATATAGTTTTCCAGCCCTGGACTTGATTTTTTCTTGTCTGTTTACTTGACCAATTAATTTCTTCAAAAAATATCAAACATTTAAATATATTAAGAACCAGAAAACTGTTGGTTTTATTTGGGTACTTTTATGTATTAAAAAATGTTTTAAGTGTCCAACCCTGGGGTCATCTTTTTGATTTTCTTAAATTTGTTATTCTTTCTAAAGTATTTAATAGTTTTAAGTAACAAAAGTTTTCCCGCCCTGGAGCTGTTGTTTTGCTTTGCAGACCAATAAATTTCTTCCAAAAATATTTGATATTTAATTTTTAAAGAAAAATATATTTTATTTTTATTTTTTATATCCTAAAATGTGCTTTCAATTATCCAACTCTGGAATCATCTTTTTGATTTGGTTTAATTATTAATACCAATTCAATATGTTAATACCTAATAAGCTCTTTCCGAAGTATAAAATAGATTTAATACACAAGAAATTTGTTTTCCAGCTCTGGAAGAGTTTTTTCTTTTCTTACTTCTTTCACCAATAAATTTGTTGCAAAACTATCAATATGTTTAATTAATAAGGGGACAGAAAGATATGGTTTTGATTGGTAATTTGTTTGCACTAAAAACAGTTTCAATTATCCAGCCCTGTCGTCATCGTTTTGTGTTTGGTTAATTATTAATACCAACCTAATTTCATTAGCACTATTAGTTTGGTTTTATTCGGTTAAGCCCCAAATATTTTCAAATATTGATTAATCATAGTTTAAAAGCTTTAACCAAATCGATTCGATTCGCTCTATATAAAATTATTTTTCAAAATTCTTTCGAATATGAGGATCTATAATAATGACATGAGCAAATTTGCGTGTAACACTCGTGAATGGATTAACCGATTTAGAACCGGTTTGCCCTGATCGATTTGGTTTTAAATATCAAGAGTTCTTGAGTTTGAAGAATCGATCACTGAAGCCGTTTAAAAATTTTAAAAAAGGAGTGAAAACATTTTGAAAAAATTTATATTACAAATTTTTTTTTAATATATTAAAATCTACCGCTTCGAATAGGTTCAGATTCACAAGAAATCTAAATTCATGAACGCTCTTTAGAACGCTACGAGTTTGGTACACATACAACTGCACGCTATCACCACACACATATACACACATATATACACTACCAGACAGGGATAGTGACGGGCTGTCAGATTTGGTCAGGAAAGCTTTCGAGGACCTTAAAAACGTCGAAATCTCATGAGAACTAAATTTTTTCAAAGAGTTAATTCGCCAATTTTAAATTCACGGCTGTATAATGATTTTTTACTGAATTATGTATTTTTATTGGCAGCATCCATGTCGTCAGTGAAAATATCATTCTTGAGTTTGATTCCCGGTGCGCAGTCAAGTCGTGTGTGTTTTATTTCGTAAGTTTTGTGAGTCTACCGCTTCGAGTGTTGAAGACTCATCAGTAGTTCCCGAACTCTATCATGTCACCAGGAGTTTACTTTAACACGATTTTTCGGAAGATGTTGTAGTAAAAACAAATCCCTGGTGAAGTATTTAAACAAGTCAAACGGCTGGTGTACAAAAATGTCCAACTACAAAATATGTTTATTGTAACACCTCTGACTATTTTCATTTACTATTTTTTTAAATATTTTTACTCGCAATTTAATTACTGGTTGTGATATTTTTACTCTCAGAACTTTTTTAATCCACGACAAAAAGCTGCTTCTGAGTTTAACTCGCTGTCAAACACTTTTGTTTTGTGAAACTTGGAACCCTGATATTTAAAATGCGCATTTGCCACATAATATTTATTACTTTAGTCAATGTTGCTGGGCTCTTATATTCATATAAAAATTTTTAGTTGTCTGTGTGTTCTATAAAATCATAAAACATAAACCCTTAAAAGCACACATTTTTCAGACTTGAACAGTTTCACAAACACATTTCCAACACACACACACACACACAATAACAACAACACAGACTGTTTGTTTGTCTGTTTGTTAGACGAATTGAAAGAATGACTAAATAATATTTAATGTTTGTTTAATTCCATATTCTGGTCTGGGTGTTGTAGAATATGTTGCAAAACTCTGCTCGAATACTGCAGTAGAGATTATGGGAACGTGGTTTTACACAAAAAAGTAACACATTTTTGTCCTAAATAAAAGCAAAAGAAGAAGAAAAAACAAACTGCTCCAGCACACAAAATCCAATCATTTTAATGTAGATAATCATTATTATTTATGCGAGAATAACTCACTTCTTTCCAGGGGCATTTACCCGCACGAAACTAAGACTCAATAAATTTTAGTTCTTAAGGAAGAACAAAAAAAATTTTTTGAAAAAGTAACGCCTTAAATGGCATTTGCTAGAGAAAAAGAAAAAAAAGAAGTTTTTACTTGAATCTTACACGGTTCTACTTGAATTTTAATTTCACTAAAAATGGGAAAAAATTTTAAAAATTCATATAAAAATTAAGTCTGCATATAAATAACACTGTACAACACAAAAAAAGTTACAAGATCCGACCTATAAATTTTGATAGAGGAGACAAAAAAAAAATAGACACTTGTATCGGCGTTTTTAAATTTTACATCTGAATTTTATTTAAGGGGCATTAAAGTTTCCCAGCTCTGACACATTCTTATTATTAATTGGCATAAGAATCCATGTGATCCATACATTTTAGGTATAACATGCATTCAGCAAATTTATGTAAAACGTTACGGAGAACATTATAGTAGAATATGTTAACCCTGTAACCCCTCAAGGTATGGGTCTTTTTGGTCCTTCTTTTAAAAAAGAGCAAATTTAACTAAAAAATCACTAATATTTCCATTATTTTATTTATTCATTATTTCATTTATTTTATTTGAGGAATTCGAGGGTTAATATATTCTACAAAAATGTTCTTCGTAACATTTTACATAAATTTGCTAAACACATTTTATACCTAAAATATAAGGATCACATGGATTCTTGTGTCGATTAACAATAAGAATGTGCCAGAGCTGGGAAACTTTAATGCCCCCTCAAATGAAATCCAAATATAAACTTTCAAAACGCCGACATACGTGTCTTTTTGTTTTGTCTCCTCTATCAAAATTTATAGGTCGGACCTTGTAATTTAAAAAAAATTTTATATTGTTGTACAGTGTAATATTTTAATTTCATTTCAAGCTAAAGTAACTCATGTTTTCCGTATTATTTTATTTCATTTCAGGTAAATATCAAGACGACTATTAAATTATAACGCAAATGGCTGCACGAGTGTAGCTGTTTGGCTAAATTATGCGTTGACAATATTATTTTGGCTTGTGTTTTTGGAAAAAGTGAAATAAATTATTTGGTATGTACACAGAAAAAGAGAAGAAGCAGAGGCAAAAAGTGGCAAACTGCCTTAATTATATGCCTCAACAGAGGCCAAAAAAAAAGAAAAAAAAATCATTGTGGTAAACAAATCTGTAGCACAGTTGGCACTGGCGAGAGTTGACAATTTGACCGAAATTATTTCTCTTGTTCTTTTTTTTTTTGTTCGTTAACAAAGTTGGGGAAATTAAATGTGTTATTTGGATTTTAATGGTGGCCAGCAGGCTGTTAAAATATATTTAAATTTATTAAATAAAATATATTTATTTCGCAATTGTAGGGAAGCAAAATTGTTGTGGTCGTAAAAGGCGAGTTCGTTGCCAAATGTTGCGACTGGAATGTGGGTTAACTGTTAATTTAAGGGTCTGTCTTACAAAGCGTAAAGTTAATAATTATATTTTGAAATCAGTTAAGGGATTTTTTTCAAAATATCATAAGCTGAATGCAGCCCCATGGTGCAGTATTGAAGTAGAGGGTGTATTCATATATAGATTCTGTGCGGTTCACAGATGTGGACTGGATGTGGGTTAACTGTTAATTTAAGGGCCTTTTACGTATTGCGTAAAGTTAATAATTATAATTTTAAGTTAATTATTGTCCTTTGAAATTATCACATTCTGTATTCAGCCCCATAGTGCAGTAGTAGAACAGAGGGTGTTCTAATAGATTCTGGGCGGTTCATCAACGGCTGGATGTACACCAACAGTGAATTGGTATGGAATTGTTTCATACCAGGACGTTTGAACGATTTGATTGCATTTTGGTTTTATTTTTATTTCCTGTTGTCTACTTAATACGTTTCAGAAATATGAAATAAAACTTTTGGGATTCAGAGGTTTCTAAATCAGCTATTAAGGCCACCTCTTTTCGTTGTTGGTTGTCACGAAATATTTGCAAAACCACAATCAGAAATTATTGTCGGCAAATCGAATAAATTATCTCGACAAAAATGTCATTGAAATCGGTGTGTCATACGTTACAGAAATTAGGCCAAATTGTCCATCAAGTATACGCCCACACCATCATCAGCTCACAATCTATTTAAAAGAGCAACGTTCGGCGTTGCCAGCTTTGAAATTTAAAAAAACATTTTCCACACTTTTTAACAAAAACTGGCAACATTTTGGCATTTGAAAATAACATATTGATGACAAATTAATTCAATATTCTTCGCGAAAAATTATTTCTAATATAAAATTTTTCAAAACTGCCACTTTTTCGAAAATAAAAGAAAAAATGTTTCTCACAAAATAAAATAAATAAATAAAACTTCAAAAATTTTAATTTTCCGCTATGAAAATTTAAAAACATTGGGAAGTTATTGGTCTTACCACATTTTGAAAAATCGAGTTCTCGTCAGATCTCGACGTTTTGAGGTGTGTGTGTTGTATGTGTGTGTGTATAAGTTTGTGACCCGTTTATAATCTTGGAAAGGCTTGACCGACTTCAAACAAACTGATGGCATTCTACAAGTGTTTTTTTAAATAACTTGGAAACGACTTTACCGATCGATGCCAGAAACTAATCAGCTCTCAAGAATAATGAGCTACATCGGCCACTGCAAAAGCGGGAAGGGAATCTTAAAATGGCCAACTACGATAGATGGACTCACAATTTCAAAAGCATACAAATAATATTCAAAAGTGATTTAGCACTTGTTTGGTACTATTTTGATATGTAAACTTTAAGGGGACGAAAATGTATACAAATTAAATTTGATACTTTTTTGCACTGGATTTCCTTTACAAACTGTAGAATATGACAGAAAACTCTTTAGAATATATTAATCTTCTAAAAAAAAAGTGAAGTCTGCTTGGTACTTTTTGGTAATTCGCTGTTAAAGGGGGTAAACTTTTACCCGTTACGGTACACTTGTTGTTAACGATTAAATACACGTGCAAATGCATTTAAAAATAGTTTTTACCCTCTACAGCTCAGTAGTACTACGAAGAAATTCGGGGAAATTCTTTTGTGAAATGGGTAAAATGGAGATAAAAAAGGGGCAAGATTTTTAACTTTATGTAATGGAAACTACGATAGATGGACTTAAAATTTCAAAGTATATATACAAAAGCTCAAATATAATTCAACAACATTTTAGTACTTTTTTGCCACATAAAATTTAAGGGGCAAAAAGGTACTTTTAATATTTCGAACTTTTTCGAGCGCATCCACCTTCCAAACTATATTATATAATAGAAAACTTTAAATGAATGCTTTTTGGTACTTTTTGAAAATTCCCTGCTGTTGGAGGTAAAATCTTATCCGGTTTTGGTGCTTTTTTTGTCCATTATTAAATACACCTGCACTTGCATGTAAAAATAATTTGGCGCTCTACAGCTCGGTAGAAGCAATTTTTGGAAATTCGTTTGCGAAATGGGTAAAAGGGGATAAAAAGGGGTAATATTTTGAACTTTATGTGACTGAAACTACGATAGATGAACTTAAAATTTCAAAGTATACACACAAACAATGCTTAAATATAATTCGACAAAATTTTGTTACTCTTTTGTGGCAAACAATATTAAGGAATAGAAATGGTACTTTTTATATATAGTACTTTTTTGTACTCCATATGTTTTCTGTACTCTAGTATATAATAGAAAACTTTTCAAAGCATTTTATTCTTCTACAAAAAAAAATAATAATAATAATAAGTGAATGAATTTTGGTACTTTTTGAAAATTCGCTGCTGTAGGGGGTAAAATCATACTCCTTTTTGTACTTTTTTGTACAAGTACATGCACCTAAATGATTTTTAAAGTATTTATGAATGATTATTGTGTACCTTTTGAAAATTCAATGCCTTAGCGGGTAAAATCGTACCCTCTTTGGTACTTTTTTTTGTTTTGTTAATAATCAAATACTGGTGTACATCCATCTGAAAACTTCTTAAAGTATTTTATTCTTCTAGAAAAAAAATAATAATAATAAATGAATGATTGTTGGTACGGGTAAAATTGTACACTTTTTGGTACTATATTTTGTTACTAATCAAATACTTGTATACCTGCATCTAAAAACTTCTCAAACTATTTTATTCTACTAGAAATAAAAATAAATGAATTTTGTTTTGGTAGTTTTTGAAAATTCGCTGTTATAACGGGTAAAATCGTACCCTTTTTTGTGAGTACCTTTTTTGTGAGTAATCAAATACTTGTGTACTTGTATTTAAAAATAATATCGACTTTCTATAGATCAGTTGCTCTAGTTTTTTTTTATATTTAAGATCTTTTTCATATATAAGAATTTCCATCATAATTAATTTAAATGTAAAAAGTTAATGTACAATATTGAAAGTGATCTGCCTACAATGTTGTACATTAAATATATAAACTTCAAAACCATATTGACAAGAATCTTCACAACATTATTTTAGTCCTTGTAAATATCCTATAATAAAATATTTATACTGGACATAAAAATAGCCCCTGTTTTGGTCTATTAAACCGAATGCAATTCACTCGCTGAGGCGAGTATCACTCCCCAAGCGCAGTTTTTATAGCTCAACATTTTGTTCATCCGACCGATATGTTACTTATTTTGTTTTAAGCACCTGCGAGATTCCCAGTTTAGTGTGACAATTTTGTTGGCAAGTAAATGACTTCAAACGTAGAGGACTTACTCTGAATAACGTGCGTGTGCAGGTAAAACTTTTAAAAATTCTGGGTTATTTACATAATAAATTGATGCTCAAAACGGATGTGGTTTATGGCAACATAAAATGCAGGATGAAAAAAAGCTTCCTGAATGTATTTAATTGTATCTTTTGAAAAGTTACTAAATTTACACAGAAAAAAGAGAAAAATGTAACAACCCTGAATAATTTGTTTTATAAAATTAGCAACGCGTTTTTTTTTTCAACAAAAATTAGTTGCGAATAACAAGTGACTTTCACGCCACCCTTCACATCGACCATTTTTATGGTTGAGCATAGAAATGAGTCTTAACCATGTGCGAGACTACGTGGGTCGTCTACAAGTTGCATAAATAAAAAGACGAATTTTTAATGTTAATTCAAGGCATTTCGTTGGGAGCATATATTTTTGTGCATGAAGAAAAAAGTCTTAATTCGATGCTTTTTTATAAATTTATTTAGTAAATAAAAAAGTGGGGAAATTAAAACGTGATCTTCAATTATCAATAGATATCAAAAAAAAAAAAAAACCAAAGACAGCCGCTGACCGAATTTCATCCTAATTAAAATGGACCGCTTTTAACTTTGCCTCCATTTTGTATGGAATTACCCACATGTATTTAATATATACAAGGAAGCGCTCCACACTATGAGGCAATAATTATTCTTCCTGTGCAACTTTATTACACATTTCTAGAAACTGCAGCTTAAATTTAATAAAAACTCACAGAAATTTCTTAATTTGGATTGCAAATATTTCTCGTATCCTTAAAAAAATTCTCTTAAATACCAACAACATTTTCACAAACTCTGCCACACACAAATTTAATTATATCCTGGCACCAGTTGCATTAACGAAATTAAAGACATTTTTGCAAATCATTTATCTTCTTGTTACTCCAACAAATTTGATATCTTTATTTACAACTCCAGATCAATCAAACTTGCAATCCGTCTTCCTTAAAAGGACTCACTACTTGAAGCCATCTGTTCTAACGTAAATGAATTAAGTGACTAAACAACACACACACACATATATACTCGTATGTATGTGTGCACACACGGTCCCATGCAGTCATACATTTGTGTGGTTGTATGTGCACATCATACAAAAAGAAGGAATCAAACGAAATGTATCGAACTTGCAAACCTTTTTTTGAAGTTTTTTTTTCTCTTTTTGCAAACGTATCAAATTTCATATAAAATTGTTTGAGATTTAAATTCCATTTAATAACCAGCCATGGCTCCCATCCATTCACTCGTATCGTATGTGGTCTATTGTCTAGTCGATGCTAAAATTGCATTCAAATAGTCTTCGTTGTTGTATTGAACGTATCACTAACTCAGTCATGTTTGAAATAGAATGAAAATGTTCAATTGAAAACATGAACAAACAAAAAAAAAATTATTTACAATCATTTTTGGTTTATGCGAGTGCTAAGAATTGCAAAAGGGGAAGCGGACGGACGTGCATTTAAACTGCAACTACGAATGGGCTGCTAAACTTTAGTTGTTCCATTTAAAACAATTTTCGAACAAAAAAAAAACAAACAAAAAATAGAAAATAAAAAAGACTTTATAGGCAGAAAATAAGTTCTTTTATTTTAAGAAACGCCGGTTAATGCTGATTTGAAAAACGTGCTACACAAAATTAAAAAAGTTTTTACTTTAATCACAATAAATTTTAATTTAGAAACCTGTTACAAAATGTGTTTAAAGTTGGCAGTACAACAAAACTTAAGAAGACTTAAAAGGAAAATTATAATTAGAAATCAAATAGAAGCAGTTTCACAGTTCAGAACAAAAATCTAGTCATATTAACATCTTGCTAATTATCTAAGAAATACTATTTTATAAAAATTTTGTTAAATGAATTAACTGCCCACTAGGAAATTTAAAAAATAAAGAAAAAAAATAAGTTATTAAAAAAAAGTTATCGGTCTTTCGCCGTTTTTCAAAAATCTAGATCTCATCAGCTGTCGTCACATTATCTGTTTGTATGTATCTGTGTGCGTGTGTGTGCTTCACCAAATCGAACCGATTTGATGGCATTCTAAAAAGTTCTACTGAACTTGGATTTCTTGGGAACTGGAACCTATTCGAAATAGTAAATTTCGAGAAATCTAAAAAAACTAAATATATTCTCTATATAAAAAGAGTTTTCGAATTGAATCGATTCCACAATTTTATGAGCTGAAATCAGATTTTTTACGTGGACTGGAACACATTCGAAATAGTAGGTTTCAAGAAATTAAAAAAATATCTGTTTTTCAAAACAGCTTTTTTTCGAAGTAACTTTTAAATGTCTTTTCCGATCGGTTCCACAAACAAATCACGAGATTTCGAGAAATTTCAAAATAATTTTAAAAAAGAAGTTTTCCACAAAGTGATTGCTGCCAAATAATTTTGAAACGCTTTTTCCGATTGACATCACAAACTAATCAGCTGAGGTTAGATATTTTGTGAGTTGGATCCTATTCCATTTGCAACTTCGAAAAATAAGAAAAATCTTATAAAATTGTTTTTCAAAAGTGTTTTTTTTTGTTAAATAATTTTCAAATGCCTTTTCCGATCGGTTCCACAAACTAATCAGCTGAGATCAGATTTCTTGTGAATTGGAACCTATTCGGAATAGTAGATTTCGCGAAATCTCAAAAATTAAATATTTTATTTATTTCAAATCATGTTTTTAAATAATTTTAAAATGCTTTTTTCAATAGATCCCACAATTTTTTAAGCTGAAATCAATTTATTTGTGGAGTGGAATCCATTCGGAATAGTAGATTTCGACAAATCTCAAAGAAAAAATATATTTTTTTAAATTTTCAAGCGTGGGTTCGCGAAATAATTTTAAACGAATTTTCCGATCGCTTTCATAAACTAATCAGCTGAGTTGCATCGTATTCTATTGGAAATTTATTTTTAAAAGGCTTTTCAGATCGATTTCACAAACTTAATTAGCTTTTGACATCTATAGTCTTCGCAAATAGCCGCGAACCGGTTCAAAATTGGTCAATTCGAAATTATATATCCGATCAGTTAGTGTTCTCCTTTGATTCGAAAATTATATCAATAAAAACTTATCAGGTAAAGATCAGCTGACGTATAAAAAGTTATAGCAGCTTAAAAATCAAAAAATTTTTTTTAGATCGAAGAGATCATGAAACCACTTCAAGGTAATTTCGCTGTTAAATTTGGGGGAAGTTGCAGGGAGGGATGACGTTTAGGATCATTGATTTTCCATATTATTTTTTAATAAAAAAAATAGAATTTTCGTAAATAAATAAGAAGTGTTGGATTTTACTCACTCTTGCTCTCTCTCTCTCTCTCTCCCTCTCTTTCTCTCTCAATGGCGTAATACATAAAAAAACTTATAGACAAATAATTTTGAAAGGTGTCACGAATATTAACGGACGTTACGAGCGATTTCACATCGAATGAATTTCAACTTCTTCTGCAACATGTTGCATTAACTCCAACAGGATCATTCAGCCGACACTTCATGTAGCGCCTGCAAATGCAATTGTAATTTCTATATAAAGAAAAAATATGATTGTGCTCCGTTGCTATGAAAGGGTTTGTGAAACCAATCAATTGCCTTTTTGCACACAATAAAAAACAACAACAACAACAACAACAAAAAGTATTGTTGCCATAGAAATTTTGTAAAAGATCTTAGTTACCACAGAACCATACAAAATAATAATTGAAACGATATTAAAAGCACACACACACACACACACACGTACAAAGAAGCTAAATTAAATACACAAAAAAGATTTAAAGTTTTTTTTTTTTGAAGCCAAACCAGCACCGTACCAACGTTGAGTAGGCCAGAGACACTCATTTCCAAAAGAGACAAGTAAATAGAGAAAACGTTTGTTTATGTATGTGTGAGTTAAGTTGGTGTAGCTGCTGCTTAAAAGTTAGTTATTAACTGTTTTTTTAAGGCTTCAGGCCAAATATTGTTCCAAAAATATAAGTTGGCTTTGTGTGCAACGGAGACAGTGGGAATATGTTGAATGACTTAATTATAGACGATTGTTTCGGCTGCTTAGCTACGCCCATTTATAGTCACGCCTTTAAATAACTTCGAAGTTGATATACAAACGGATTAATAATAATTTATGATAACAGACAGTTAATTGTCATGTTGCAGCGCAAATAGGCTCAGAGATATTTCAAAAGTATCTAAAATTTAATGTACAACTCTCAAATGTACTGAAGTTGAATTGTGTATCGAACTATTTTTGCTGGCGTTTTTGTGGTTTGAAGAAACTCATTTATCATCTTTAAAAATAACTTTCGAAAAACAAAAACAATTAATATGAACTCCACTTGCCAAAAGCTGTGAAACTTGAAGCAACTTCCCCAAAAGCACTCAATTATGTAACAGCAAAATTTTAAAGAGGCAGAAAACAATTTGCTCCCAAATAAAACTATAAATTGTCCAGCTCTGGCCTTTCATTTATTAAGTTAAAATAAATTTTTTGGAAAAGTAAAAGCAAATTGTTTTATGAAGTTGCTTTTGTATAAAAAAGAAAATATATCACATCTGGATCTACCTTTTCTTATGTCCAGCACCAATAAATTCCTTTCATATATATAGAATATGTTGAAAAAAATCAATTGTCCAACTCTGGAATCAAATTGTCGATTTCTTTTGATTTTTTATAACAATTTAAATTTTTAACTTAAATATAAAACATGTTTGAGTGCCCAACAAAATAATTTAATTATAATAAACTTTAACATTCCCAAACATAACTATAAAATATCCAGCTCTGGCTTTCCATATACTTAATTAATTATACAATTTTTTCGATATGTAAAAAAAATGTTTTAATAAGTTTATTTAAATAAACAAAATCAATATTCCAGCTCTGGAGCTGCCTCTTTCTTAGGTCCAACAGCAATTAATTTCTTTTATATATATAAAATATGTTTAAAAAACTCAATTTTCCAACCCTGCATACACAGTTTTTTTTTATCAAATAGAATAGAAATTTCTAATTTAAATATAAAATCTGTTCAAGTGCAAAAAAACTATTTTTATTTCTTTTGATATTCCAAAAAAAAAAAAAAATCCAACTCTGGCTTTTCTTATATTTAGTTCCCATTAATTTGTTTGAGGACTATGAAACATTTTTAATTTAAAAAGAAAAATAATAATTTTTTTATAAAATGACTACTTCTAAATACCTTAAATATTTTCAGTTGTCCAACCCTGGCATTGAATTTTGGATTTCATTTGATTATAAATATTAATTTAATTTTTCCTGAATTATCGAATAGGTTTAATTAAGAAAAAACAAAAATTAGTTTTTCCATTAACTTTTATATAACAAAAATTGTTTCAAGTTTTCCAGCTCTGGAACCGTATTTTGAATATAACTAATTTCCAATTTCATTTTAGTTAGGATCACTTGCTTTGCTGAAGTTCTAGAATGAAGTCTTTAGCTCCGTTTGGGGTATTGTAAAACTGATTTCAATTACAGACAGGCGAACCTCGCTTTTTCGACTTCCTTTTTTATAAGGCTCCAGAATATTACTTTTAAAAGGGTGGCAAGTTAATACGTAGAAAATTACACACAAAATGGCAAACCTTTTTGTACCCTTTCAGATAATTGTGAAGGGCATAAAAAGCTTAGAAGCAAAATGTATCGGTTACCTCAACTACACGCTGTAACAAAGAAATGCGTCATGTACCACAACTTATTCAAACATTCATGCGCTTCTTCTTTACCTTTCGCTTCTTGCTAATAATAAAGGTTTGTTAATAAAAAAGCAGGTTATAAAACTTTAATAGTACAATTATCCAAAAATATTCATTTTAATACCGTCGTACACCAGTATAGTCGTATAATAAAAAACAAGAAGAAGAAACTTAAGCTCTATTATGTTCACCCCTTAACTACGAGCAGGGAGCGCTTTGTAACTGCCGGGTGGGTGTTACAACTCCAATTGAATGAAGGAAATACACACTTTTTATGAAATCATAACCATGGAAACAGCAGCAGAAAATAACAAGTAAATGAACACGAAAACGTAGGAAATCTGTATCGTTGATTTAGACATGCATTCACTCTGACTGACTGACTGACTGACTGACATGTCAGCTTTCATCCAACAATTACCCACCTCCTCAATATTTTCCTTGTGTACTCTGTCACACGGAGACAGTCTTTAATGAAAAGAATATTAAATTGCCGTTCTTATGCCAACATTATCTTTTTTAATTCAGTTACCAGCACAACCAGAACGGCGTGAATGGCAACGGATTTTAACAGCACATCAGGACGAACAAAAGAAGGAACACATTTTTCAACAGAGAATAAGTTTTATGTTCACATGGACAGATATTTTCTAGCCGTCGGGGATGCAACAAAGAAGAAATATTAAATGAAACAAGAGATATGATTCCGCTTTTTTTCAATTCTATAGTCATACATTCATACATGTTGCTTTCAAGGATTTAAAATCTTTGGAGAGTTTATTTAATGAAATATCATATGGGTTATTCCATGTCAAATCGCCAAAGAGTAAAACATGAACCCTTTCGATTTGAATGAAATTCAGTCACAAACTCTTTTCCGTTCTATTTTGTACTTATAATAACAAAAAACGATTAATACATTTTTATAAATTATTTTTTTAAGGAAAATTGTGTCATATTTGAAATTTCGGAATTTCGCTTAAGCGGGCGAATATGTTCGATTCCTTTTTTCAATATCTCAAAAACCATCCCTTAGAAAATATTATATTTATGCCCTTTGAAACACGACATATAAAACTATAAAAAAAATCGCACTTTTTGGAAAAAGGTAATAACTGCAAAGTTTCGAAATTTTCAACTATTTCTTCTTATAATACCGCAAGAGTTGTTTGAAAACCCCAAATATTTTAAAGATGAGTTTCTTATTTCTTTTTAATATAAAATTTCTATCAAAACCTTTGAATAAATAATGCAAGTGAAAGTGCTATATTCGGCAGTGCCGAATCTTATATACCCTTCACCAACGTGTGTCTGGCGTTACATATATTTTTAAGTACCAATTTTGCTCTTCTTAAGCTAAAATATATTTTCATTAAAAAAAAACCAAGTCAATTGCCTTTTTTTGTTACTTTTATTAATGAAAAGATAATCAACTCCCCACCCCTGGAAACGAAATTTTAATATAAACATTTCTTTTTATCAATGCATTTCTTCATGGTGTATAAAGCGGTTTTATTTAAGAAAAACTTTAAATGTTTAATCATTTTAGTTATTACATGTACTAGAAAATACTGAATGTGCAAGAAAATGCCATCCCTGGAAATTTTATTTTTATATATTTAGTTTTTAATAGGCAATTGAGACTTTCCAAAGCATGAAATAGGTTCAACTCACAAACAAAGAAATAAAATAATTGGTTTTTGGTATTAATTTTTTCAGACTAAGCTTCCCAGCTCTGGAACCGTATTTTGGATTTTTCTGAATTTCAATACCACTCTACTTAAGTTTATTTCCAAACCATCAGTCTAAGACCGAAGTCTTTAGTTTTCCTTGGAGCTTGGGGAAACCGATTTCACTTACAGACAGACGGACATCCCTCCATCGCTATTTATAAGAATCCAGAATTTATAATTTTTATGTTAATATCGAAGAAATTACACACGGAATATAATTTGTGTCATTAAAAGTTTTGAAGGAAAAAATATTAAATCTTAAAATAGAAAAAAATCGCCCTAAAAATTTTCAAAAGTATTGTAAAATAAATTCAGCAAAAAGTCTTTCAAAATTTCGAAGTTTGAAATTTAAGTCTTTTAAAAAAATTAAAATTAATATTTTATATTTTATAGTCCCAAAAAATCGCTTTAAAAAGGCATAAGAATAATATTAGATTTTTTTCTTAAAGGTTTTTCAACTAAAAATAATTTTATAAAAAACACTTCCTTCACAGTTTTAGTATCTTGAAAAAAAAATCATATAAAATTTCCACATTTTCATTAAAGTGTCAAGATCTTTAAATAAATTTGCGCTTTTTGAAAAGAACTTTTAAAAAAATATACGATTACTTGTTTTAATTAAATCTGTAAGATTTCAAAACTTTGCAGATATGACATGTTTCCCAAAAATATCAATTATTTTTTATAGTTATTTTATTGTTTTATAAAAGATCTAGACATTTAAAATTTTATATCAAAAAATAAAACAAAGTATCAGGATCTTATTGTAAAAAATATATATATAAAAAAGAATACGTTGGTTAATATCAGAACTTTGCAGATATGACGTTTTTCCTAAAAATATTATCTTGTTAAAGGTTTTGAAAATTAAAATAGTATATCTAAAATTAAAATAAAACATCCTTCAAAGTAAAATATTATAAAAAATTAAAAAAAATATTTTGTTAAACTCAATTTTCTTAAATTTCAAAACTTTGCTGATATTACATTTTGCCAAAAAATTAAAATAATTTCATTAAATTTCTTAGGTCCAATTATAACCTTTTAAATAACCTGAGAATAATTTTTGTATATGGGATGGTTTTGAAGATATTTCAAAAATGATTTGAACAAATTCGTTAGATTTGAAGAAAGTTTTGAATATGACATAAATTTGAAAGAAACTAATTTTTGCTTTTTTTCCTTTAAGAGAAGTACTTAATAATAATAAAGAATAATAATAATAAGAATAAAGACAGTTTCTGACCGAATTCCATACAAATCGAAAGTATGGGTATCCAATACCTTGTCAATTTAATATGGAATCACCCATATTTCAAATAAATTCATACTGGCAATTGTCTTGTTATTCTTTTAATAATTAAAAAATGCCTATTCTAACCAAAATATTAATTAATTTCAATGATTTATTTTGAAATCAATTTAAACTCTCTAAAGTCTTAATGTAATTTAATTTAAATCTGGTACTCGTAACAGCATCCATTTTGAAACCCTGCATCCTAAAGATTTATTTACCAGATAAATTTGAAATAAAAAAAATAAAAAAATACCAACAATATTTTTGCTTGATTTCCTGCTTGTAATTTTCTGTTAACATACAACATACACGATCCACATAAAAGAGATTATGTTGTCGTTGTAGCAAAGGCAGCAGCAACAACAACAGCTACAACAACAACAGCAGCATTCTCGTATTTAATATGCAAAGCAGAGCTTTTGTTTTATATAAAATATTTCTTTCCAGTTTGTTGTTCAAATCAACAAATCTTTTTAACAAATAAATATTTATTGTTAAATCGCACAAAAACCCAATTACATCTCCTCTTGCATGGATGTAAATGTATTGGGGTGTCTGTGTATTCGTATGTGTGTTCGTGTGTGTTTGTGTATTTATGACTTGTATGTAAATAAATTTCGAACATAAATGAGGAAAAATCTTTACAATTGCATTTTATAGCTTTTTGTTACAAAATTGAGATTTTATTTTGTTATTTGTTTTGTTCAGACAATTCTCTTTCTTCTTTTTCTTCTTCTTCTTTTTCTTCTTCTTGTTGTGCATGTGGCTTGAAATCATGATTTTAAGGCACCAGCAACTACACAATGCCAACAGTAAACGGTAGTAGTCTTCTGATGGCAACGTGAAAGATGTAAAAGCCAAATCGAAGCTTTAAATTTCAGTTAAAGAAGGAGAAAGTCAAAATTTGGTTTCCATTGTGAAGATGCCCGCCCGTCTCGTAACAAAAGCAGAGAAACACAACCAACAACAACTCACAAAAGGTGGCTTTAAATGTCATGTTTTTGTTGTCGTTGTTTTTTTTCTTCTTCTTGTGGAATCATGTAATTTGTAATTTTATAGCGATTTTATCAAATTGTCTGCTATTTATTTTGGTTTTAACCCTTTTTTTTATGTAAAAGCAAAATTAGTGCTACACGCTACTCATTATTTAGAGAAATAATTCGTTTAACTTATATTGTTTTCTTTTCTAAAAAAATAATGCAGCATTTCTTACACTTTTTAATAGAAAATGGCAACGTTGTGATATTTGAAAATAAAGAGTTTATTACAAGTTAATCCAACATCCCTTGAGAATAATTATTTCTGTTGTAAAACTCCTCCGAACTGTCACTTCTTTGAAAAGAAGTAAAAAAATGTTACACATTTGCCAGAAAAGAAAACGCCATAAAGTTTTCTAGGAAAAAAATGCAATTTTTCTTACACTTTTTTAAATGGCAGCGTTCTATTATTTATAAATAAGGAATTTATTAAAAATTAATAAAACATTCCCTACGAAAAATAATTTCCATTTAAAATTTTCATAAGAGTCTTCTGAAGAAGCTTAACATAAAATGGTGACCACCAGCGGTATAAAGTAGCAGATAAGTTGGACAGACGGGCTGCTGCCTCTTTTTTGTGGACTTGACTGATCAGCGTACATCTCCCAGAGATGGAAAGATAAGCCTGTGACAATTATAGGGATTTGACTGGTCTCTCCTAAAGCTTTCTTATTAATAACATGAGGGGTGTTCATTTAAGTTTATGTTGCTGACTTACAATTGAACGCTTTCAAATGAAAAGAAAGTCCATGAGAGAGAGGTGATCTAACGAAAAAGTTTTGGATTTTTTTTTGTTTCATTCTATTAAAAAGGGTTTTCCAATATTGACGCATTAACTTTGATAGTTGATAATGAATGTCTTGGACAGTTGACGGCATATCTGTCAAACTCAGTTGCCAATTATTTAGTACGCATTTAACAACACGATAATTAAATGGTTCTTGTCAAGTAGTTCTTGTATTGGGGCAACGTACCTCTGGAAAGATCATGTTCAGCAATGGGACCTATTTTCGGATAAATGAATACAAGACAGTGGTGAACTTAGTTTTACATTATGTAGAGGGTGGTGGGGATTTGTACAGATTTATAAAAAGTTCTCTCTAGCTGTAACTGTGCCTGCTACGAATTCGAATTTGCGATAGTACAAGTCCAAATGGCTTCCAATCCAAATGGATCCCGAAAAAGTCACTGTGGGTTTAGAGCTGGCGGCGATATTGAAGGATATTTCCTTGTTGAAGGCGTTAGCGAGTCCTTTACAGTTAATGATAATTAACCTGTGATGAATTAAATGATCTGGTTACGTGGCTTCAGCGGGACAGTGTTACGTGCTGCTCAACTCATGCCACATTTGATATTTTGCACGATCGTCTCACATGGAGACAATCTGAGCTGGCCACCGAAATCATGCCATGGGACACGGTTAGACTTTTTCTAGTGGATTTCACTTGAGATGCAGATATATGCGATTAACCCTCAAGTCACAGCAGTCCTCAAAGTCAAACTAAGACTTGACATCAGTCGAACTCAGCCTGATTTTCGTGCCAGAGCGCATTTCAAATGTTCAATAGGTCTTTCAAACACCATTTTAAGCAGGTTAAGGGACTTGTAAAGCATAACAAACTTATTTAGGAATCGTTGCATATGATCGGAATTCGCACCGATATTGGATCGCAATTTCTAGACCTGGAGAATATGTTTGGAAGCCTATTTTCAAGTCTACGTTTTTTAAAAAGCTTTAAATTGATTTAACTTCATTTTCTGAGTAAAGTCAAGATATTTTTTTAACTTCCCGCTTGGAAATTTAAAATATTCGAAATTCGGGAAGTTATTGGTTTTACCTCGTTTGAGTTCTCATCAGATGTCCACGCCTTGAGCTACTAGAATGCTTCCCTGACTATATTTGTATGAATCTGCGTTTGTATGCGTGTATATATGTGTGTGTGTGTAAATAGGTGATCCGCTTATAACTTTTGAACGGCTGAAGCGAATAAAACCAAACTGGTAGCGGTCTAAATAGTGTTTCTGAGCTTAAAATTCCTGGCAATTTGAACTGATCCGAACTGGCGGAATAACTAATTTTCGAAACTCTACAATTAATTATGTGCTAGTTCTTTTTTCCCAAAATCTTTTTAACAAATTGAAAGTGATCAGTTGAGGGGTTTAAGGAAAAGTGATCAGTGAGTTCTTGTTGTGACTTTGATATTTGTTTTAAAGCTTCTCACTTAGTAAAGTGAAAGTATGAAATAAATGTCTTTAGTTAATCAAAGAAATGTTGGGTAAAGGTTCCCTGATGATCTGCATTAGCCCCAGTGAAATGCGCATGGGAACTGGCTAAAACCCCTCAACTGATCACTTTGAGTTTTTTAATAAGATTTTGGAAAAAAAGCAACTAGCACATAATTTAAATTAAGGAGTTTAAAAACGACAATTACCCAAAATACTAATTTTCAAAATGTTTTTCTAGAATAAATTTACAACAGCTTCACCAATCGATTCCACAAACAAGTTCTTAACATTAAGATCATCGAAAAACGGGTCAAGGTCGGTTAACCCTTTTGTGGGATATTATGAAAAAGAAAAAAAAAATTCGAAAAGAGTGATTTATTTTAAAAGACTCCAAAATTATATGTACATCTGATCAGTTAATGTTCTCGGTCTTTTTATAGTAGTCGAAAAATGCAACAACCTCCGCTTGTTACGTGGGGGTGATTTGCAAATTAAAATAATTGCGTTTTAATTCGAAGAACTCAAAATCATGGAATCGCATTAAAACCAGGTTACAAGAGCTTTGCGAAGTCACAGGAATGGACTTTAGAGTCCATTTTTGTCTAGTATCGGTATCGGTGTCGTATCGGCAAAAAGGTGTATCGCTACTTCCCTAATTCCAGTAGAAATATTTTGTGGAAATAAAATTAGAAAAACCATAGAATTGAAATATAATTCTGACTATTAAATAAATTTAATCTCATTGCCAATAAACCAGCAAAGCTTTTGTGTCGTTTTCAATAGCAAAACTTTTCATTTTTTCATGTCTTTCTGAGATTTAAATTAAGCTCGAACAATTAGCCTATGAATCTGAATTCGATTTAATAGAGCAAAACTTTTCTTTTTAAATATTTTGGAAACTTTATTTAGTATCTGTTGCATAATAAATTGTGTCCTGATGTCCGTTGCTCCAACAAATTGCATTTAATCTGCTTTCATAACCCATGACAAATTATATGACTCTTTTCCAAATTGTTGGCCGGCAAAAATTAATGTCTTGTATTGTTTTACTTTCTTGTTTTTTGATACGTTTATTAAGTTGATTATAATAATTTTGACTCTCCCCTCTGAAAAAGGTTAATAACTTTTTAAACAGCTCGAGTAGAAATAAACTATCAAATTGCATTTCACTCTCTATAACTTGACAATTTTTGTGGTTATTAAATGTTTGTTTTCTCTGTTTCTTTGTTTGTTTATTTCGAAATGCATACAAAAAGAAAATAAAAATTAATAACAACAATCAAAATCACCACAGAAATACTACAATAAAGAAAACGTTTTCGTTTTAATCCAACTGAACAATGAATTCAAATGAACAAAACGAGCTGAGCCGGGCCGCAGCAGCTAAAGATGATTTATAATTTAAATAATTTGTTATGACACAACCGACTGCAACAACTGATACAACAACGTTACCCGGCTTTTAAGGCTCCTGGCATGAGTACGAGCGGGGCTTGATTTCGCTAAGCACCGAAACAACAAAGTCATCAGCCACAGACACAAACACCGTCATCACTAACGTCATCATCGAGACTTTGCCATGACAATTACACGAACAAGAGGCTAAATATGGCACGATAATGGTTGCAAATTAATTTAATACAATAAAAAATTACTTTGTTTATATTTCGAATACTCGCATAATACTCTAAAAACACGTTGAGGTCTTTTCATAAAACTAAACCTGGGAAAAAAGAACAATAAAAAAAATTGTGTTGATGGCGGTAATTTGCCTGAATGAAAAGAAAACGAAATGAGTGGGAAAATTTTGGAAATTAAAAATTATTTCATTTAAGTAGTTGCGATGACTGTTTAGTCAACGCTTCTTTTATTCGTAAAAAGTAATAAATCGCAATTTCGTTTTTATAAAATAAAGTCGTGAAATTTAATAGTTCAGCTTTAAAAAAGGGTGATTCATATACATATTAAGAACAGTGGAATATTGACTTGTTAATAACTTAAAAAAAAAACGGTGACAAAAGTAGCTTTGCAAGAATTTCTCACACGTACTGTAAACTTGTTTGGGTGCCCCTGAAAAGCGACTTTGGACACACACTGCTGACATGTCCATCACTCGTCCATCAATTCACTCGTCATTCAATTTCTTAATATTCCAATAATTTCCTACATTTATTTTGCTGTGAATGTTTGAAAATATTTATTTATGCATGTTCTTTTTTATTTATCTAAAATATTTTTCAAAACAAATGAAATTATGGGAAAAATAAAGTTATGAATGCAATTTCTCTTTTAGTTCATTCTGAAATCAAAACCGTTTTGATATTTCAAACTGCCTTGTCTATGTGACGCAAATTAACAAAAATTTCAAATATACTAAGACATGCTTATTCATGCACGAGCATGAACAGCAGGTAAATTTCAATTGGGCATTAAAGAACACACTTTTTTATTAAGAAAAAAAAAGGAAAACGGTTGACTCTAAAGAGAATCTCTTCAACTTCCTGCCAATTTTAACCGCAAAATTATGGTGAAGTGATTTGTTGTGATCTTCTATACTTTTCGACGTAAAATACTATAATTTTTTCAAAATTTATAGTTTTTATATAACTTTTTATATAATAATAAAAATAATTTATAATATATAGTAATCGGTTATTTGTGTAGTTTTCGAGTTCTATAAAAGAATCGCGAACAGTAAACTAATCAGATATATAATTTCACATGTTTTCTTAAATCACGTATTTTCGAATTTCTCCATTCACGATATCTTACAAACGGATTGATCGGTTTCTTAGTGACAAGAGCTGAGATAAGTTTGTCGAATCGACCGAAAAAATGCGTTAAGAATTGATTTCGAAAAATCGCACTATTCAAAGAAATATATTTTCGCAATTTAATTTTTGAGATTTCTCGAAATCTACCATATCGAATAGGTCTCAATTCACAAGAAATCTAAACTGGATGATCAGTTTGTGGAATCTATCGGAAGAGCCGCTTAAAAATGTTTAAAAGCCAGTTTAAAAAAAATTACTCTTTCGTTTATTTAATATTTTTCGAAATCTACTCTTCTGAATGGGTTCCAATTCGCAAAAAATCTGAGCTCAGCTGGTCAGTTTGTGAGTTCGATTGGAGGAGCCATTTAAAATTTATTTCAAAAGAGCCAGTTGAAATTTTTTTTCTTAATTTATTTGAGATTTTTCGAAATCTCTATTCGGAATAGGTTTCAGATCACAAGCAGCCTAAGCTCAGCTGATCAGTTTATGGAATCGATCAGAGGAGCGACTTAAAAATTATTTCGAAAAAACCAGCTCAAAAAAAAAATGTCTCCTTAGTTAATTTAAGATTTCTCGAAATCTACCCATTCGAGTGGGTTCCGATTCGCAAAAAATCTGAGCTCAGCTGATCAGTTTGTGAATTCGATCGGAAGAGCCATTTAAAAATTTTTTCGAAAAAACCAACTTGAAAAAAATTTTTTTCTTAGTTTATTTAAGATTTTTCGAAATGTGCCATTTCGAATAGGTCTCAATTCACATAAAGTCTGATCTCAGTTAATGAAATCGATCAGAGGAGCGATTTAAAAATTGTTTTGAAAAAACCAGTTAAAAATTTTTTTTTAGTTTTCTTGAGATTTTCGGAAATCTACTCTTTCGAATGGGCTCCTATTCCTTAAAAATATAAGCTCAGCTGAAGAGTTTGTAGAATCTATCTGAAGAGCCATTTAAAATTTTTTTCGAGAAAACCAGTTTGAAAAAGTTTGTTTTCTAGTTTTTTGAGATTTTCGGAAATCTACTCTTTTCAATGGGTCTCAATTCACAAGAAATCCAAGTTCAGTAGAACTCTTTCAAACGCCATCAGCGGATCACTTACATACACTCACACATACATACACTCGTATACAGAATTAGTAGTAGAAGTTTCCCGGGACCTTGAGATCTGATAAGAAATTGATTTTTTTTTCAAAAGGGGGTAAAACCTGTAACTTGATGATGTTAGAAAAAGCTTGATTTTCCTAGCGGGAATTCAAAAAAAGGGCAAAGTTTCAATCATATATCATATCGCTGGCTTAACATGAAAAGGCTTTAAGTCCATAATTGAAAACTTCTACTGGAAGTAACAAAAACAATAAAAAAATTTTTTCCTAAATATTTTTGAAGTCTGTAAAAGAGTACTTTTTATAGGGATTTACATTTCGGTTCATTATTGTTTGAGGATTTTATGTTGAAATTTATTTTCAGCATTTAATAGCAATTTTCTTAAAAAGCATTTAGTTAAATTTTTTTTTAAATACAGTTAATTTTATATAAAAACATTTATTGATATTAAATAAATGAAAACGCCATCGCTTTAAGTTTTGTGAGTTTTGGTAAAACAAAAAGTGTTTCCATTTGCGTTGCTTTTTTTCCCCTCAATCATTAACGACGCAAATAGAGGCTTTAGTGTGTGCTACAGCTGCGAAATCTAAGTATTTTCCTTGCTAAAAGAAATGTCACTGAATTTAAAAAGGGAATTTTTGCTGAAACATCCTTTACAACAACGTTAATAAAATATTAAAATCATATAAATCATGCTAATAAAAATGTGTTCAAATAAAAAGTATCTCTTTTCAAAAATAATGACACGCCACTTCTGTTAAAGAATATACAAAAAAGTCGTGTATTGTGTATGTGAACACACACACATACACACACACATTTGCATACAAAATTAGCAGGCGAAACATAATTTCATGTAAAACATATAAATTTACTTCAAACATGATATCCCTTAATAACAGTGAAGTTATTAATCATTCCGGGCACAATGCGAAATACACTGACAATGTCATCATCGTCAACGATATGTAATTTAATGTACATAAACAATATTTTAAATAACAATAATATGATTATTTTAAGCCTCTTGTTTTGTTTCTACGACTTTGGAAATATATAATTTATTACACTGCCAGCATTAAAGCAATTCCGTCTGTGTATTTCTATTGTGTGGCTTTTAAACTTCAAAGGCTTTCTTCGCGTTGTGTGTTTTTTGTTTTCTGTTCTTTATTTTCTTTTCTAATAAAACAATTATTATTAAATTATTCCTAATGTGGAGCTGAGTTTCTTTAATTCTAAAATATGTTTACAAGCGCTGCTTTTTCTTGAAGAATTCTCAAGATGAAAATGTGTGTTGAAATAAGCTAAATCGAGTTTCAAATGGAGTTAAACTTGTTCTGCAGGAAAATAATTATTTATTTCTTAGCTGCTTCGAGGCACACATTATTTGCTGCTGTCTAATTATTTCTTTATATAGAAATTTATATGCTAAATCAGTTCTACACACAAAATTAAAACCTGTAATTATGTGGCATGAAATTCTTTAATATAAAACGTCAGCTAATTTTCATGGAAAGTCAAATAAAATATTTAACTTTTCTTATCAACAATATATATATATGTTTTTTTAATAATAGAAATGGCCTTTAAATAAATCAATTAATTTTATAATTTTCACTGGGGAACTCATTCTTCTATGAAAACTTATGCGGCCAATTTGAACTTTTGCAATACTCTCCTTCCCATCTGCTATTCTCTCGATTCAAACTAAAATATCTATTTTCTCTATCTTATATTATTATTTTTAATATACCTGCCCTTATTTTACATCATTTGGTTTATATTAATATTTTCGTATTAATTGAAAAATATATGGTGTTTTTTATAGAGTGATACAAGCTTAGAACTATATTTTTGATATCAATGAAACGGTCTTTAATGGATAGAAAATTTTACGACATTAATGTTTAAATATGATTTCGGCCTTGTGGCCGCCACGGCTGGTGCGTAAAAGGCGCAATCTGGAACACCAATTTTCGCAAACAGTAACATTCTCACCATCATCGTTTTGGAAGACATATTTGCCAATGACTCCACCAGCCATAAGGCGCGCCAAACAGTAATTTTCTGTGGATGGAATGGTGTTTCGACAAAAGCTTGTGGATTCTTCTCACTCCAAATGCGACAATTCTGTTTATTTACGTACCCATTCAACCTAAAATGAGCTTCATAGGAAAATTAAATTTTAAATGGACCAAGTGCACAATAAGTTTGACGAACAAAACCATTATTTTGATTAAAAATTTCCACAATTTGCACGCGTTGCTCTGGTATAAGTCGATCCATAATAAAATGTCAAAGCAAACTAAACAAAAATCAACTATCAGCTGTTAAATGGGTTGTCAAATAAAGCAGTGATGCCAACTCAAAGTTATATCATTCTATAAAAAACACACTATCGATTGTAAAAGTTTTTTATTCGTTGTTTTCTATTCACGCCTGCACGAGTATTTTATTAGCACTTGAATAATTGTTAACTCACATCTCGCATGAATGAATACAAACAAACGTACAGCACATACATACACATACACACACACATACACATTCGTGTTTATAATTTTGTTTTATACATAAAAATTTATATATCAAGATATGATTCCTGTTTTATAGACAAAGTAAGAATGAGTGCGTTAAGGTTGTATTTATTTAAGCGTGTGCACTTCGCTTTTTTTATCATTCCGATGATAGGAAGTTTCATAGTTGCGTAGAAACTTTTTAATAATAGAAGCAATCATAATAATAATACAAATAATGATGATAATAACAATTGTAATAAAAAGGCAGTATCTACAGTGAGAGAAACTTTCGAAAAGCTGATACAAAACAGAGCGTATCCTTTGGTCTAAGACCCGGTTTGTTAATTCTAGCTCAAAGTGAGGATGTATAATTCTGACAACAACAAAAATCACAGCAATAATAATGATGATAATAATAATAATAATAATAATAATAATAATAATAATAACAACAACAACAACACCAATAATCATGAGGAAAGCATGCGATGGCAAAACAGGTGGAGCACAGAAACCGTTGGTAGATGTGGTGTGGGCACAAAGAATATCCACGGAAGTAAACTACTTCCTGACACAGTTTTTGTCAGTGTTGATGTCTTTGCCTCATGAGCAACACAGGGAATCCCTTCTTCCAATAAGAAATGATGAAGCTGAACACACGTTTTTAACTGCAATCAATGGCAACTGCGAAACGTGGTGTCCTATGTGACCAGATTCGTGGACTTACTCCTGATAACATTGTTGGCGAAATGCTAGAAGGAAGTGTTAAATCGACTGCCGTAGGCAACTGCGTTGAATTAATTTTACGGAGAAAGAAAAGGGACATCGACCAACTTTTGCAGATCGAGTCCACCCTTTTGATCCTCATCATAACCAAATAAAAGCACCACAACGATAGGGTGGGGTTAGACGTCAGAACTTAAAGAAGAGTCCTCTTTCAGGACATTTATTCGGGGCCTTCACAAAGTAATGCAGAAAGCGGTTCCGGAAAGGCAAACACCAGAAAAGGAGGAGAGATTGTTTTAGTAAAAACACCACTCGACTGTAAGTGGGAAAATATTTTAACCCCTTCTCGCTCGCCAAGAAAAGAAATAATAATAAATAAAAAAATAAATAACAACAAAAAACCAAGTGGGAAAATGAATAAAATATGTATTACCTCCCCATAGAGCGCAACCGGTGGTCCTAGACCCGGTACGTCTGTTCCAGCTCAAGATAAGAATGCACAATTCTGTAATAACGATAATAATAATTAAAATAATAATAATAATAATAATAATAATAATATTAATAATCATAATATTATATTAATAACAATAATAAAAATAATAATAATAATGATAACAATCATAATAATGATGTTGCTTAAACTGATGAACGTGTTTGAAAAACTCATCTCGAGCAACAACAACAGCCAGCCAGCGCCCATTCCCAGCAACAAAAAACACACGATTGTTATTCATATTGTCATATTCATAAACATCAGGAATAAATTTATACACACACAATAAATACTTTATAAAACAAATTCTATTCATAATAAACAAGAATGCGTACAAACGTAAGGATGCATGCATGTATATACGGTGTGTGTGTGTGTGCGTTAGTGTGTGTTAAGATTGTTGGTAGTATTGAGGATGTAAATTTCACAATTCAATTTAAAAGAGTGTGTGTAGAATTAAAGTGTTTACGTGCGCTCGTATCAGATATTAAATTGCGCAAATGAAGAGCAGGATGTTGCCTAATGAAGCAGTTGTTGGAAGTAGTTCAAATAGGTGAAGACGATTTACATAATTCCATGCGAAAGTCAACAGATAACTTCTACGGGACAAATTACAAGGAAGCGTCAATAAGTTTAAGACTCAAGTATTATCAGATATAAAATGAGTAGAAAAGATGGTTGTTTTGATAGCGGGCGATGAATGACAAACTTTATTTTAATTAGAGCTGACTTTTCTCGTTTTTATATGAAACTTAGGAAACTTGAGAAATTTATAAGGGAGAAGGGAGAAGGTAGAGGCAGTTGTTTCGTCTCACTCTAGGTGCTGTTGCGTGAAGTAGTGAACACTTCATTTTAAATTTTGAATTAAAAAAAATATTTTAATGATATTAATTGTATCACATAAATTCGTAATAAAAAGTAATTTGTAACTTTAATTATTTGAACTCGCGTCCCAGCAATACTCTCAATTTATTCCATGATTCCTTAATTTAGTTATTAATTTATTTTCAATAATTAATTGCATAACAATTAAACTGATTCCATATTCGGTTCTCTATTTCTTCATTTAACTTTCTTCTCGAGTTGTTGGACAGTTTTTGCGCGATTGTGCCATTTACATTTTTATTATAAATTCGTTCATATGCAGATGTGAGTGTGTATGTGTGTGACTATTTTTACTTTTGCTTTATTATGCAAATTCTACCAAAGACTTTCTAAATTCAAGCTCACGTTTCGTTGTGTTTAACTGCTGTAATAACTACTGGCATAGCGTTCATGTTATAGCGAGTGGAGTGAGACTGGCACGCCGAAACGTGAGATTGTAGAAAAAGAAACATTTTACACCAAAAACTGGGGGATCATCAACTGAACACGTACGAGTGGCGTTGGTGGGCCAGTAGTTCTTAAACATTTAAATAATATCACGATGGCTGAAATAGTTTGCAAAGTCTCACTACAAGCAAAAGCGAATTATGTTATTAAGCGATTTTGAATTTTGAATATTAAATATTTAAATTTTTATCTTATATAGAAACGTCACATTTTTGTGGTGCACTTTTAAATATATTGTCATACACAAATAACACTCAAATATTTATGATTTGAAAGGCATTTGGCAGTAGATATGCACAGTGGAAATAGTTTTTCAATATTCTTGACCTAAAATATTTTGAATTTGTTTCAGAAACAACACCAAACACTTTTATTTCTGCCAGAAACAAAATCATATATCTTTTATCCGATATAGTATAAATTTGATAACCCACCTATTGGGAATCCCTGGTTCCTCATACATAACAAATTGAATGCTTTTTGCCATCTCTTAAATTGTAAACTTTACGATTATTTTTTGTTTGTTTTTGGCTACAGAATTCTACGCATGGCAAAAAACGAAAGCGAAATTGAAAATCATTAACAAACAATTTTTATTTTGTATATTTTCAGCAAAATTTCTTGCTTGAGTTTTTTTTTTATTGAAAGACTCCGTTAAATTATTCACATATTCTATATGGGGTTGGCAAATAAAAAAATATAAATAAAATAAATTTGATACAAACCAACATGTGCTGCAACATGTTGCTGTCCATGTGTGTGGGTGTGTGTGCCTGATTGTGGCCAACTTTATTGAAAACGTGTTGAGGTGACTGAACAAGAAAATAAATTCAGATATAAAAAAAGAAAAGGAAAAAAAGAAATAACCTGAATGTACAAGTAACTGTTTAAGTCTACTTCGGATGGGTAAATTTATGCAGGCTATACATTAGGGCGACCCTTCAAAAATATGTTTAAATGATTGGTCTCATTTTCAAACAAAACAAATTTTTAAATTTACTTGTTTGAATGTATGCAGGTTCTTAAAGCTTTTAAACATAATTTTTTTTACACTTGCAATTAAGAGCCATCCTATTGTTTATACCATGAATGTATCTAGACAAATAACGTACTTGCTGGATATGTAACAGAAATTTTCGAAAAAAGAAAGAAACAGGCAGAATAAATACAAGAAAACTAAACCAATTCGTGTTTGACATTTTTTATTTTTGCAGTTTTTGATTGTTACTTTCAGTTTTAAATCGGTTCTTCGCTTTCGATTTCAGTGCTCAAACTGTCGTATGAAAAGGCATTAAGAAATCTTAAAATGCGTGCGTATACCCGAAGTGGCGCAAAAATTTACACCCGTTGCAATTTATTTTATTAAAAAAAAAAATATATATATATATATATATATATATATATATATATATATATATATATATATTGTTTTGTGTAGGTTTTATATAAAAGTTTTTGGTTTCTTTTCATTAAGTACAAAATATTTTATCTGCCCAGTGGCTGCCGCCAGAACTGAAGGTCATACAAGATAGATTTACGACATATTCCTACACTCCTACCAGATTTTCCGACGAAACGTCTTGGCATTATTAATAAAAATTCTCTTTAACGATTTGAGGTGTCTGATGGTGTTTGGCAAAGACTTTTGACTTCCATAAACCCTACAAAAAAAAATATAAAAAAGTTGAATCGGGCGATCTTACCAGCTACAGGAAATCGCAGAAGAGAGGAATCAACTCCACTCTCGACTTTCGAATGTAGCTCGTGGAATATGTGCGACTTTTCTATCGTAAAATCCAAGATTAAAAACTGGGTGGCATGAGAACACAACTGATTTTGGATTTAGTAACTAAGAAGTTTCCGGAACGCATAATTTATCGGTTTGGAAATATTAATAGACTAGATCCATCATCGTATTTGTGCTGTCATTTGGGAACTTAAAAGATACGATAATAACAAGCGCTGCCATTAGCGCACTCTGTTGTGTTGGCCACAGTGTTTTTTCGGCTTAAGTTGGCGGGGTCACCTTGAGGAACTTGTCTACACAGATAAACCCCTAAATTTGGACCAAGAGATACCACCTGAAATGTGGAGAAAAAGTAGTAAAAAAAAACAACTGCTGCAAAATTGAGGTTAGGAAGTCAAGTGGTTTGAAAACATATTTTTTTTCAAAATTTAGCTCTACTGATACCCGAATAGAAAAGAAGAAATATGGGAGTTAATAATAAAACACGATATCGGGCAAATGTGTTCTTATAGTAGGTCGACAGACGTCCCTTCTTTTCACACAATTTTGAGCCGCCTTTTGCGGCTGTGTAACAGGGGAGTTAAATCACAATCGCTCAATGGAGAAATTTCACAACCGGGAAATTTCTTACCCTATAACTGAATTATTTGGTACGCTTTGTGAGGTAGCGTCATCTTGCTGAAACCAAAGGTCACTGATGTCAATGTGGGCCAATTGTGTCTGCGAAAAATTCGCTCATCATGGGTTGGTAGCCCACGGTATTCACGGTGACAGCGTTCCTTTGCTGGTTTTCAAAAAGATGCTGGTCGATGATGCCACCTGATCACATGCCGCACCACACGGCTAATTTCTTTCGAAGTAACGGTTGTTCGAGGAATTTTTGTGGACTATCTGAATTCGACAATTTTGTTTCTTTAATTAACTGCCTAATCGAAATTGGGTCGCATCACTGAAGCCGATTTTTCTTAAATATCTTATTTTCAGCCATTTTAAAATTTTATTCACAAACAATGATCAGCTGGCATTAATTCATGAAAGAGTTGATCTTTAAAAAATTAAAGATGAGGATCTTTTTACAAAATATTAAGCAGAGTCCCTCTGGTGATGCCCAATTGTTGCGAACATAGAAGTTTCGGGCTTATTCTCTTTGCTGTGATGGGACTAAGTTTGTATCACTACGTGCTCCACAAGCGTTTTATTTAGATTTATTGTCAGCAGCAGTACAGTGAGCCACGAACTTAGAGATTGAGCTATTCATAGTGGTCTCCGCAGAAGCCTGATAACAAGTAAAAGCAGCTCAAACGTTAAAAAGTGATTCTGTAAAATTTTCGTTGTTTTGTGAATTTTCTTTAAAAAAATTTCTTTCACAAGAATGTAACGGTTCATGGTTAAAATTTCCCAACTTTTTTCTAAATAAATTTCCAAAGATGACTTGTCAGTTCTTCATTTTTCACCATTTTACAGCAGATCTACTTTCTAACCTCAAATATGCCCATCCTTGAAAAGCCGACTTTAAAAAGTGATACTGTAAAATTTTCGTTGTTTTGTGAATTTTCTTCATAAAAATTTCTTTCACAAAAATATAGCACTTTATGGTTAAAATTTCCCAACTTTTGTCTAAACAGTTTTCAAAGGATGACAGCAGATCTATTTCCTAACCTGAAATGTGTCACCTCTTGAAAAGCCGTCTAGCAACTTCCAGGCATTATAATGAAACTAATTTTTTTTCGAAATCAAGTCTGTGTTTCTAAATTTACGAAAGAGGAAAATGTATAACATTGTTAAAGCAAACCATATGTTTTTTTACCTTCCCATAGTGAATACCCCTATTGTACTTTGAATTAAAATGCATAATAGTGACTGGGACGCAGCAGAACTATATTGTGAGCTGGTCTCTCGCATCGTTTAAGCTGGCAAATAATGAAAAGTTTTCTGTTATTTTGTATCACAATAATATTTAAATTTGTACTCGTTTATAATAGAAATTTTTATTTCCTTTCCTGGAGTAATTGGCACTGCTCTTTAATAGAATTTTTTTCTTTTTTCCCAAAAACTTTTACGCAAGACTACAATTCATGTTTTTTATGATCCGCTAAATGACTATTTTAAGTGGATGTTGCTTAATGGACTTTTTCATGTCGGTCTTCTTTATGCCACTCGCTCAATAACTTCTTGGGCGCTTTAAATCTTGTGCAAATGAAGAATTTTAATTTGGGGTTGAGACAAAAACTTCACTCGTCATATGGTTTCGTTTTCTACAGTGAGGTTTGGCTATGATTGATTTAGGGCGGTCATACCGGCAAGGAAATTCTTATAACTGTTGACAAAATTTTTTAAATGAATTTTCAAAAACTCTAATCTGTCATATGACTCTAATTGTGGCAGGTAAACAGATCGGTTTCACATATAATCCAGTTTTAGTTGGGTCTCTTTCCTCTAACAATGAAAAGGGCGGCATGAGAAAACCTGCCTCTTCTTAACAAATCTTGAATTTGGATAATGCGAAATTATTCTCAATTCAAATTAAGGCCTCTGGAATATTAATTCAACAGTTTAATATGTTTCTGTACCATTCCTTTTCAGTCGCTATCGCCTGCCGCCATTATTCTGCCTTATTTGCTTATCACCGCAAACAAAAAAGAAAAAACTTACAATACGGTTGTTGGCTTGTAAAAAAAACAAAAAATATAAGAAAAGAAATCATTAAGTTTCAGCGTAACTTTAATATATTTTGCAATCGTAAAACTGAATGAGATTCTTCATTATTATTTACAATAGTTTTTTTCTTCGTTCTTCATTTCATTTTTTTTTTCATTTTCATTTTTATTTTTATTCTTCTGTGGCGTTGTTTACTATTCCTGATATGATTTCTTTTCATTTGCGATGCTGTAACGTTGTAAGTTTTATTATGGGGTTTTTTCCTGGCCATTATACTTGATAATAAAACTGATGAGAACTCATGGCAAATGACGGCGTTGAAAAACGCAAATTCATTTCCCTCACGATAATATAGAAAATTGAATAGGAACTGAGATATCAAATGGAATGGTAAGAATTACAACTTGAATACATTTAAATTGTGTACACAACGAATTTCAACACTTGCCCATACAGACGTTCGCACAAAAGCCTGAAACAAAATATGAAAAAAAAAAATAAAATAAAAGATGATGTGAAGCAGCATTAAAGCAGCCTAGTCCGTCCCCACTTCTTTATCATAAATATTCTCGTGTTGTATAGAAACTACTCCCACTCGAGAAAATCGTGTTGGTTGTTTTGTAGTTACGAAATTTGGGAAATACAAAGAAATCGTTTTTATGTTAAAGTTAAGAGAGAGAGAGGGAGGGAGAGAGGAAGGAAGAAGAAGAGATATGAATAGCTGGGCAGTAAAAATATTTCCCAAGAATCGGAAATACTGCCAAATCATGGCATAGTGAGGCGGACTGAATTGCTCAAATTAAAATGTCAGTCACGTGGCGTATCGTTAAGAGACAAACGATACTCTGTTCCATTTTCCGATGAAGCGTAAGTCCACCAAACCCATTGCAATAGTTCCTTTATTCTCGATAGTCGGATAGTTGTTTCATCGGAAAATGTTTTATAACTTCAAGGTCTCCCAACTGATCTTTTCCTCTGTCACCACAACAACTGATGCCATTATGTGCTTTTCCGAGAATTCGCGGTCTGTTTTCACAGCCTGTTGGCCTGTCCCTATCAAAAGTTTGCTTTTGAAAGTTTCTAAAGAAGCTGTACAATAACAGAAGCTGTATAAAATACAAGGATGGATTTCTGGAAAATGGAAATATGTGGGCGACTTTTGAGATTCTAAAACTGGCGAAATGCAAAATTTAATTTATTTTGTTCCGTTTTGTAGCACCGTGTAATTTGCTTTACCAATTGGGACACGTTTTATATATTCGTAACTCTTGTATTTCGAGCGATGAAGTTTCAGAAAATCGGACGCTCGTCTCACTTGGGTTGCATAAAGTTTGATTTAAAATGCATCTACAAAAAAAAAGGTTTTTAATTAAATATTATTTTTAACCCTGCAAGAATATATAAATTTTCTTCTATTTATACTCGAAATAAGAAGACAGTTTTTGAAAAAGCTAAATGAATTTAATCCCACACCCATTTAATTTGGTATTCCCTTCGAAATATCTAAAGTAAAATATTGAAGTTACTTATAAGACATTAAACACAATAACGACAGCAGACTACAGACTACAACTTACCAATAACAGAGTACACGTGCATTTCAAAGAATAATTTTTTTTACTACTACAGGCAACACGGCTACTGGTTGTTCTCCTGCTGTTTTTGTAGCTGTAGCCAAAATTAAACTAATATATATTTTGGTGCGCGACAATGAGTAGACGCAGTGTTTCCAGTACAATATAAATAAATTCAATTATTGTAGACTTGAAATTATATTGTTTTATTATACAAAAGGAGCAACAAACTATATTTCCAAGCTAATGAAATGATTTCTTGTCATATATTGTTGCCTTTAAATATATTTTATTAGAATAACAGTATTTAAGAGTATTAAATATATGAATGCGGCTACACTGGCTTGTGAAGAGAATTATACTACAAATAACAACTCCTGACTATTGATTTGGCGGTGTCGTCTTAAAAATAATTAAGTAGCTGACTACGAGGCGACGATTGTAGCCAACGGACTTTGTAGCCGGTGTTCGTGTAGCCTGCTGTCATTATTGTGTTTAAAGCTTAAGTCATGCCCAAAAAAAAGCAACCAATCGGAAAAAAATTTAAGTAAGAAAACTCTTGCAATAATAAATCTATGGTTTCTGCCATCACTGTGCACTACCCAAAATATTTTACGCAAACAAAGTTCAAGAAGTTTTCATGTTGTAGTTTTTTATTTCAACACGAATTGCTTTCGAGTGTAACACTTGGCTGAAGTATCAAATTGTATATAATCCAAATATACTCGGATATAATGCACATGAATTGTGTGCGTTTGTGTGTAGTGTGTAATCGCTAGAAGGAATATAATAGTGTCCGAACTACTCAGTCAACACTCATCAGTAGCAGGGTTGGAAAACACATATTTTGAAATTGCATGAAATATGACAACAAAATCTGAAGGAAGTAAATTTTGTAATAATAAATTATGTTTTAGAAGGTTCGTGAAGTTAAATTTAGAAAGTTATAACCCTAGACACAAACCAGGCACGTTAACAGATCTCTGTTAACACATTAACAAATCGCTATTAAGCATGAGAAATCTGAGTGTATGTGTTCCAAATGGAATAGTGGCCACATTTTTTTAATTTTTAAATTATGGGAACATACACCCACATCCTTACATTTCATAATAACTTAATACTTGGGTGAAGCCATGCCGATAAGCTGTGATTTTGTGTGTACACAGATTTTTGAATTCTAGAGAGGATAAGGCAGGATCCTGGGGAAACGGGAATATGAGCGCGACTAAATTTAGTGTTCTCTCAGATCTTTCATGTTCAACAGGGCTCTGTTAACATTTTGACAGATGTCTGTTAACTTGCCTGGTTTTTGTCTAGGGTTATAAATTTCGAAATTTATGAGATGCAAACTTGTTGTTGCCTATTCTATGTTGGGTGCTGCCAAATTTTATGATGGAATCATCTGATTATTTTTGTAGAATTTACAGACGAATCCACAACAACTGAATTTTTCTTTTAGAATTTGCTAAGATTTTTATAAAAAATCATGTGATTTCCAAGCATTTATTTCTACTTTCTATAAATATTTTCATAAATTTAAATTATTTATTTGCAGAATTAACAGAATTTCTATTCACGAGCAACAAAATTTATTTTTGTATTACACCAAGAACAGTAAATGCAGTACAGTTTGTGAACTAAGTGTTATAAAAATACAGCAAATACGCTTATTTCTATGAGAGGTCAAATTTATTGGACAATAAGCCTGCAGTGTGAACGCAAAATCGCATGTTTATGATTTTAATGTTGAAATCAGGTTTCAACCTTCAGTGGTCTCGTGGTTCTTAGACTCAGCTGTTTAGCGTGTTCAGGTTGTCTGCGAGAGTCATAAAAGTGGTGACTTTCTGCTTTTAGAAAAAAAGGGTTCAAAGAATTGAATAACTTTTTTTGTATGCAATTAAAAATATACGAAACATCTTTGGGAATTTCAAATTTCCATCCCTGCTCGGCACTCCTACACTGTATCACAGTTAACACAAGAGTCTTTACTTGAGTTCTTAATGCAGCCATTCCTTTTATTCCATGGTGATTACAATGGTGATATGTATGCCGTTCATACGCTCCTAAGAACTGTGTGCGACTTTGCCACATTGCAAGGCCCAGTTGTTCTTCATGTCCTATAAGCAGCAGACGTTTTAAGGAATGTGTTCTTTATATGACTCTTATACATAATTTTTTTGTTACAATAGAAAAATGCTTTGATGTCATTTAATTTTGATAAAATAAAATTTTTAACGCTAAAAAAAATTGACAAGCCTTCTCTTAAAGACAGCAACAGGCAAAATTCTCCCAACGCTTGTCATGGCTATTTGAGATCTGACAGTATGTCCCATTACCAATTTGCGTTAATAGAAAGTGAGTCCACAATTGTATAGATCAAACTCTTTTAAGCCTCTGCAATACAACGATTAGTAGCACTCTCTCGTGTTTACATAAATACAATTCTGCACATCGTTGCCTAAAATGCAAAATAACGTAACATTATTTTTAAAAAAATTGATGAAGAAGCAAAAAACGTAATGAAATGGAAACTGCTGGAAATATTGAAGCAAAATTGTCAAGTCCAGATTAAAATGAAACCGTTCTCTCTTAATCTAGACTTGAAAAATTTGTTTCAATTTCCATTTAGTTGCCATTTAATAAAATTTTTGCTTCTCTAAACTTTTGAAAAACGATGATACGTCATTTTTCATTTTAGATGACCACATAATTCAGCCTTAATGTTTCTTTTTTTTTTTTTTTTTGTAATTTTTCTCTTTTCTGTTATTGTTGACCAACTGCTTTTGTAAATGATATTGAATGTGTCCTTTTATTTCCATTCATGGAAAGTGTACGGGGTTTTCTTCAATTTCGGTAATTTTTTTCCGATGGGCGGTTTCTTATCTTAACCAGCAGCATACGAGCATAATAATGAAAAGCGGAAACTAATAAAGAACGGAAATAAATGAGAATTGAGGCAAGAAATTTACGAACACGTCATTTTCTTTGTATAGTAATATTTGCTAAATTGAAATCAATAAAAACAAAGAAGAATAATTTAGAAATAGAAACCAGAATGCAGGTTTAGCGAGAGCAATAAAAGAAAATTGAAAGCTCTGAAATTTCTGGGCAATAAAAATCGAAGGAAGGCTGATAAATTGTTATACCTAAAAGAAATTTGCTGAATATTTTGAAGAATTGTGCTGATGAAACAAAACCATGTAGACAAGAAAAAGTAAAATTTTATCCATTGAATTTGTATAGAGATCGTCAAAACAATATTTGAGAATTGGCTGGTTTTATATAGAAAATATACTGCAAATAATTGTGTTCTACACAGAAATAAATAAAGTTCTTAGAATACGATAGTTTTGTTAAAAAGAACAGCAAGAAATATTTTTAAGTAACTGCTGACTTATGCCCAATAAATCAGCGGATAATAAAACGTTTTTTATTTTTAAATTCTCCTTAAATAAAAAATTTCTTCTTTCACTGCAAAATTAAATAAGATATAAAGGGCTCATATTGTAGGTTTCTATATTGTTTAAAATTTAAAAAATTATCGTATAAATTTTAAGTTTTTTCATCCCAGATTGTGATAATTGCCACTGTAGTGGGATTTAAGGGAGTGTGTGCTTTTCTAAAAAGTGACAGTCTGGAGGACTTTTAAACCAGAAATCATTTTACGAAATCGATGTTTGATTCATTTTCAATAAATATATTATTTTCAAATGACATATTGTATGCATATTCTGTTAAAAAGTGTAAAAAATTTTGAATTTTTTAATAAAAAAAAAGAACAACATCAACTTCTTATTATTTCTCACTATTTTGATTTAAAAAAAAACAAATTGACTATTTTGGCAATACATTTTGATCTCATTTTCTATTAGAAAGTGTAAAAAATATTGCATATTTTAAGAAAAGAGAACAACATAACATTCTGTCTCACTATTGCGATAAAAAACCAAAATGACCATTTTTGTAATACATTTTGTTCGCATTTTCTATTAAAAAGTGTAAAATATGTTGGATTTTTTTTCATTGTCTCTCATTATCTCGATTTTAAAAAAATATAACAAAACTACAATTTTGGTAATAAATTTTTTTTGGCATTTGTTATTAAGAAGGGCAAAAAAATTTGCATTTTTTTAGAAAAGGGAACACCATAAACTTATCATTATATTTAACTATTTTGACTTTAAAATATCAAAGTGACTGTTTTGGCAACACATTTTGTTCGCATTTTCTACTAGAAAATATCTGTTAAGGAAAGAGAACAACGTAACATTATGTCTCATTATTTCGTTAAGAAATCAAAACTTTTATATTTGTAATACATCTAGTTCACATTTTCTATTAAAAAGTGTAAAAGATGTTGCATTTTTTTTAGAAAAACAAAGAATAAAATAAATATCTCATTGCCTCTCACTATTTCGACTTAAAAAAAATATCAAAATGATTGTTTTGGTAATCCATTTTGTTGGCACTTTCTTTTAAGAAGGGTAAAATATGTTGAATTTTTTTAGGAAAGAGAACAACATAAACTTATCATTATATATAAATAACTATCTTGATTTAAAAATATCAAAATGACTATTTTGGCAATACATTTTGTTGGCATTTTCTACTAAAAAGTGTAAAAAATATTGCATTTTTTGGGAAAAGAAATCAAAATAAAATTATCATTGTCTCCCACTATTTCGATTAAGAAAATCTAAATAATCATTTTGGTAATATATTTTGTTCGCATTTTCTATTAAAAAGTGCAAGATATGTTGCATTTTTTAGAAAAAAAGAGCAACCTAAACTTCTCATTGTCTCTATTTCGATTTAAAAAAATGGCAATCTTTGTAATATTTCTTGTCTGCTAACAGTTTATAAAATAAATCTGATTTCACTTGAAACAATATAAAAATGCAAAGTTGTGGTAGTCATACGAACAGATTTAAATTTAATTCAATTTTGCCCTTTTCCATTGAAATACGTTTTATTAAATTTTAACGAATGCTATTGTGAAGGTCGAAACTTCAAGAAAATAATTTTTTGAATACTACAAAAGCTTTGCCTTTCTATAGCAAATTAAGTAGTTCTAATCATCTGATCGCGAGTGTACGAATTTTTAATGGATGTTGTTATTCCACAACACCATCAGAATTTTAGGAAACGAGAAATTATTCAAACCTTTTTGACCTGTAATTTTCTCAAACATTCTTTCTTTTTTTGATAAAAATCTTAATATGTTCTATTAGTTAAACCAATTCCGCTGAAATTCTTCAGAAACTCTCAACATAATTAATTGCTGTTGTACATGTCGCAACAACACAAAACAATGCGATCCGTGTGTACCTGCAAGTGTTTTTATAAAAATATTGACGACAAAAACATGTTTTTATGGGTTTATTTTTTATTGCCCTTTTTTTCTAACAGGCAGTTCATAAAATATATAAGAGTTAAGAAAACGTTTTAATGACTTTTAACAGCCCATTAAAAAAGGGCCAACACCAAAAATTTATTGTGCTCAAGTTTTTACACAACAACAAACACGCTTAAAACAATCACATCAAGAAAGCCAAATTTAAAGTTCTAAACACGTTTTCTTGTTATCACTGTTTACTTCTTCTGCCGCGCTTTGATAACTTTGATATTAGAAATTTGGTTGAAAATTCTTTGAAAAGATTTGAGAGTTGGTTTTCTTACAGCGAACTTCTAAGAGGAATTCCTTAAATATTTACTAACTGCTGATTGGCTTTTGCGCTACTTTTGCAGCTGCTCTTAAAAGTCACTTCAATAATAAAAAAAAATTAAGAAACAACTCCATCGATTGTAATAGTATTTTCGCACTGATAGTTTTTTTGAATAAATTCTAGTTTAAATATTAAAACCAACTCTTAAGACCAGGGAGCATATTACGGCATTCGATTTCCATCAAAATTTGTATTTTAATTGTATTGAAATTTCGATCAATTTGGGCCCTGGTTTTGTCATACAACATGATGTTTTTACAACCAACTTACAATCATTTTTAAATTTGTTTTAAGTAGTTTATAAGAAACTACTTGAAACCCATTCAATACTAAGTTGAGTGTTGCCAAGTTATATATTGAAAACATCTGATATATAAAGAAGGTACAGAAAAATCGACAAAATCAGCAAATTTTCTTTCAGAATGTTCATAATTTTATACGAATAATTTTATTTCCAAACACTCATTCATTCTAAATAAGTGTTTTAATAATTTTAAAAAAATTATTTGCAAAATGTAATATATTTCATTCGATTTAATAGTACAATGAAAAATTTTCTCCAGCTGCAGTACAGTTTGTGCATCAAGTGTTATAAAATACAGAGGATATACAACAACAAATACAAATACTTACATTTCTATAAGAAAAGTAATACCTAGAGCCTGAAGAATATTTACAATAAGAATTTAAGATAAGAAAAATTATTTAACTAGAATTTATTGGACAAACTGTAAGTTTAATGCTGAATTTATTGAATCTGCAGTGTGAACGCAAAATGACATGTGTATGATTTTAATGCTAAAATCATGATTTAACTTTCAGTGTGAAAAACACTGTAAAAATGAGTCTACGGTTATCTTTAGAATATGGGCATTGATATTTCTGCAGAAAGAATAGTATTTCATTGGAAATTAACCCTATCAAGTCAATAGGACATACTTGTCTTTTTTTAAATTTACAATTAATGAGTCTTTTTGTAGGGTGACACAAGTTTAAATTATAATAAAACAAGGAAATATATATTTAGTATCAATGAAACGGATTTTATTTGAAAAAAAATTTTATGAAATTAATATTTAAATACGATTTCTGCCATGTGACCGTAAAGGCTACCGAATAGAAGACCCAATATAAAACACCAATTTTCAACAACTTTTCGCCGATGATAACTCTTCGAATGTTGATTTCCAGGTGTTCAGTTGTTTTGTGGCTTAACGACGTGGTGAAGTAACTGAAGAAAACCCCAAGAAAAACAATTTAATGTAATTAAACCACACGATCTTGGGGCCACTTAATTGGGTGGCCATTCGTGAAATTCTTTTTTCATCAAAAGTTTATTTGAGTATGTCAATTGTAGCGCCCGCTGTGTGGCATGTGGCTCAAGCCTGTTGGAAACACACATCAGCAAAATTAACGCCACGTAATTAAAGTACGAAAGAATTTCGAACCTTGTTCCCATACCGTTCCCCATCATCGCTTTTCAAGACATGTGGGCCAATGACTCCGCCAGCCCATAAAGCGCAACAAACAGTAATTTTCTGTGGATGTGATGGTGTTTCCTCAAAAGCTTGTGGATTCTCGTCACTCCAAATGCGACAATTCTGCTTGTTTACGTACCCATTCCACCAGAAATGGGCTTCATCGGAAAGTAAAATTTTTAATGGATGAGTCTGACGAATAGAAATAATTATTTTGATTAGAAATTTTATTAATTTTTACTCGTAAGTCGATTTATAATGAAGTTGCAAAGCAAAATAAACGAAAAGCAACCATCAGCTGTTAAACAGCTGCTCAAATAAAGCAGTGATGTCAACTGAACATTATGACACTTTGAAAAAACACGCTGGACAACCATTTCATTGCTAATAATATTTCAATTGGTTGAATTAAATACCTGCCAATTTTTTTGTCATGAAAAAATCTGTGTTTCTGAACAACTTTCGTATGTTTTCACAGACTTCAGGGCTTTAACCCGAACCATCATGATATCCTCAAAGTAGAGTTTTTTAACTTCTTCCTCGGTTTGAGTAAAATGGGGCGTGTGTTGCCACGGATGTGGTAATTTTTTTATATGAATCTCCTTCGTCAGCAGTTGCATACCTGGGTATGTAAAAGGATATAAATGAAAATATCGACGGCTTAATATAAAAAAGGCCTAACTCCATTTTTTGTTACTTTACAGGAGAAGGAAAAAACTGAATAAAATCCGTAAAATTTATAATACAAAATATGTTTTGATAGCTTTTCAATAAAATATGTTGCATCATTTTTCTTATGTCAGAAGTTTTTCGAATTCCACTAAGTTTTTCCTTCTCCTGTTAAGTAACAAAAAATTGAGTTAGGCCTTTTTTATACTAAGCCATCGATATGTCCTTGTTACATATTTATTGCCCTAAATTTTGAAAGCTTTTGATAGGGAAAATAAAAGAAAATTAAGTGTATCAAAAATTATAATTAAATGAAAAAATATATAAACAAAATTTTAATAGAAACAACACTAGACAACTGCAGAATACAAGTCAAATTATAACAACACAGAAATAATTAATAGAAATTTTATATAAAATGTATCAACATACCCGGGTATGTTTTATGTTGTCATAAATGTAAAATACAACCTATAAACTCTACATGCGAATACAGAACTTATTTTCACGACCAAAATAATGAAATATTATTAATTAAAAATTGCGAATAAACGATCTCGCAAACGCTGTTTTGTATCACACGGAAAATCGAGAAGTGTTTTCTTATCCCATGAAAACCGAAGTTTTTCAGTGAAAAGTTTTTCTTATATCGATTTTTCTCATGGAGACAGCAGACTCTGCGAACATAAATGCCTATTAAAGTATCTGTAAAATAGTTAAAAGGTTCCTCAGTACACTTTTTTGTTAACAAAAAAACTTCTCGTTTTTAAACAGTAAAACTCAAGACAAGTCTAAACGTCTGCTCGTCTGTCCGTCTGTCCGTATGTCCGTCTATCTCCATTTCTATTTACTTATTATTTTTTGTGTGTTTGCATTTTAAAAGTTATTTATTCTCTTCTGTTTGTCTCCCTGTTTGTCATTCAGTCGCTCGCATGTGAGTGTACTGAATGCATGACGTGGTTTAAAAAAGCATCTTTTCATTATTATTTCACTCATTTCGTATCTGCAGTTTTTGCTGAATTTTTGTTTTCTGTGCCGCCTTTTGTGGGTCAGCGATGTGTGGAAACGCTAAATAAAATGAAATTATAATTCGCATTCTTTGCATGTATTTCATTATTTGTTTGCTTATAAATACGCTGTTTTATTGTTTCTACAAATATTTTTTTACGAGATACTATTTTTATTATTATAGACTCGTATAGCGTCTGACTTATTTTATGTGTTGCATTTGATTTACTTCTGAAACCGTCTTAACTCGTTGCCGTTTCTCCCTGCTCTGCACGAAAATAACTCGCTTTCATTTTTTAAGTATTTCTAACAATTTGGGTGAATGTCATTTATTTGTTGTACTTTTTCTTATTTCTTTCTATTCAATTACAAGTTTCTAGATTCTTTATGTTTGTGCTTTTACTTGTGAATCACATTGAAATGGAAAACTCACTTTTAATAACTGTTGCGACGAGACTTTTGAGCCAATGAAATGTGGGCCAGATATTGTTCATGACAATGGCACGATGGCATAAAGTGGAAAAAGAAAAGTATTAAATTGTTGGGATCTGCTAATGAGATGCTATTGTTTGCTTAACCATATTCTGACATATCAACTGCTACTTCTTTAGCGGATGTTATTAAGAAAGACTCACCTGCCGCTTGGAATATGAACTTTTGTGGGAAATTTTAATAGATTTTTCGTTTTGATTTAACTCCCCTCAAGATGAGAGCACAATTTCTCCACATTTTCTTATATAATAAAATATGTTTCCCAAAAAGTACCTGTTCCAAAAAAGCACTTTTCATAAGATGTCATTTTAAGGCGCAGTTTTAAATAAATACAATATCTGAAATTCGTGCTCTTTTAAAAAAGCTGCTTTAATGAAAAAAAACTATTATTAAATATGTGGTTTCTACTTTTTTAAAAAAGTACCTTCTCTTAAAGGTCTTGTGTTCCAAGAGGGTATTTTCTAAAATTATGTTTACAAAAACTATTATTTAAAAAATTACATATAACGAAGTACCATATTGAAAAGCTATAATTACCAAAAAGTACCATATTTAAAAACGTACCTTTTTCAAAAAAGGACCATTTTCAAAAATAAATACCATTTTCAAAAGTACCATTTTATACTTTCCAAAAGTGATGTATTCAAAAAATATATTTAAAAAAAATTTATTTCTATATTGAAAAAGGTACTTTTTTCTATAGTACTCTCTGGTTTGGTCATGTATTTCAAAAGGTACCAAACTGATATTCAAAATGATACATTTTTCAAATCCTCAAGGGCACACTTTCTCAGTTAATTATATATATTTCAGCATTCATAGTCTCGAATTTTATAAACCTTCTCGAATTAAAATTTTTTCTTTGTAATACATTTTTGTGTCCTCTTTTTGTGTCTTTTTTTTGTGCCCTTACAAAAAGTATGAATTTTCTTATCCCCTTTATAATTAAAATTAGAAAGTCAATGTTGTTTTTGCCTGCATGTACACATACATTTTTGTATTAAAAAAAAGTACCGCAGACGATTAAAATAAAACTCCTCATTTGCCAACTAAAAAAGTTCCACAACGTATTCAAATTTTTTTTCTTTTATATAACAGAACGGTACAAAAGGCTTTCTGCTATTTTTAATAGTTCAGAAAATTGTTTAAAGGGCGAAAGGGTACCAAACTTCAGTTTAAACCTGTAAAAGTACCAAACAAATTTCGGGTTATTTTCTTCGCAGCGCACGTAGTTTTTGAGAATTTTCAGTCCATCTATTGTACACTCCTTATGAGCGTTTGAGCTGGGCGTAGATATGTTGTTGGGGATATCAGAAGCGAAACAGGGATTAAAGAAAAGCGTGCCACCATCGGTTTAATATAATTCTCGTATAGTCTTTCGTAATAAAACCGGTACAAAGTTATCACCTTAAACTAAACCACGGGAAAAATGGTGCAAAAGCAAAATTCACATGAAAGTGCAGCGGCTTTCGAAAACAGGTGTTCTGCTGTGCTGTGTAAATTGAATAGCTAAAATTGATCTTGACTATATCTTGTGCTTTCAAGTATTTTTTCTTTGTAATACTTTTTTGTGTCCTTTTTTGTGTCCTTTTTTGAGTGCTTGAAAAAAGTACGCATTTTATTGTCCCCGTTTTAATTAAAATTAGAAAGTCAGTGTTGTATTTGCCTGTATTAACAAAAAACACTTTTCGAGCAATTATTTTATCGAAATGGAGTTTAACCCGATTTATTTTTTATAGTTCGAAAAAAGTTCTAAATGAAATTTTTGGTACTTAAATTATGTTTTCCTAAAATATTAAAAAAAATTAATTTAGGGATTTTTAGCATTCTTTTACACTCAATGCAGATTATCAGGGAACCTTTAACGAAAATCTCTTATATAAACTGAGATATTATTTCTTGTCTATTTTCTTTTCTTTCTTTATCTTTTAACAAAGACGGGCCTTTATTTCAACTCCACTGTAAGAGATAAAGAAAACAACAACAACAGTAAGTAGTTATTCTCGACAAAAACAATAACTTGGCGTTGACAACTTTCGTTTGTCCAAACCTGGTCTACACACAATCCCGCACAAGCCGGTATCACGACTTTGTCCACTGCAACGTGCGCCATGTTCTAAAGAATATTTTAAACAAATTAACGCTGCCTCCTTTCCCCACTATTTCCATCGAATGCTATAAAATACTTTAAAATTATAATAAAATATGTCGGCATTAGCCTCGATGCTCTGTTCAACTAAATGTGGAAAGCACTTAAGATAACTCGGCCATTTCAGATTAATAAAAATGGTCTCATAATGCAGCTGTTTTATTGTTGAAAGTAAAATTGCAAAGTTTCCATTTTCTTCAATCAACTGCGTGGCCTTTCATTTCTCCCTTGAAATGCTTAAGAACTTGGATTTTTATGGTTTCTAATTTCATTTATTGCCGGCAATTTCTTTAATTAAAAAATTCTCTTGTTAGTAGTTTTATTAACAAGACAAGTTTTATTTATCTATTTTTTCTATTTCTTTCCATTCTCCATCTTCTCCTTCTTCTTTAACCTTTTCCCCAAGAACATCTACATTTCTTTTGGTGATTGAACAATTATATTCACTCAATTTACTTGCATGTTGTTGTTAGTGTTTGTTTGTCTGTGTATGTTTGTATTATAACTTTTTAGATATTGAGGGAATCATGTCAAAATGAAGTTATTACGCAACTTATTAGCACTCAACCAAGCCCGCATAAGCAGCAGGAGGTGTGGAAGTATGGAAGCCCATATGAACTTGTCACACACAAATTCTGCACGTTAAGAAAAAAAAATGGAGTGGCTGCATATTTATTCAAATATTGTTTTTTATTTTCATATAAAAATTTAATTTGTGCAGAAGCGAAGACAAGACTGCGAAATTTCAAATCCCGAGTTCGACTCCCTACTCAGTCACGAATATGATGTTGAGTTCTTCTGATCTTCATTTTAGTGTCCTGTCCTTCGTTGTTACCTGTTCCAAATATTTTCACTGGCGAAGCATAAAATGTAAAAGTAACTACAACCTCCTCTTATTTCCCAGTTCCAATACGGTGCACTGCTTATACAGGGGTCGTATTGGAATGTTGGTGAATGCTGGTCCTACTCATAACAAAAAAATGACCTGTTACTTCCATATAAAAATTAATTTGTGCTGTTGGCTGAAGTAGCGGTCACAAGACTACGATTGCTTAAATCCCGATTTGGACCCCCTACTCCGTCAGGAATATGAAGGAGTGTCAAGCTAAATTTTTATATGTAATTATAACCCTAGACACAAACCAGGCATGTTAACAGACCTCTGGTAACCTGTTAACAGAGCACTGTTAAGCATGGAAAATCTGAGTGTATGCGTTCCAAATGGAATAGTGGGCAAATTTTTGGGCCATTCACGGAAAAATTTAACGGAACATGCAACCACATTCTTGTCTTACATAATAAGTTAATAGTTGGGTGTAGCCATGCCGATAAGCTGTGATTTTGTGACAAAGATTTTGTGGCAAAGATTTTCAAATACTAGAGAGGATAAGGCAGGATCCTGGCAAAACGTGGAACAGGTGGGCTACTAAATTTTGTTTTATTTTGTAGCTCTGATGGTCTCCTATAACGTCCAATAGCTATAATCTTTAACAACTAGATTTTTAATTTAAAAAAATGGATTTTAGTAAAAAATCATAAATGGAATTTCTTGCAAGGATGAATTTCTGGAAAATGGGAATATGTGGAAGACAAAATTTTGGTTTGCTTTGTAGCTCTTATGGTCCTTAATAAAGTCCAATAGCCACAACCTTTAGCAGTTGAATTTTTATTGAGATTTTAGTCAAACTTCTTGTTTGGAGTTTTTGGCCAACGGGATATAGAAATATTTTTCTAGCTGCTGTCTTAGTAAATTTAGTAGGCTTTTTTTAAAAGCTTGTGACTAAATATTTATATCGTGCGTACCTTCATGAAAATACCTTTCAAATGTTATATCTTTAAGAACTCCTAATGGACAATAAGGTTTCCAAAAGTGTACCACAAAAGTATGTTTTTTTTTTGTATTTTTATATAAGACTTGTCAAAATACTGGAAACTCGTAACTATTATTTCTTGAGTTTCTTTATTTTTACATATTGTAAATTTATTTTGCGAATAGTGTTACTAAAAATTTGTAGCCTCTTGATAATTTTCTCCTATTCACAATAAATTATTTAAGCCACAATTATTCTTATCATCAGATCCATACCAATTCTTTGCTTATTGTTTATAAAAATGTAACTGCTTTAGCTGAACTAAAAATAAGTTGACCCTCTTAAATTTTGTTAATAGTATTGAAAACGGAAAATTAATTAATTTGTTGCAGTTAAAAACTGTTTTGTCCTACTATCCTTGAGCTATTTTGTAAAATATCGTATTTATAATTTATTTATTAAAGTTAAATATATATATATATATATATATATATATATATATAAGCCATAAGCCCTTCTTTACATCCACTCTGAGACAGCACTCTACTAATTAATTGTTAAAAATATTTATTTTTCTATACGAAGTGAACTACAAACTCAAACTTCACTTCATTTGCCATTATCTAAGAACCTTACCCAGAATTGCAGGGCTTTTATACACGCACATTTGCCCAAACAAATCATTCCGTTTTTAATTTTGTAAAACGTCTTCGTGAGTAAAATGACCCCCTCGCCGTCAATATGGGAGAGTAATTGACTAATACCAATTTACAGTTAAGCTGAATAAAAATGAGGAAGGGAAATTATGTATTGAGATTGACTGGAGGGAGAAAAGTATTTATAAAATACAGGGCGGCATTGAATTTCACAATCCAATTTTTACGATTATTTATTTTGTTGTTGCTGTATTTTTTTCAAAAAACAAAATAAAAACGCTTCAGCTTCAGTGCAGTCGCAGAAACTTTTTATTTTTTGATAATGTTTTACTCTGAAACGCGGTTTAAAATAACTGGACTTACTTCAAACCAGTATTGCAACAGAAAGCGCATTTTTATATAAATTCTTTTAATATAAAAAAAATTTATGACTATAATATTATTATAATTATTATTATTATTATTCTTATTATTATTATTATTATTATTATTATTATTATTATTATTATTATTATTATTATTATCTATTAACAATGTTGTCTCGAAAGTGATCATAATGGGGCCAAGAGTTTTGTTTTAAACAAATTTCCTCACCGCTCTCATTTTTTTCTACGAATTATTAATTATAAAAAGTAGAGATAAATACTCGGTATATTCAATTATTTTAGGCTTCGCTAATATTATGACACGAAGCGCATTATTTTTTTTTCCTTCCAGGAAAGTTCAACATATTGAAAATTAGGAAACTTATTACTCCGTTTCACAAAACGTTAGTTCTCCTAAGATCTCGACGTTTCGAGTCTCTTCTTGACGAAGTTTTGGAAAGTACCACTTTGTGTATACGTGTCTGTGTGCTTGTAAATATGTGACCTGCTTAAAACTTTTAATTGACAGCACCGAATCCAATCAATAGCGTTTTGGAAAACTTTCGTATGAATTTGAGCCGATTTCATTCGGCAGATTTTAAAATATCTTAAAGCAATTTAGAAAATAGAATTTTTGAAATTGGCTTCACCAATCGATTTCATAAACTATTCAGCCGGAAAGGCGAATCCAAATCGGTAAATCCATTCGTGTGATAGCATAAACAAAAAGATTCGAAATAAGTGATTTCTTTTTTTTTTGTAAATCCTAAATTATAAATCTGATCAGTTCGGGCTCTCGACCCTTTTATATTTGACAATTCAGTACGTGGGAACCCGTTGATTTGAATATTAAAAAGTTGTATTTTAATTTAAAGAGCTCAAAAGCATTGAATAGAAGAAAAACCAGAACCTCGTTTCTGTAACTGAAGTGAGAACTTCTCGCATTGAAAAAATTGTCGTCACTCTGTGAACCACAGGATGAGTCAGAATATGTTTCTCAATGCATTTAAAATTTTTTTGGTTTTTTATAATAATCAACATATTATTCTATGGATAAACCTACAATAAAGAGCATGATAACAATAATTATTTAGTTTTTCGATGCGACAAATTCTCACATCAGTTACAGAAACGGTTCACAGATTACGAAATTTTGCAGTGAAAATTAGCAGGAAGTTACAGGGATGGCCCTTATGATCAACCATTTTCGAAATATTTTTTTAAAAACTATATTTATATTTTTAGTATAAATTTTTTTTTATTACTAAGGACTTTGACCGAACCTTCTTTTTTTCGCTAGACGTTGTAACTATTTGAAGGATTATTGAAGGAATCAACATGTATCTAGTGTTCAACTCACTCTGCAGAATATAAAAGTGCTGTTTTCAAAAGCCGCTGCACTTTCTCATCAGTATTCATGTGCATTTTTGTTTATTACCACATATTAGTTTGGCTTAATTGAATGTGAAAACAGTTTCCATTTTATAAAAATTTTTATGAGAAAATTACATACCAGAAGAGAGATAAAGACTCCCGATCGAATCCCTTTAAGCTACGTCAGTGTTACAATACGAAGCGCATCATTTTTTAATAAATTTTTTATTTATTTAGAAATAAATTTCAACGATGAGAAGTTTTTTTTTATTAACAAATCAAGTGAGTTGTTGATGTCTGTTTTGCGGAAACTTGCAACAAGCCTGATATATTTTTGGGTTATGAAAATCGAGGTCGCACTGTTTATGGTTTTCGCTTTAGGTCGGCTCGCTGGGTATTATGTGTGTACGAATGTGTGTGTGTGTGTAATTAAGGAATTAGTATTAGTAATGACAGTGTTTTTTTCGATATCCTTGATTTTATAAAATTTTACTCCTTTTTCATGGTTGTTGATACGACTACTGCCACAAATAGAAACTTCGTTTTATTAGTGCAAGTGTGTGTGTGTGTGTGCATTTGTTGGATTGTTTGTATGACTGTCATTAGTAATTATGTTTATGCACGTGACTGCTTTAGACAGTTGGAGATAAACTTTATTTACGGGTGGTTGACTACTCATTCAACTCGCTTCCAAGTGGATGTTTAAGTTCTTTTTTCCGCAATTCAAAAGGGGAGTGTGTGCTCGTGTGTTTGTTTGTTTGTTTATTTATGTTCCGGTTGCGGGTGATGATGGATGCATGCAGTTTGTCAGAAAAGCAAAAAAAGAAATAGAAAAACAAATACATAGAAAACAGAAACAGCACAATAAAAATAAAACCAAACTTTTGCGAATCACTCGTTTTCCTTTAGTAATTCAAGGGTAATTTCGTTATTACATAACAACCAAATTGTTGGCAGCAAAAAAAAAAATAAAATAAAATAGAAAAAACATAAACAAAAAACTTTTATAAAAAGATTATTTCAAGTGTTTGAAGAGTTTATGACTTTAATGATGATTGTTTTCTTGCCAGCGGAATCCATTCGGGGTGAAACGTTGTTCGATGCTTGTGGCTGTTGGGCAAATGTTATTATTGAGTTATAATTAATAATCTTTTGTTTAACAAAGTTATTATAGATGATTTTCTACCAACATTTGAAAGCTTTGATTTGAAAATAATTACTTCCTGATACAATTAGCAGCACAATTGTCTTATTTGGAAACGGAAAATGTATTTTATTCTGCTGCTAGAAACATAAATTAAGTAATTTTTTTTTCATTAAAAAAGTTCTTTAAGTATGTAATTAGTTATTTTAATATATTTATTTTTAATTTATAGATAATTTTAGGCTTTTAAAAGTTTCATGTTTCCGTCATCACTCAAAAGCAAAATTAAAACCTCAATTCACAATGTAATTTCAAACATAATGTCTTGAAAAAAATATATATTATTAATTGTAATAATTTAAAGAACCAGTAGCGTTATGAAGAGTATTTTTGAAACCTTTCGTGCGAATTTGAACCGATTTGAATAGACAAATTTTAAAATATCTCAAGTGGATTTTTCTTGGAAGAATTTTTAAAGGGCTTCACCCATCAATTCCACAAACTTTTCAGCTGGGACGACACTATAAATAAATCTCAAATAGGGTCCGATAAGCAATTTTAATTCAGAAACAATTGCAAAACACAAGGGGAAGTCAATAACAGTTGTAACTATTCAACTTACAAGACAGTTTGGAACAGCTGTTTTTAGAAAAATATTTCACAAACAATTTGCTTTTGCTTTGAAAAATTCTTGTTTTTAAATAGTAAAACTATAAACGATATAACAAAACTTCTAAACTGAGAAATAGTTACATGCACTCATGGTACTAAAGGGCACCCAGCAAAGTCTCTTATATATCTCGTAAGTCAACATTTTCTTCAAGAATCTTTGACAGCCAGAAAATAAACAAAAAATATCTTGTTGTTAATTGTTAAGATATAGCAAACAATTAATTAATATAATTGTGGCTCTCAAAATTTAGCACACAAAATATTAAACAAAAAAAATAAAAATTTTGTACGAAATCTCGCTCAAAATCTAACCTCAATTATTTCACAAATCTTTGCTATTTTGCTCAGCTTTGAAAAAAGTTAATAATATTCTTTAAGCTGCTGCCTCCTCGACCATCCTACAACTTGTTGAGAAATTAAAAACAAAAAGTCAAACTTTCTCTTCCACACAAAAACTTACGCAGTAAATTCAAATGCCATCACACTCTCAAACAATTTTTAACTTTAAAAGAAGAAAAAAAAAGTATAACAAAAACTCCATTCCAGTTAAGAGAAACGGCTTTTGCCGTTTATTAGAATTTTCAAAGCAAAGCAGAAGCGAAAGAAAAAAATCAAACAAAAAATTCCTTACAAAAACTCGTTGCTTGCTGCCTTTTTCCTGCATGTCGCCATCTCTGCCACACTTCACAACAACACCATAAAAGCCTTTCACTTTAACGCAGTTAATATCTCGTTGCCTCACAATATTAACGATATAAAACCAGCACTTTTTCACATCCTGGTTTATGGAGAAATAAAAATAGTCTTAAAAAATAAGTATTTAAAAAAAAGAACTTCACGAATGTCTTGAAATGAGTACAATCTGTTAAAGACTTGAGACATTCGAAATCCATAAAAGCAACAACAGCAAATACGCGTTAGTTGACATAAAAAATGTATAACGAGACCATCACTATCAAAGTCGTCCGTAGTCGTTAGGCAGCAACATCAAAATTATCGGCAGCCTGCCTCATCGTCAACGTTATTATCTACAACATAAAAATATCATTGTCGCCAATTGTTCGATGCACCAACACATGTGCCACTCATTTGCTGGTTAGATCGCTGGATGTCTGTCTGTCTGCTGGCTTGTTGGCTGGCTCACAGGCTGCTTATATGAGTGTGTATGTGTGTGTGTACTGGTGAAGCAAAAAGAAATTTGAAAATAGACTTGTAAAAATATTTAGAAAATGTATAACATTCATTCGTTTTAATGCCCATATAAATTGGAAGCAGAACTTTAAAGGAATGAGTTAACGCAACAATTATTTAGAACACTTTTATTTATTGCATTTAACGCACACACATTTTGTGTAGATAATCAATAAGAATATCTTGAATATTAAAGTAAAATATAAAAGAGGAGATATTCAAAGTTAATATTAAACATGAAAAGACGCCCAGGCCATCCAACATCAAACAAGAAAATCAAAAGCTCTGATTCTTCAGTAATCATAACAGCCATAAATATGTATGGGGCAGCTCCAACCCCCTTGGGCGTGTGCATTCAATACCTTCTCTAAACTAAGTAAAAATTCACCATGTTGATAAGCACCCATTCAAAGACTGTCATGAGGTCACGGGCCGGCGATAAACTTCCTCTTGTTTTCCGACCGCAATTTTAACAAAATATTCTTGTATGGGCCCGTGTTAGGAAGTCTAACTATTTTGAAGTTGTTCGGTCGTGTATAGATAAGGGCAAAGAAGCCCATCGTTAACAGCAGTTCTCCATTGACACACTGGAATATAAATACAGGGTGAGGTGGGCTTCGCTGTTTTACCGCTGCTACAATCGAATGTGCTCATGTAAAATTCAGGCACTTTTGCCAGCCAGACGATCTGTATGTAGTGCGCATCCATTTCCGGTTGAGGTGACAGTGAATCGCGGAATGAAAAAATTAAGCAAATCGAATTTTTTTCCATTTACGATATCTCACAAACGAATTGACCTATTTTTACCCAATTTGCGATAATTGACAAGGTTTCCTATTGCGAAAAGTTGATAACTTTGTGAAATCGATAGACGAAAGGAAACTATTTTGAAAAATAATTTTTTGGAAGATTATTTTGAAATATCTTTAAGTCTACCGCTTCGAATCAGTTGAAATTATTAGGAAGTCTAAGTTCGGAACGCTAACAGTGTGGTTTGAGCCGTTCAAAAGTTATAAGCGGATCATATACTCACCCATGCATACATATACACACATATACAAATGTAGTGACACGCTGTCAGAATAAGATAGGGAAGTTTTTTTGACCTCAAAACTTGGAGATTTTACGAGAATTCGATTCTTTCCAAAACCGGGTAAAACCAATAAATTCCCGATTTTATTAAATTTTTAAACTTAACAATTTTATTTTATCGGTATTTGGGTCTTGTGTTACCATTTTAAGTGCTCATGCCGCTTAAAAAGACACCCTACTTCAGTTATTATAATATAGGTTGTTTTGTATAGGGTGATACAACTCTGAGTTGGCATCACTGCTTTATTTGACCACCCATTTAACAGCTGATAGTTGCTTTTTGTTTCGTTTGCTTTGACATTTTATTATGGATCGACTTGCACCAGATCAACGCGTGCAAAATGTGGAAATTTTTAAGAAAAATAATGGTTCTGTTCGTCAAACTTATCGTGCACTTCGTCCGTTCAAAATTTTATTTTCCGATTGAGCCCATTTTTGGTTGAATGGGTACGTAAATGAACAGAATTGTCGCATTTAGATTGAGGGGAATCCACAAGCTTTTGTCGAAACACCATTCCATCCACAGAAAATTACTCTTTGCTGCGGAGTCATCTTCAAAAACGATGATGGTCAGTATGTTACTGTTTGTGAAAATTGGTGTTCCAGATTGCGCCTTGTGCGAGCCAGCCGTGGCGGCCACATGGCCGAAATCATATTAAAGCATTAATGTCATAAAATCTTCTATACAAAAAAGACCGTTTCATTGATATCAAATATATTTTACTATGTTTTATTATAATTTGAACTTGTATCACTCTATAAAAAACATCCCATACAAGGAGAAGCCAAAGAGATTCAGAGGTTAAGGTCCTTGCAATAAAAGTCAGTGAAAACACTTGACCTCGTTTGTAATTTTATAGGAAAATAATTGCGAGAACATAAAACAAGTCTGCGTATATTGATCGAATAAATAACTTTGGCATGCTCTAATCAGCAAACTAATGATGGAATAATTAACAAAATTACCAAAACCGTTTTACTTATTCCTTATTTGCAAATTCCTTCCGATTCGGAAGAAAAATACAAAATCGAAATATAATCGGAAGCTAAAGGTGAAGCTCGACAGAAGAAGTCGCTTATTTAACAGTTAAATTATATTATGTTACAAATTCAATCGCTGAGTAAAAATGGCACCCGGGTAAAAAAAAAAAAAAGTATTTCTCATCAATTTACTCTTGCCCAGCTCTGCTGCAAACTATGACAACTCAATACTGCAACAAAGTGTTTAAATAATCTGAAAACATTAACTTTCTGTAGCCGTTCTCTGCCGAAGTTGCTCTGCAAACATAATTATGATAAAATTATGTTAATGGCGCAGTCGATGATAACTTTAATGATCATTATTTGAGGTAATAATTTTTGCCTTTTAATTTTTAAACAAATTGACACACTAATTATGAGACGATGTTATTGTTCTAGATTTCCTTTTTTCTAAAGTAAATGGTGTTCTTAACAAAAGATAAAAAAGTAAAATAAAATATAAATAAAAAAGATAAGACAATGAACCGAGTTGTTTTGTGCAAGTTGGTCGGTCATAAATAAATTAAAACTTTCGAGATAAAAAACGAAACCCAACTTTAAATGCTTTTATTGAATGGCATGTTTGAAATCACTGTCCCCCTGGTTGAATTTAAATGAAAACTTTTAGTTTAAAACAATAATTGTATTTAACTTCCTTTGTTTCTCTGGTTTTTTTTCATATTTTTTTATTACAAATTGTGGGAGTCTTTTGTGTGTCGGTTTTATTGTTTTTTATTTTATTTTTTATTATCATACATTTATGGGGCCTTTTTGTATGGTGGACTTTAAGTATTAATTCATATGCATGTGGAGCAATTTGCAGTTTGAGATATTACACACACACACACACACACAGAGCCACTCACACATACATTTGTTGTGAAGCAGAGTGGTAGCAGAGAATGGGGAAGAGTTTGTTGGCAATTAAAACGAATATTGATTATTAGTTAAAGACAAGTTTCAGTGTAGACAATTAGAGAAATACAATCAGCAGTTGCACGACGCACAGAATCATAAAGTTTATAAAATTTATGTGTGAACGAATCTCAAAAGTAAATATATTCATCTCGAGAACGCAACAACTCCAATTAAAATATTAATTAACATAATTTTCTTTGACCGATTTAAAAATAGTTTTGATATGATAATTTCCATTGTTAATTTGTTTTCAAGCAGTCTGCCAACTAAATCTCTCCATTGTTGGAGAACATAAAGAAAATGTATTCCATTAAGTGGTCATTGTTGGCTTAACAATAGAAACAATCATGATATTCCTGTTGACTATTACGATGACACTTGCTGGGGCTAATAAAACTTTTGATTTTGATCATTCACATCAATTTCATTGTTCTACTCAGCGTTGCATATAAATTTCTATCAAATAGATTTAATTGTCGTTGTTGCACGGACTGCAGAATGTGTGAGTGTGTGTGGCATTTCTTTTGTTCTATGAGCACTTATAATATCTGGGTCATTTACAATTCATTTGTTGTAAAGAAATGCACATGCTGATAGAATATACACGCATACTATGCAATGCACTCTTCAGTGCAGTCGTAACATTACCCAGCAAACATAATTGTGCACGTTGGAATCACAGCTGATTCGAGATAAAAATTAGATCAACTTCTTATGAAAAGCAGAAACAAGAAAAAAGAAGCGTTGGACGCTCGATGTAGGAAAAAATAGAACTTAAAACAGCCGTGTTTTTTTCACAACAACACCTGCATTTTGCTTCATTGTTGTTTAAGATTTATTTTAAAGTTTATCTTTAAATTTTCAGTTCGACTTTCCTAAAAAGTGTGCTTTTTAGATATATTTTTTTTAATTTGTCGTGCCTCAAAAATGTGTGAAAATACTTACACATTAAAAGAAGATAAGAGCATGAATCACACTTATACGAGTGCAATGTGGCGTATGAGTGATTTTATTAACTATGTTAATTATACGCGTTGAAGCACTATATAAAAGGCGAGTGAAGCTGATAAAAAGCCTTGTTGACGAATATAAAAATTATTTTCTAGCTGCTTTAAGTTAATTATAATTAGAAAGAGCCCCGATTATAGGAGACATATTTTGTCGCCATTAAATTAAGGAGTTCTTTCCCTGCTCTGCCTCGTCTGCTTCTTTTGAATGATCGTCTTAGCAAAAGTTTGATACAACAGTTTTACGACTTAACTGGTTTTTTTTTTAAGAAAAATAAAACATTTACTTTAAGTCAATATTTTTTTTAAGTCTTTAAATTTCAAAAAATTTCAAAAAAATAATAGAATAGAGGTATTTTCGAATAACTTTCAAATGGCTACACCGATCGAGCCCCCAAACTGAGCAGCGAATTGCATCCAAATTGCTTAATCTGCTCGTGAGCTATCGTAAAGCAAAAACATTTAGAAATAGTATTTTGTTGTTGTTGAAAAACTCCGAAAATATATATCTGATCAGGCAGAGTTCTCTATTCTTATTTATTAATCACTTGGGAATCGGTTGACTTGAAAATGAAAATAATAGTGTTTCTGCTGGAAGACCGAAAGATTTGCGGCTTAAATTAGCAGAAAGTTATAGTTATGGCTTCTCAAGTAAATCATTTACCCAGTATTTTTGTTGATTTATAATTGGTTAATAAAATAGATTTTTGTTAGAAAATTTATTTTGCAATATGAAAGTGTATAAAATGAAAACGTGACAATAAAGAAACTTTTACCAGCCATGCCGGTCAGATGTTTAATTGTGTTAGTAAAAATATTGCATGTATTTGTTTTGAATTCATCTTGTTTTGTAATTTAAAATAAAATCTGGAGTAAGTGTATATTTTGGGGAATCTGCATTAGCCCCAGTGAAATGCGCGTGGGAACTAACTAAAACCACTCAATTGATCTCTTTGAATTCTTTTATTAGTAAAATTTTGGGGAAAAAGAAACAGCAGACAATTAAAATGGAAAAATCTGGAGTTTGAATAAAAAAATTAACTTTTTTATTAGCTCTTTTAAAGTTTACTTTTTAAAAATTCAATTAATGAACATTTTTGAAGTATCAAAGAATTTTTGCTCATGGGGTTACTGCCAGTTGATACTACAAATGCATTGGAAATTCTTCTCCTTGTAACTTTTCCTGTGCTAAATTTCTATTTATTTCCAATTCCATTTTATTTACTCTGCGAAATATATTCACTCATATTTACCGATAACAGACTGCAGTTGTTTTTCTTTTTTGTTGAAACTTCGCTTTCTCTTTCATGCGGTTTTTGTGTGTTTTGGTCTCATCTTTAATTGATTTTAATCTGTAAACTATTTTTGTTAGAAAAAGAAGAAACTAAAGTTTTATATATCAATTTGTGGGAAAGTACTTGAATCGTATTACAAGAGTTTTATTTTTGTTTTTTAATAAAATAGTTGAAGGAATGGCAGCAATATTAAGCAGAGATGGGTCACCCTCAAATATGAGGTTTTATTTTAATCACGTTGTACAGATTTGATTTATTTTCATGAGAAAATATAAAAACAGATTAAAAGACTGGGATTTCCCAGCTTAAAACGGTTTAATAACTACATTTAATATTACATTCATAAATGAATTTTAGCCATGGTTGGTTTCTTATAACTAAAAAATGAGATTCTAGAAGACGAGTTGGCTGCTGCACTTCATTTTTTCGAAAGCAATCAACTGCTGAGAAAAATGATTGTGTAATTCGCCTATTTTTTAATTGTTTTAACTTGATGTTAGGAAATAGTTACGGGTTAAAGGGGAATATAAAAATGTTTGTTTGGGTTTTTTGTTTTCAGACATTAAATTAATAATATTTTATGTCATAAATTTTAAATGGAAATGACTCTGGTATCCAGCCAATCCTTTTCCTTTCAGAAATTAAACTAAAATTATAAAAAAAAAAATATAAAAATATTTGTCAGTTATTAATTTCTCTGAAACATTTAAGATACATTCTAGTTTCCATAATATGAAACTTGTATTAAAAAAATAGTGTTTTCCTTTGTCTCTATCGTAAAATAAAATAAAATATAAGATGTCGATATCAGACCGAAAAATTATAATGACCGGTGTAATTTTTCCTCTGGTTAAAGTGCGGTCACACTCTTAGAAAGTTGTGCTTTGATATATTCATCATGTCTTTCTGACTAAAAAATATATATTGGAAAATTAACCATTAAACACAATAACGACAGCAGGCTACGAGCTACAACCTGTCAAAATTAGAATACACGCATTGAAATGGGCATGATTATTTTAGCGACGACACAGCCACACAACTACCGACCACCGTTGTGGCTGTAGCCACCGAAATTAAACTAATTTCTATTTTGTTGAGCGACAATGAGCAGATGCAATGTTGCCAGTATAATATAAATAAATTCAATTATTCTGAACTTAAAAATATATTGTTTTATTTTACAAAAATAATGAAATAATGAAATGATTTCTTGTCGTATACTGTGGACTTTAAATATATTTTGTTAGAATAAGACTATTTAAGAAAATTAAATATATAAAAGCGGCTACACTGGCGTATGAAGAGAATGCTGCTACAAACAACAACTCATGGTTATTGATTTGGTGGTGTCGTTTTAAAAATAATTAAGTAGCCGACCACGAGGCAACGATGGTAGCCAACGGCTTTTGTAGTCGGTGTTCGTGTAGCCTGCTGTCGTTATTGTGTTTAATGCTTTAGTGCACAGCATTAAATTAATATAAAAAGGTAATTTTTTTTGTAAATAAAAATAAAACTCGTGGGAAACCAACTTTTTAAATAAAACAACGTTATAGTGATTTTGTCAGATTTTTCTTTACTGGACCGGCAAAATTATTGCTACACGCAACTTATTATTACGAAAAATAATTCATAAAGCGAGTATTTGTACATCTTTTGAAATTACGGTTGACTTCTTTTCTAGAAAAGGGTGCTACATTTTTCACACTTTTTAAAAGAAAATGACAATATCCCATCTGTAAATAAGGAATTTAAGAGAATTAATCCAACATCTTTTACAATTAATTTCTTTTTTAAAACTTGTCAAAACTGCCACTTTTTTAGAAAAGAAGTGAAAAAATATAACATATATTTCAGAAAAGAAAACGCCCCTAATTGTTTGCCTGGGTATATTCAATAATCGCTTCCCGATAAGTCGAAAATATTAACTTTGGAAATAAAGAAAAATAACTTCCCCATAAATGACTTCTAGTGGCGTGGAATTCAATATAATTGGAAACTCTTTAACTTTATAAATAATTGTCTGATTGAGTATGTTCTTTATTAGTGTTTAGGGGTCACGCTTTTTTGGAAAATTTTTCTCAAATATAAGCAGCTTATAAACATAAAATAATTCTAGTGAATACGGCCTTAAGTCTCTTTCTTATATTCATAAATATTTATTAAAATAAATTATGACGCAACTCTGATACAAAAAAACTCCTGAATTACCATGAATCCTCCAAAATAAATTAGCCTCAATGTATTCTATTCTAGCATTTTTATAAGCCAACTTGGCCAACGTTCCATTATTATAATAATATTCTGCTTGTTTTCTATTAGAATTTGCCATTAGATATGCACACATTCAATTATACCACATACTCACACACACACACACACGCATGTTGCTTTAGCAAACCTTGAATTTATTTTAAAAACAAAACTTTTTCGCTCCACATGGAGAAACTACAACTTGTGGACTACAAAGTGAATAGCAAAAAAAGAAAAAAAACATGAAAAAATAAAGAACTCTGAAGAAGCCAACAATTAACATGCGAACGCAGATTATAAAATCCACTTGCGATATGAAAAGCAATTCAAATTGTAAATCGCACATGCCTGCAATTAGTCATGATTATAATAGCGAAAATGAAAAAAATGCGGGTATTCAGATAAGAAGCGTAGCTAAGCCTTCTGTCTGTACTGCTAACGAATGTAGTTCAAGGGTAGCACTCGCACTTTTTGTGTTAGAAAAAAAAAATTAAAATTAAAACTAGAAATAAAGCAACAAACAAACGAATAACACTGAAACTCAAACTCATTAACAATAATTGTTTAATTAACGCTTTTTTGAAGTACTCGCAACAAGTAATTAATTCTCTTGTATAGAATTAACAAGCGAATGCATTTGACTTCGGACAAACTTGCCAATTAGCCGCACTGCATTTGGGGCTTAAAACATGACTTTGGGCTTTGGCACGAAAATATGTTTGTATGTGTGTGTGTGTATGCTTTTTGTTAGTTTCAAGACACAATTAATGGGGAAAAAATTAAAGTGATACAATCAAAGTAATTTTTATTGGACTGGACTTTGAGTGCAGAGTATTTTTCGTTTCATTTGCATGCTGCCGTATTCAACAGCTTGATTGATGTTAATCGGTTGCAATTCCAAAGTCTTTTTCTCCATTAACGATATCTTTTTTATTTTCTATTTTCAGGTAAGAATCTATTCTCGTCAATGGAATTCAGAGTAAGTCAATTGCAGCACTATAAATTGAATAATAAAACAGTATATTTTTGAGTGTTTCAGTAACATTCGAAAATAGTTAACTACCACTTTTAAAGGCCAAAACATTTTGAAAATATTCAAATACTTCGTTTCAATATAATTTCAAGATGAAAAGATTTATTTAAGCCTGCCAATACGCGGTATGGGAAAATTACTCAAACACTTTCGTCGTGAAAAATCAAATTTGAGGTTAGAAAGTAAATTTGCAACCAAGAAATTAAATAGCCCGAATTAAGTTGCCACCCTTTGACATTTATTTAGTAAAAAGATGAGAAATTTTAAGTATGAAATACTTCACTCTTGAACAAATAATTTTAATTTCAAAAATCTGCTATCATTTGAATTGGCAGTTAGAAAAATTAATCAAAATAACTTATTTTTCAATAAAACCATCTTAAGCGATGGGGACTATTTTCTATATATTAATTTCCAAAACAATACAAAGTCGCTTAATATCGGTATGAGGGAACAAGAAATAAAATCACTGACCCACAATTCTTATTGCTTTCCAGGAATGAAAAATGGTTGCACTGCACAAGTTGCCATACACTTAAATAATTGCCTCAGTGATTAGTAATGTGCAAAAATATTTTCCTACAAAATATGTATCTGGGAAAATAGAAGGAATAGCAGATGGTCTTCTGAATGTAATTGAAACTTTCCTGGAAAGGAGAGATTGTAGAAACTCATGACTATTGGAAAATGTAGCAGCTGCAAATATTTCATGATGTTATAACTTCCCTTGAATCAAAAAACGCTCTCTTTTGTTTGCGCCTAAAATATTGTGGATCTCTTGCCCAGTGTGACAGAGATTTGCACGTTGCTTCAGAAGACATCGGAGCATATTGATTGATTCTCATCGTAAATATTAAACAATAAAAAGAAAGAAAACGGCAACTGAAAACGTCTTTGTTTTCTTTGTGAAACTCATATGACTGCACAGTGGGCAATGGAAATAATTCCGCAGTTTCTAAACTGTAGTACGACTAAAATAAAACTTCAAAAGCTATTTAACACTTTCCGATATACTTCTTTTTATTTTTGAAATCAGTCAAAATTGTTAAGCAAAATTAAAAAATTTATAACATTTGCTAAAGGGTGTTTTTTATAGAGTGATACAAGTTCAAGTCATAATAAAATATGGTAATATATTATTGATATAAATGAAACGGTCTTTATTGGATAAAAAATTTTATAACATTAATGTTTAAATATGATTTTGGCCTTGTGGCCGCCACTTCTGGCGCGTACAAGGCACAATCTGGAACACCAATTTTCACAAACAGTAACATGCTGACCATCATCGTTTTTGAAGACATACGAGCCAAAGACTCCGTCAGCCCATAAAGCGCACCAAACAGTAACTTTCTGTTGATAGTGAATGATGTTTCGACAAAAGCTTGTGGATTCTCTTCACTCCAAATACGAAAATTCTGTTCATTTACGTACCCATTCAACAAAAAATGGGCTTCATCGGAAAATACAATTTTGCTCTGGTGTAAGTCGATTCACCATGAAATGTCAAAACAAACTAAACAAAAAACAACTATCAGCTGTTAAATGGGTGGTCAAATAAAGCAGTGATGCCAACTCAGAGTTGTATCACTCTATAAAAACCACCCTATAATGTGTATTTAACAAAAATACAAATAAAATTTAGATGAAACTATGAAATCTATATATGAACTATGAAATTCGATATAATTCAACGCTTAAAAATTATTTCATGCAAATGCTGGCAGGGGTTGCGTCTTAAATGGATCAAACGATGGTTTCAATTTTGTCATGCTCTCTGCAACATGTGTGTCCGTCTTATAACTTTTGAACGACTGAAGTGACTCCCTTCAGTGTTACGTTCTGGAAAAACATTCCTAAACTTATACCGTGTTCAGACATACTCCTTAATTGAGCAATTAGGACATTTTTTTTTGCAATTAAGGCCTTTATAGACCACAATTTATCATACAATAAGTCAATTAATAAATTAAGTAATTAGTAGTTAATTGTATCACTAATTGAGTAAAACTCGAATTGCAACCCAGTTTATTACAAGCTGTGTTCAGTGAGAAGAAAAATGTCCTATAATGGCGAGCTAAATGTGAAAAAATATACACAAAAGCAAACTGAACTTTCAAACAGACTAGACTGAACTCCAATAATTAAACTTTGTAAAATTGTCAAGTTTTCCTTTTTATATTTTTTTAAGCACTGACTCCAAGAGCTGCATATTTCTATTATTTGCAAGTAAAATTTCTTTTAAATCAAAATTCGCATTCATTTTTTAAATTTACAAACTCGAATATTCACGAATTTTCAGCTGTCATTGGGTCGGCTAAATTGAGTGTGTGTGAACACTAGATTTAATTGCTCAATTAAAATTAAATTGTCTCAATTAAAAATGCATTTCTGAACACAGTATTACATATCTTGTGAATTTAAAGTGGTTTGATTTAATAGATTTCAAGACATCTTGAAAAAAATAATTTAAAAACTCTAAACAGCTTAACCAATGGGCTCTTCGAACTTATCAGCTTTTAATAATTAAAAACCACGTCGAACACCATAAATCGGTTCAAAAACGGTTGATCTGTCTTGAGATAACGCGAATGATTCGCATGAATAAATTTCTATATATCGCTTGAAATAAATAATTTTTCGAAAAGGACTTTTAGCATAAATTTTAAACAGCATAATCAATCAGTTCCGCAAACTTATCAGCTTTAGACAAAAACCGTTTCAAAATCGGTTAATCTGCTCGTGAAATATCGTGAATGGAAAAATAGAAAATAGTTAATATTTTTTAACTCCGAAATTATATATCTAATCAGTTAAAGTTGCTGATTCCTTTGCAGTAACAGAAAACTACATCAATCACCGCTTATAACATGGGAATCGGTTAGTTCGAAAATTGAAATAAAAGTGTTTTAGCTCGAAGAGTTCAAAATTTTTGAATAGCACAAAAACCAGGTTACGATTAATTTGCGGTGAAAATTATCGGAAATTTACAGTGATGGCCTTTAGGAAAGTTACCGTTTCCGTTCTTTTTTTATGAACTTGGCCTTATTTTTAAATATATGTTGTTTTAAAATTAATTTGTTGTTTTTAATTCATGGTTCCATATTTCCTCAAACGCAAATCATAAAATTATGTAAGTCAACGTTTTAATTGCATATTTAGCCTCAACAATTTTATTCAGACTTCTTTCTAGTCATTCTAATTTTGTTACTTTGAAGGTTTTCTGATTATTTATTAAATTCTCTTATAATAAAAATTTAATTACAAATTTAAAAGCTTAAATTTATAATTCCAATAATAAAAATTTAACTCAAACTTATAATTTCCAAAACATACAAACTGAACCCTTGAGCAAAATTTAATATTCGATTCATTTCCCTCCCAGTTTCATCGCACGAACTTCCTTCTCAAATAATTTCCCTCACTTTCACTGGAAGGAAACTTCAAGCGAATGCTCGCAAATACAATTCGCTGCCACCATTTCCATTTCAGTACTCTTTTTCATATTCCATATAATTAACTGTGTAGTTGTGGGAGTATTGACCGCCGACCTGCTTCCATATGCAAAAAAGTTACCAACCAGCTGTCAGAGCAAAATTTTGTTTTGCAACCCATAAAATTACACATTTAAGAGCTCGAAAAATACACAAAAAGAGAAAAAAGCAAAAAGCAATTTGTGAATTTGTTTAGCACAAAAGGACTGATGATACCTTTTGCCCAGTTACAGTTTTCCCATTCAACTCTGTGTGCGCTCAATTACAGGAGCCTTTGAAGCTTGAAGCCATTATTAGTTTCATTGTAGTTGTTGTTTCATTATTGTTATTATTGTTACTGTTATTATTGGCAGATATATAATTTCATTGTTGGTTAATTGCACTTAAAATATACGAGGGAGGTAAAGTTTTGTAAATAAAAAAAAGGTCTGTGCAAACTACAAATTAATGCCAGAGTATGCAAAACTTTGTGATACAGTGATCAACAGAAATTGTGTATAAATTATTAATACTATTATTGGTGGGAGTGAAGTTGGAATTCAAGGAATATGAACACTGTTTGACCCTACAACTTCCCGCTAGTGGCATCGGAACTTGGTTTTTGAGCTGTTCGATCTAAAACACTATCATTTTAATTTTCAAATCAACCGGTTCTCACATGATATAGCGTTAATTGATGTAGTTTCCGGGTATTATAAAAAAATAGAGATATATAATTTCGGAGTCTCTACAAAAAAAAATCAATTTATTCGATATTTTTCCGGTCATGGTATCCTACAAATGGATTAACCGCTTTTAACCCGATTGACGGTCATCGAAATGGATTTTTATATTAAAAACTCATTATTTTATACAACCGATTTGTAAAGCCGTTATAAAGTTACTGCAAGAAATCACTTCAAAAGAAGGTTTTATAAGTGTTTTTTTGTTGAGATTTTTTGAAGTTTGCCGGTTTGAATCGGTTCATTTATAAGATCAGTACAACTCTTTAGAATTTCATCAGTCAAGACAAAGCGCAGTTCAAGCATATTTGCACACGCACACACTCACACACAAACGCATGTACTCACACAAGCAAACACACATACAAATTCATACAGATATAACGAGTGACTCATTAGTTAGGGAAGCGGGAAGCTAAATAATGTGGTCTAAATTTTGAAAAAATTTACGTTAATTGTAAATTGCATAGGAAGTGTTTATGTGTTTGTTTGTGCTTGACTAAACTTTGTTGAGAGCCGGGGGCAAGTTACGGCACTCGCTGATGATCAAAATTTCAATGTAAATTGTATTGAAATAATTTGACTCCTGGAGAAAATTATTCTGAAAAATATATGCGATTATTTTTTTATTGTTGCTATGTTTTTGCCAAATGAAAAATCTTAATAAAACGGTTTTTCACAATATATGAAAAAGTGATGTTCTCAAAAACCTCCGAAACTTTTATATCGGGTCAGTTATTTTTCTCGATTATTTTATAGTAGTCCAGAACTACAACAAACACCATTTATCATGTGGGCATCATTTTATTTATACAAAAGTTTTAGCAATTTCAAAATTAATAAAATAGGATTTTACTCGAAGAGGTGAAAAGCATAAAACAGCACAACAAGCCAGGTTACGCTCTGTGATTTAAGTTAGCGGAAAATTACAGGAATGTCCTTTAGGGTTAATTTTTTTCATATATATTTTAAACTTGGTTGAAGTTGTAAAAAATTTGTTCGAAGTATTTTGAACGCCACTGTATTTGTTGGGCTTGTATGATCGATCACATAAAGAGAGCATAACTTTATGAATACAACTGTTACTTAGACATGCGAGCAGTTAGTCCGACTTGTTCAAATCCATTTTTGAAAATTGATCACTGAAAAAAACATCATAATAAAAATTAAGAAAAACATTATAGACCGAAAGCAGGCAACTACAATGTCCAGCGGTATAGAGAGTTAAACTCTCTTTAATGCAGTTCGTAAGTGTAAACGAAATGAAGAAAAAAATGCATAAACATTTTTCAAATCAAGACCATTCAGCCATACCAAAACTGCCAAATCCACAGACAGACAGCCTGTCAAATATAAACATAAATTCAGACGTACGTCCAAACACACATCCATGTGAGGCATATTTAAACACAAGAAATGTTAACAGATGTCCAAATAGCTGTAAGTGTGTGTGTGTGTGTATTTGTAAATTAGTTAATATAGTTTTCTATGTCGTATATGAATGACTGCGAGTGGCTTAACGTTTCTTTCACACAAACTTTTATAGAAACCAACAGAAAAACATTTATCTTTTGTATGATTTCTTAAAGCTAATGTTTTCTATTTATTTTTTTTTGTTTTTATATATCTTGACATGAAAATGTTTGAAATCATTCATGTGTAAACTTTAAGATAAATTGTTAAACTAGAAATCAATGACAATATCGACAGACAGTTTCTTGTTGGCTCAAATAAATAACAAACTGACAAAAAAAAATTAAGAAAAAAAATAATAACGAACGTTTTCAAGAAATTCATATTAAAATGGAAAATACATAAATAAATTAATTAATTTATGGATTTTGTGTTCAAGTTGTTGTATTTTTAATGCACACTCACACACACACACACACGCTTGTAAATGAGTGCACAAACAGCAGAGCAGATACGAGCATAAATATTGTATCCGATTTCCTATCATTTCCTGTTATCAGTTTGCTTTTGGTTTCTTGTTTGTTTATTATTTTGGATCTTTATCTTAATGATTAAAGACACATTTTGTTTCATAATGTTGTGTTAATTGATGTGTGTGCTTTTTAAAATGTATGCAAGTTGCGCGACGAAATTTGTAATGCGTTCAATGAACTGTTTGTTTGAATGTTTTCAAGGGATTTATCTTTCGTTTACCTTTTTGGGTAAATCAGTATATTTACGTTAAGTGTTTTATAAACAAACAACAGCAAATATATTTTAATATATTAACTGACTTATTCATAAAAATCATTTTAGTTTATTTTAATTATCAGAAATTTCCATAGAAACTTTCCAAGGATGCGGTTACTAAACATAAATAAAGAAAAATGTATGTGTTAATTTCTTAATAATTTATTTATTTCAAATATATTTTGCAAAATATCAAAGCACAGATGCCGACAGGTGAATGTGGTCGCGTATCGGCGTTGTTAATAAAACAAGTTTTTAACGTTAATGTGACAAATAAGAAGTGACAACGTAGTGAAACACGGGAAATTCCTCAAATAAAATCGTAATTTTATACAGTGAACTAAGAATCAGTAGTTAATATGAGCAAGTGGGACACAAAACTTTTGAAAGGGAGTCAATGATCGGTGATCGGGCTGCACCTGAAAAATAATTGCCGAAGAGGCTTCATATTGACTCACTCAGAGCTGCTTTAAGAATGAAACATGTTAATAAAAGTTATAAATGAAATATTTTATGTGCAAATGAAATTTAAGAAAAAAGATTAAAATCAGAATATAATAAATATTTTTGAAAAAAAAAAATTTATTAAAATCAGATAAATAATAAAATTTGTTTCAGTCAACAGGAAAATGATCAGAATGAGGCCCATATTTCTGACAAACAAAAAAAAAACAATCCCAAATATTTCCGTCAAAAAACAAATCAAAATAATTTCTGTTGAAAAATTATTTGAAATCGGTTCACCCTGTACTTCCGGCTAATTTTAACCACCCTTCAAACGTAACCTACTTTTTGTGTTATTCTACGCTTTTCAGCTCTTCGTCTTAAAAAACTTTTATTTTAATTTTAAAATCAGCCGATTCCCACGTGATAAGTGGTTACTGTTTTAGTTATCGATTATCCTAAAAGAACCGAGAACAACAAATGATCGGGTATATAATTGTGGAGTTTTCCAAGAAAATAAACTCACAAGCGGATTAACCCTTTTTGACCCCAACAGCTGTGGTCGAAGTGGTTGTTTAATTCCGAGAGGTGTTTGGTTTTAAGAATCTATCGGTAAATCCGTTCAAAAGTTATTCTGAAAAACACTTAGATGTCTGGAACTCTATCAGTTCGAACAGTTTCAAATTTACACGATATCTCATATTATTATTATTATTACTTTGAATAATGTTTTATTTTTATTTTTAAGATTTCCCGAAACATATTGATCCGAATCGGCTAAAATTCACTGGATTTCAGTAGAACACAGGAACCTGTTTGGTTCGATTCGACCAATCTGGTTCAAAGTTATAGGCGGATCACATACTTACACATACATAAAAGCACACACTCAATCATACAGACATATTGACGGGACCTCAGAATTAGTCAGGGTGCTTCCTTAGACCTCAAAATAAGATCTGATGACAGCTTGATCATTTGATAGTGGGTTAAAACCAATAACTTCCCGATCTTTAATAGTTTAAAATTTTCCTAGCAGGAAGTTAAAAAATACCTGATAGAAAATAACTATTATTTCTGACAAATATGTCTGACAAACATATCTGACAAATATATCTGACAAATATATCTGACAAATATATCTGACAAATATAACTGATAAGTACATCTGACAAATATATCTGATAAATATATCTGACATATATATCTGACAAATAGATCTGATAAATATATCTGACATATATATCTGACAAATATATCTGATAAATGCATCTGACACATATATCTGACAAATATATGTGATAAATATATCTGAAAAACATAACTGATAAGTATATCTTACAAATATATCTGATAAATATATCTGACATATATATCCGACAAATATATCTGACAAATATATCTGATAAAAATATCTGACAAATATGTCTGATATCTGACAAATATATCTGACAAATATATCTGGTAAATATATCTGGCAAATATATCTGATAAATATATCTGACAAATATATCTGATAAATATATCTGACATATATATCTGACAAATACATCTGATAAGTATATCTGACATATATATCTGACAAATATATCTGATAAATATATCTAACAAATATATCTGACAAATAAAAAAATAGTATACAAGCCACAATTTCACAAATATTTCCACTGAAAATGTTAATATCAGACAATAATTATTATATCTCTAAAACAATTAAAATCGTAAAATAAAAAGGTTGTTTTTTAAATGCTATAATTCTAGAGTTGCACTCGTATTACCCAATACTTTACAGTTTGTTTTTGTCAACTCTCCATAAAAGACGGGCACATCCGTGTATTTTCCTGTTCGAATCAATTTCTTTGGATTTTTTTTTTAATTTTTAGTTACACAATATGGCTGCAATTTTAAACTTGATTTACTGCAACATTTCAATACAAAATAAATTATTACGAATTTGTTAATATGGTTTCTTTTTATTTTCTTAATTTTCTTTTATTTTTATATCTATTAATTTGTTGTTTGTTTTCATTATCTATGAACTAAAAACACCATTTTTTGGAATTCGTTTTCTTCACAATTTACGTAACACTAAAACGCAAGAAATAAAATTTAAAAAAAAATTGAACAACTAAAATGATTTCATTTTGCTTTTCAAAATGAAAGAGAAATGTAAAATTGCCTAGAAGTAATAAATTAAGAAAGTCAAAGTGAAAGAAACCATCGAAAACATGCAGTAAAATTTTATTAACTTAATTGAAAAATCATTATTTATTGGCTGGAAACACGAAAAGCTGGACACCGGAATGAATGAATGCACATCGCACAAGTTTCTCAAAACTGGCAGTTACAACAAGTTAACACGGAGTGCCAAAGAAACTGAAATGAAATTCAAAAGAAAAGCAGACAAACAAACAAACAAGAAGAAAAGAAAATATTTGAAATGAAATAAAAAACACGTAATTCCAAAGCCTCGCACCTCAATTAATGATGGCAACTAATTATCTGCCAGACAATAACGATTATGAAAAATTTAAGAAAACGACAGTGAGTGTCAATTTGTAAAACGCTCACTCGGAACCGTTAAGATGGAGTGATTTCTAACTAAATATGCGGGTAATCTTGGCTAATACCATATTAACCTACTTGCCGCAGCTCCACAATATTGTTGTCACGTGCGTGATGCGAATGCGAAAAAAGCTTTTTCGTATGTTTTGGTGGGGGAGTCTGCAGATGGTTTCATGTTCACTGAGATTAGGAAAAGCAATAAAAGGAAGCATTTGAAATATGTTGGCATCTCTTTAGATTTGTGGATTTATATTCTTGTTGACAGGCAGGTGTGTGTGTGACTAAAACTTTGTCATTCTGTTTCTGAGTTCAAAAATATTCGCTTGTAACGTGCCACGGCGTGGGAATGTTTTTGTCAGAAAATATATTTCAACTGATTTGCAATTAAATGTTGTATATAAAAGCTTAAACCTGCCGGCTTTTGTTGTAAATATAAAACTTTTTTTTTGGGAATTTTTATTGAAACAACAGGAAAAAATTCAAAATGGTTTTTGTTTTCAATTCAAAGTCTTTGACAAAAACGTTTATTTCATTAATTTAAAGTGGCCTCTATTATTAATAATATTTTTAAGGCACTAGAATTATTTTCTAAATTACTTAAATAAAAATAAAATCTTTTACTTTAATCTGTCTTATTTGTCGAATTTCCCTGACATCAGCATGATTAATTAAAGGGTTATTCATTTAGCGGTTTAAAAACCAGTCTGGTGAAACTACCTGCTCTTAAATATCCGTTATTTGAAGAGTAGTTCTTAGTGATCACTTACAATTATTTCCTGTGTAACTTCCCACTAGAAAAATTTATAATTTTCAAATCTCGGGAAATAATTGGTTTAACCGCTTTTTGAAAAAATCGAATTCTCATTAGAGCTGCATGTTTTGAGGTCTTATCAAGATTCCCTGACTTTTGTTAGCCCCGTCACTATGTCTGTATGTATGATTTCATTAGTGTGTGTGCAAGAATGTGACCTGCTTATAACTCCTGAGCTAAGCTTTCCTGAAAATATTAACCGATTCGAACCGGGTGATTTCAATTTATTTCAAAAAAACTTAAAAAGATATTTATTTCATTGTGGGTTTTTTTAGAATAATCTTTAATCGTCTGTACCTATCAATTCTATAAACTATCCAACTCTTAATATATAAGAACCACGGAGATTACCATAAACCGGTTCACGATCGGTTAACCCGTTCGTAAGATATCTTCACGAAAATGTTCGAAAACGAATCTTTTTAAACTGCAAAATTATATATCTGCTTATAACTTTTGAAGAACTGAGCCGACTCAAAGCGAAGATCACTCCTACGCTTAGATATTCTGTAAATATGAACCGATTGGAACCGGGTGATTTCAATTTATTTCAAAAAAAAATTTGAAAAGAAATTTATTTCACAGTGGTTTTTTTAGAATAACTTAATCGGCCTTACCGATCAATTATACAAACTATCGTACTCTTAATATAAATAAAAACCATGTCGATTACCGCAAACCGGTTCAAAATCGGTTGATCCCTTGGTGAAATATCTTGACCAAAAAGTTCGAAAATTATATTTTTTAAACTGCAAAATTATATATGTGGGGTCAAATTACGGCACTCGTTATTGATCCAAATTTCTATTTAAAATGTATTGAGATTTCGATCGATATCACATGTGGTAATTTGGCCCATGATCAGTTAATGTTTTCGATTCTTTTGTAGTAATCGAAAACTAAAACAATCACCGCTTGTCAGGTGAGAATCGGTTGATTTGAAAATTTAAAAAATAGTGTCTTAGCCCGCAGACGTCAAAAGCATAGCTCAAAAGCCAGGTTATGATCAATTTGGAATGGCCTCTAGGGTTAACCTATTCTATATCCCTTTTATTTTCATATCCCTTTTATTTTCATAAATTTTTATGTTTGTTTATTTTGTTGATAGCTTTGAATTGTGAGAAGTAAATTTACACAGAAACTTATCCATAACTTCACATTTTAAATTCATGGCAGGACGATTATTTTGATCGAAAAATTGGAGAAGTGCTAAATGGACCTCTCGAATAGACTTGTTTTATTCAAAAGAAATTTCCTTAATTTGAGAAAGATATTCTGTTATTGAAGATCTTGCTGAACAGAACTTTCACCACTTAGGCAGCTCTTAATAAGTTGCTTAAAAATTTATAATACATATAGGGTGTTTTTTTTATAGAGTGATACAAGTTTAAATCATAATAAAACACAACAATATATTTTTGATATCAATTAAACGGCCTTTGTTGAATAGAAAATTTTATGACATTAATGTTTAAATATGATTTTGGCCATGTGGCCGCCACGGCTGGCGCGTACAAGGCGCAATCTGGAACACCAATTTTCACCAACAGTAACATTCTGACCATCATCGTTTTTGAAGACATATGGGCCAATGACTCCGCCAGTCCATAAAGCGATTTTCAGCAATTTTCTGTGGATGATAAATGAAGTTTCGACAAAAGCTTGTGGGTTCTCCTCACTCCAACTGCGACAATTCTGTTTATTTACGTACCCATTGAAAAAAAAATGGGCTTCATCGGAAAATAAAATTTTGAATGGACGAAGTGCACGTTAACTTTAAAAATTTGCACAATTTGCGCGCGTTGCTCTGGTTTAAGTCGATCCATAATAAAATGTCAAAGCGAACTAAACAAAAAGCAACTATCAGCTGCTAAATGGGTGGTCAAATAAAGCAGTGATGCCAACTCAAAGTTGTATCACACTATAAAATCACCCTATACTATGCAGTTTTGCATATCAACTACTTGCAGCACAATATAAACTCCTAAAATCAGTTGCATGTAAAGCCACTGTTTCCGGAATTCTGACATCAAGTCTTTTGTGGGGCAGTGTAAAATGTATTGAAACACTCAAAAGTAAATTTTCAGAAAAATGCCAGCAAAATAAAAATCGCTGGAATACTGTCTCAAATCAAAAAAAAAATTAATTTTTAAATAATGATGCGGACCTTTCTTGTCTTTCTGCAAAAGTTTTATTTAAATATCTTATAAACTTTATTCCCGCGAGTAAAATTAGCTCTTAGTTGTTGCTAAATTTAAAACTTCACAGGAGTTTTTTTTTTTTTGCTAAACCACACTTTTTGAGTTATGACACTGTTCCAGCAAACGAGTGCTATAATTTAAATATATTTTTTTACAAAATTATAAAAGAAAATTAACAATTTATGTCATTTGTATGTGTGTTAGTATGTTGACACATGCTCCCTAAAGTGTCAACTTGGGCCAAAAACGGAATTATTAATGATGGAATTCATTCATGTAGAGAGCAAAAGCAAAGCAACCATAAAAGCCAAGTTAAGATGAGAGAATAAAACTTGGACAAAGAAATCTTCTTATTCTTTATGCTCTCAAGGCAAAATTATCATTTATCAAACGAAAGGAGGGACAACCATGACGTCTGTCGTGTTCCTTTTAGTACAGGCAACATACAACAACAACAAAAACCAAAAGAAAAAAAGGAAACAAGGAAATTATGAAACAAGTGTGAGTTGTTGTTGCTGTGGAAAATGTTGTTATTCATGGAACAACTTTCTGCTTGGAATTTCTCTAGAAATCTTTTCTTTTTTTTTTACTTTCAAATGGAAAAGTGGAAAGTTTTCTTCGACGTTTAATTGTTTATTTTATTTACTCTTTTGTTGTTTTTGTTAATGCTGTCGTTGTTGTTGTTCCTAAAAGATGGAATACAATAATTTGAATACTTATGAAAATTCTATAATAAATTATGGAAAATAATGTGAAAAGAAAATTGTTTTCATAAATTATTGCCGACACGTATTTCCACTCGTGTTGGCAACAGTATTATCTGAGTTGTTCTTTTGTTGTTTCAGTATTAATAGAAGTGTACCGTATAAGAATGTCCTTTGGCCATCAGTTTTTGCATGAAGCTCGCTGGGTTGAGTATTGGAGTTTTTCTACGAATATGAAAGAAGAAAGAAGCAGAAAAATTTACATTTCTTTTTCTTAGCGGAATGATAACCGGCCATTAAACTATTCCTTTCCTATAAGGAACCAATATCGATACCAAAGCCCGTAAATTAAAGTTTAATGCGGAAAAAAAGCCATGGGAATTCTCATTAAGAAAACCGAAGTTTCCAAAAAATCCTGACTTTATTACAAAAACATTTTAAGTTTCATTAATAAACAATGAAAATTAGCAGATTTTTTTTATACGGGATCTTGTGACAGCCATCATAATATTTTTTTTTTAAAGTTATTTTTAATATTAACAAGTTTTATTTTCGTTTGGCTGCTTCCTCAGAGCTTCAGATGCCACAATCCTGACATTTTTGGATAATTTATGAATGCAAGTAAAAGACGCCGAAATAGAAAAGCAAATATTTTCTTAAGCACAATTTTCAGCCAGAAAAGCATAACAGAAAATTTTCATCTCACAAGGCTTTAATGTTTATTTGAAAAGTTTCTGTTGTTGTTGTACTTCAAACTGTCTGTAGGTGTTTTGCTTGAGATGGTGTTTTGGGTTCTCTATTATAATATTTAGTCTCATCCAGACAAAAACTTTACAATAGACAAAAACAAACAAACAAACAAGAAACAAAAAAATTTGCCAGACTTTCCTAAAACAAGACAAAAACATTAAAATCATTGTCACAGATGTTTAGTTTTTGCAGGTATGAAAACGGATTCTTCTACAAACTGCTGCAGTAAAGCATTAGCAACAGGACTGCAAAGGAACTGGAAGAAAAATATAATTCTAGACTCTGACTAAATAGCAGAAACATGCTCTTTTATAATTTATATAAACACACACACACACTCTCAAACATACTAATACTTTTGCTGTATCACAACATGACAAATGCGGGTGTGAGTGTAAGTTTGTTTCTAGTGTATGCGCGTGTTCCAACCGACGTTTTTATCCTTGACAGGAAAACTAACGGTGCTGAAATATAGAAAACATGTTCGTTCTGTAGTTTTCTTTGTTGTTTCCAATTGTTGCTATTGTTGTTGCTGCCACTGTATTTGGTGATTTAGTTTTCTTGTTGGCAATTTCTGAATGAATTCACACCTTTCGTAAAAACGTATATACACACACACATACACAAAATAGACCGAGCGTGATGCATAATAATTTCGTTAATGTGTTTGTGTTTGTTTTTAACCCCTGGCAGACTGCATGTTATTATTATTTATTTGTAATCAAAAGCAAAATATATTTGATCATAAAATAATTTGTTCAACTGAATTTTTTTAGATGAATTATTGTGCCAATAATTGTGAGAAATATAAAACGCTGATAAATGATAACTGCAAAAGAACTAACTGAACAATAAAGTGCCTTTAAACAGAGAAGCAGAAAAATAGTCAAGTGCGCAGTAAATCCTAAAATAAAAACGTAGGAAAACAAAATAAAAGTGATCAGTGAGTTCTTATTTATGACTTTAATATTCGTTTTTAAGCTTCTCATTTAGTAAAGTGGAAGTTTTGAAATAAATATCTTTAGTTATTCTAAGAAATGTTGGGTACAGGTTCCCTGATGATCTGCATTAGCCCCAGTGAAATGGGCATTATAACTGGGTAAAACCCCTCAATTGATCACTTTGAATAATTAAAATTAAAGAGTTGTAAAAAACGACCATTCCCAAAAATATGTACTAAGTTGAAAAAAGAATCAGTTCAATTTTAATTTAATATTAAGGCCCGTCTATTTTTCTTGAAAAATAAATGCTGAGATGACCAGCATTATTTGAACAGTCTGACTGTAAATATGGCTGGTAGACAAACTAAATATTTGAAAACTTATGCAACTGATTCCATTAATCGATTAATTTTTGGGCGATTAATTATTAAAATAATTTTAAAATATCTACGCCCGGTTAGCGAATGATTCGATTAACTTATATCGATTAGTCGATTAATCTAATAATTTTTCTTTTATGAAAAAGGAACGCTTCAGTTTATTAAACAAAAAGCGGATTAAAGTTTAAATTTTTGCGGAACTCATTAACTGAGTATTGTTCCTAGACTTAGGAACATTTCTTTCGAGCAACAATTTCTTGTAAAATAAAGTACGAAGACTGGAGCCAAAGAGCTTGGGAAAAAATATTTATAAGAATAGTTAGAACAGACTTTAACCATAATGATTCAGGTGAAGAAGATGCAATTTTATATACGAATAAAAGCCAACTTCCATCAAACCTCAAAACGAATGTAAACATTTTTCGCATATCAAAATATAGATTTTAGTGGTGTAACGGAAGATTTTCAGTTTGTAGAAACACAAAAGAATAGAGAAGTTCGACATGCTGTATAACGCTTTAATTGAAAACTCTTCAACGTCGGAAGAATCTTTTGTAAATCCAGTTTCATCAAAACAAAAGAAATAAATCGCCTGAAACAGAAATGTTTGAAATTTATAATAATTCTTAAAAATTATTTTAATCTTCTCCATAAAGAACAGTTTTGTAATGGAATAAATTAAAATCAGCTGTTGTGTGCCCGTTTAATTTGACACACTGAAAGGTTCTTCATGATCAAGTCTCTAAAAACAGACTATCCAAAGTACAGTCAATATTTTAAAAAACGAGTTTTGAAAAAAAAGTTATTCTAAGTCAATATTCAATGTTCAGTTTCATATCTCCGAAATAAGAAGATTTTATTGAAAGATTCATCGTTTACACTATGAGTTTTTTATTCCATCCAGATGTCATTTCAGAACAATAAAAGTGATAGAAAATTGTTGCTATTGAACTGTCAAATTCAATGTAAAAAAACTTGGCATCAAATTGATCTCATCTACGATCACAACAGTTTTGGACGGGATTTTGATAAAATCTAATTATTGTCTTCTATGGTAAATCTAACTAAAAAAAATCAAGGTGTAAATGCACTATGAAGCTAAAATCATGCAATTTATGTTTATTTTTTAAATTCAATAAAAATATAAAACTATGGGTGTTTAATTTATTAGTTCAAGTCGAATAGTTCGAATTCGCATTTAGTTTTATAACATTAATTCCTCCTCGCCGTCACTCCTTGCGGCCGCCAGAGGGTTAATGGCACAGAGAAACTAATAAAAAGTTTATTTTTTTTTAATTTGCCAAACAAAACACGTCACACAGCTGCTGATTGTATATTTCAGTTTTCGAAAGATGAACAACTTCAAAACGATATTCACTGTGCGCCACATCTCGCCTATAAATCATAATTCAAAATATTTATTTTGAAAAGAAAATAGAACAATTTTTGTCTGTCTTTTGGCACACAAAATGCGATTGTATTTTAGTCTGGAAAACGCATTTAACAAATTAATATTAAATTGTTTGTTGTCATTTTGATTTCTTTGTGTTCCAGATCTCCTTCTGAACGTTCTGGCAAAGGTTGTTGTGGTCAATGGTTTGCTGGTCCTCCTCTACGTGCCTTAATAGCTGTTGTTGCTTTGGGTGGAGTCGCCTGTGCGTTGGGTGGTGCTGCTTTGGGTGCTACTGGCTTGGCGGGACCTCCCAGTTCACATTTCACAGCCGCTTTACTCATGATTGGTAAGTTGCTTTTTTTTATTTCCATATTTTTATATTTCTATTACATTTTCCATTCAGTGAAAGCTGAATTAAAATGAGTGCAGGTATTTCGGTTACATCATGTTTTAGTGTTTCAACGAAAATTACCTCATAATTTGTGAGACTCGAAACGAGCCATCGTCTTTATTGAAGTGACACATTTTTGTTTATTCGCTTCAAATATACGAGCACATAATTTGGGTTATTTCATGGTCTTTTGGCAGCCGCTTTCAAGTGGCTTGAAAAAGTATTTTTAATAGTTAAATATGAGTTGGTTTTGCTTGTGGTAGCGTTCAATGAATGACTGGTTGGTAAGAAATACGGGAGAAATGTGGCTGCTTACGATTTTGCTTATTTCTATTTCTCTGCTCACAGTCGAAATAAAGTTTCTTTGATAACTTTAAAATTTATTTGAGGCATTAATTTGGAGATTTAAGTTTCCGCTCTTAAAATTGGCAGGAAAAACTTTGCGAAAACTACATGCAGTCAGAGTTCAGGCCAGTTTTCGTCTAGTTTTATTTCCGGAGATTTAAACAAAGTGTAACCGGACTTCATACATCAGGAAGAGTGATCTTTCTTACTTGGCTAAGCAGCTCCCAGTGTTTATGCTTTATTTCAATTTCATTATTTTTGTTACAGAGAGTCATTAACCTCGAAGGCTGGATTATTAATTAGAAAATATTGTCTTTTAGTTTTTCAGCCTTTGATTATTTTATGTTTAAATTAATAACATCGAGCTTGAGGCTCAAGCTCGATGTTATTAATTTAAATATATTAGAAAATATTTGATATATATATATATATATATATATATATATATATATATATCACATGAAACGTGGTCTTGCTTACGTGGTTGCCCTCTTCGCGCTGCCATTCTAGTGGAATCTTGTTAACATTCCACTAATTCGTCACTGTCAATATATCCAGTACTGTATTCAGACATACAAATGCGGTTATTGAGATATCTGATCAGGTCACTTTAATAAATAGCTCCTGTGAGTTCGCTATTACAACTGCTTAGACATTTAAAAATTAGTTAATAATATTATAGGAAATGTTGTCCCATTTTTTTTTATCAACGGAAATATATATTTTCATATCGAATTCCTTAAAATTAAAATCGTACAGACGTTTATTAAAACTCTTTCATTTAAGGGTTTTAATTACATCCAAAGAAATGTGGTGAAGGATTGAATAGTCTGATGAGGAAAAAGAATTATTTGACTCAGAAAAGTAGTTTCTTAAATTACAAGTCTGATAATGAATATGACTTTGTCGTGTAGCAGCGCAGCAGGATGCGTCATAAAATTGTCTGAAGGCCTCACTACTCCTGGTCTACCACAACAATAGTACGTCTTTGTTGCCATTCTCGCGTAATAATATCTGAAAGTGTTTGTAAATTTTAATAATCATAAAAAAAAACTTTTTAAAAATTTATGGTCGTCACTCCCAGAATGAATGGCAAAATTTCTACAGCAGGAAAATTATTTTTGTTACCCCCAAAAATAAAACTATAAAGAGCTTTTGGACTTGATTCAAATGAAATATGAGATCTTTATTGGAGTCGATAAAACGACTTAGATAATTGAATACTTAAAAGATGATTTCATATATAAATATTGACCCCGGCTACGCCTCGAATAGCTCATACGCTGGGTTCATTGTTGTCATACTCTCTCCAACATATCGGCCAATCAGGTTTGACTGCCAAACTGAATATTTTTAACAGTGAAATATGACACGAAAACAGCTGAGCTGTCAAAAATAGTGCTACAAAAAAGAGAGTTGGTAAAAAAAATCACTCTTCACATGACTTGATGACCAGCGCAATAAACTTGAATGCGAGTCGCCTATTACTGGACTACTGCTTGTCTATTTTATTATTAACTTCTGTTAAAGTTTATTATTGTTGCTGTTTATTTACACAAATTTATTTGTATATTCAGACAATTAAATGTTTTGGTGCATTAAATATGAACGAGAAATTGGCTCATAATTTTTTAAAAAGCAAACCAGATTGAAATGTGATAATAATAATAGGTTCGTTATTCCGATTAAATCTTTTGCCACGTAAAAATAATTAACTACGATGTCCAATATTTTTCATGTGTTCAATTAAGCATTCGGAGTTAAATTTATTTGTTTTAAATACAGCAATAAAATCTAAAACAAACACACACTCTCCTATAAAATGACAGCTCGTACGTTATGAAGTCACTTTTATTAGTCGTATAAAAAATGCAGGCCACTTTATTTTTGCCTTAAAATGTTCATACATTTTTTCAATTATATTTTAAAACTTTATAAATTAAAGCGTTTGTGCTAAAGTTTTCATAATTTTTTATTTATTTTTGCCTTCCTCAACTTGGAGGTGTGAATTTCGTTAAAAACGTACCTTTAAAGCCAAGTCCGCTAATTGTTTGTTGACTTTCATGTGCTCTTCTACTGGGTTGGGTTGTTTAACAACAAGAAAATAATAAAAAAAACAAACATTTCAAATTGTATAGTTTTTATGTATTTTACTCATTCACATTAAGTAAACAATTTAAGTGGAAAATCCATTAACTTAAGGTCACAACCCTCCCATGCCACTTAGGAACTTTTTTTCGTTAAATGCTTCGTGTACACAGAAGTAAATAGTTTATTTTGAATTAAACTAATTACAAGAAAACTACTTCATAATTATTAAATATTTGCTAAACGTAAATCTATTTACTTGGTTATGTCGAAAATGTTTTGAAGGAGAATGACAGGCACTTATTAGCGTTGCACAATGGGATCTATCAAAATTAATATTAAATTTACTTTAGATTAATTTATTATCTTAGACAGGAAGTTCATACAAAACTAATTTTTTTTTCAAGTTAAAAGCGACAACACAGATTTTAAAGAAAATGTCTGTAAGCTGCCAGTGATTCCTTGTGAGCAGTTGGTTCAAAATGCTTATTTTAATATAAAGAAATAAGAGGTGAATGTAATTAAATTTGAATTTCATAGGCTAATTGTTCCAAAAGTATTATTAATTCAGATAAATAAAAATATTATTTGCTCAGCAGAGCAGAATAGCTGTTTTCGAAAGCCGCTACACTCTCATCTACAGCCTTAAGCACTAAAGAAAAATATATTTATTCCGATTTCTGTTTTTACAAAGAAATATTTATAATCGAAATAAATATTGAAAGATATTTAATATTCTCTTCTTTTGGAATAAAAACTCAATTCATTTACATGCATTTTGCATGACGACAAATTGTGTGTGAACGTTGTGCCTTCGCTTAATTTGTTAACAATTTTATTTTATTTTTTATTGAAACTATTAGTTTTTGTATTGAAGTCTTCGCTCCGCGCTGGCTTCTGCAGAATATTTGTCGATGACGGTCATGTTAAAGGGAGTAGCGACTAAAAATAAAGTCCATAATTAATGTCCGTTAAGGGCGAAATGTAGTTGAGCGTAGTTTGTTCAAAATATATGTGTGTATGTGTGTATGCACACATATAAAAAAGGCTGTAAAAACTTTAACCTTTTAGTGGGTACAGTGGACGACTGGACTCAAATATTTGATCCTGGTCACACCAACAACAAAAATGGCGACAGCCAGCAAACGTTTATCCAAAAAAAAAGTGGCTGCGCTTATTTTTATCAAATATTTTGTAGATATTAACGTGTCTCACGAAGGTCATTCAAACATTAAACTTTAAGCAAGAACTCAATGATCTGGTGTTCTTATTATATTAGTTTCGAAATAAATTTATTTTAACTAAAATGTTATTGATTTGTCTAGTATAATTGAATGTTATTCATAAGATTGGTTACAGTTGCAACCATTTCTGTTTAGGACATGGTTAAGTCACGTCTAATTTGAGCTTAAGTATTTTAATAGTAATTGTTAGTTGCTTTTATTAATGGCATAGCAAACAACAAAAATTATGAAAATAAGTAAAACACTAACAGGCTGATGGAAAAAAAATGTATCGCAAGAGTTTCATAAAATAAAATTTTAGTGCGAAAATTAGCTTTATTAGCCTGTTATAAATACGTTAAAGCCGTAATGTAGTGAATCACTTTACTTTAAATAAGATTTGTGGGAAAGCAAAAATAAATTTCTAAATAATTTTGAAATATGTTTTGTTATTTTTCATACAAAATTTGTTCACTTTACAAACGCAAGTATAGAATTTCATGTTCTGCCTTCCAAATATTTAAAATTTTTTAAGAAAAATAAAAGCAAATAGAATAAGAGAAAAAAGGAGAGCAAAATATTTGAAAAAACTCTTTTCAAGAAAACTTCACTTACACAAAGTGATTTACGAAATTAAGGCCTAAATTTATATAAAATATTAACAGTCTAATTTATAAAAACAAAACTCGATCACAAGACTTTTACTAAATTAATTTGTGTGCAAAAATTTGTTTTATTAATCCGTTATAAAACATTTGTTCTAATAATTCGTTATAAAAAATATGTTTCATTAAACTGTTATAAATCGGATATCTTTTAATAATAAGGCGCTAAATATTTTGGGAAGTATTAAAATTTTAGAATAAAAAAATTTTTAAAATTGTATTTCTCATAAAAGTTTCACTGGCACAAAGTGATTTACATATTTATGGCATAAAGTTACATAAAATAATAACCGTCTAATTTATACACATGCGTTTTACTAAATAGATTTTTGTGCAAAAATTTATTTTAATAATCTGTTATAAAACATTTGTTTTATTAATGCGTTATAAAACATTTGTTTTATTAATCTGTTATAAATCGGATATTTCTTTTTACTAATAAGGCGCTAAATATTTTGAGAAGTATTAAAATTTGAGATATAGAATAAAGAAAAAAAAGAGTAAAATATTTGAAAAAATTTTATTTTTCATAAAAATGTTACTAATACAAAGTGATTTACAGAATTAAAGCTTAAATTTATGTAAACTATTAACAGACTATTTAATAAAACCAACACTTGCTCATAAGAATCTTCTTGAATAAATTTTTGTACAAAAATTTGTTTTATTAATCCGTTATAAAACATTTGTTATTAATTCGTTATAAAACATTTGTTCTATTAAACTGTTATAAATCAGAAGTTTTTTTTATAAATTAGGCATTATATATTTCGGGAAGAACTAAAATTTGAGACACAAAATAAAGAAAGAAGGAGAGTAAAATATTTGAAAAATTTAATATATCATAAAAATTTCAATAACGTCAGGTGATTTACAAAATCAAGGCCTAACTTTATATAAACTATTAACAGCCTATTTTATAAAACCAAAATTTGGTCATAAGAATCTTATTCAATAAAGTTTTAAACTAAAATTTGCTTTATTAATCCGCTATGGAGCACTTGTTCTATTAATCTGTTATAAATCGGAATTTTCTTATAAATAAAACGCTAAATAACTTGAGAGGTATTACAATTTGAGATATTTTAATTGCCATTTCTTGTGCATTATTCCTTTAGCCCATTTTGATACCCACCGTGCCCAATTGCATGTGGAGATTGTTTTTACGTTGCATTCCCAACGACACCAAATGTTTTATATGCCATATAAATTTGCGTGCATACACATACAGTAGTTTTATACACACACATACACTTATGTACATACATATAAAGTATTATTTAAATTTTATTATATGCGTCATTTAGCAACAGAATGGTGGTGGTGAGCACTTAAAGTGACATGGCGTGTAAAATTGTCAGAATTAAAATGTTCATGTTCGAAGACTTTTATGTGTGTGTGTGTGTGTATGTGTGTTAAATGTGATAATGACGTTGCCTTGTTTTTTGTTAATTTTTGTAAACTTTTCTGCAAAAAAAGCGTAATTAAGTGGGTACTTAATGTCTATAAATACAGAATGAAAAAAAAAAATTATAAAATAAAAAACAACTTGAATAAAAACAGGTAAAAGTACTACGAAATATTATTATTTGTTTTTTTCGTAAATATTTGTTATCAAACAAACCAACAACAACAACATGTTACAGTCATGACAAGACTAAATAGATCAGGCACAGTACATGTCCGTGCTTGCATACCGAAAAGCGTTTATACTGTTTGTTATACACATACACGTACACGCACATTCCCACATAAATGTCGTTTTGGCCAAACACGCCGAACATGATCTGAAAACCTTAAATATGCTTAATTACATTTTGAATAAACGAATACAACAACCAGCCGAGTTGAAATCAAACAAAATAACACACCAAAAGTAGTGCAATGAAGTAATGGCATTTTTTTGTTTTAATTATTGCAAAAAAAAAGTTACGTAAGTTTTGTAGAGTTTTTTTTAATGGAATATATTTTACTACGGTCGAAGAGAAGGAGGAAATTGTGTTAAATTAAATCTCGTAAGAAGCACGCAAATCTGGCAGTGGTTTAAAAGTTTTGTTTAAATAGTGACATGAAACATCATTCGCTTATATGATTTACTACATTTGTGTGTGTGTGTGTGTGTGTGTGTGTGTGTATGTGAGTGTGTATGTGTACAACCGTGGGAATATAATTTATTCTTCATATCAATGAATAACATAAAACATCAGAATTATGATTTAGTGTCCTTCAAATATCCTCTTGATATAAAAATCATTTTGGCTTTGGCTCTTCTTTTGTTTCATTTTTATTTATTTCCTTTTATGTGTGTAGGACACAACACTAAAGATTCATAATAAAAAGTGCGCTATAAAAAAAGTTTTCCGCAATAAGAAATAGCACAAAAAAGTTAATAACGTATATCAAATATTGTAGAATAAAAAACTTATAGAAAATTACAAAATAAAAATGTAGGGCTGGAGTTGGACTCAAAAAAATTGAATAAATTTCACATATTCTTCAGTATAAAATTGAAATAATATAACTTAAATATATAATAAAATTATAACAAACAAAAATAAAGAAAAAAATTTATGACATGAAAAAAATGATCACCGTCGTCATGGAATTCGAGCCGGGTTCTCTACATCAGTTTAATACTGAAGCAGTTCACTTATGAAATATTCTTACAAAAAATAATATAAATGGAATTCTCATTCAACAAAGTCAAGTTAAGAAGTGGTAATAAAAAAAAACACACACATGACTACTTATGAGAAACTGCAACGGCTATCGAAAACAGCACTGTTCCATTCTGCAGAGTTAGTTGACAACTAGATTGATTTCTTCTTGCGAAAAAAAAGAGAGAAACTATCGGTTGTTTTTTATAGAGTGATACAAGTTTAAATCATAATAAAACATAGTTATATATTTCTGATATCAATGAATCAATCTTTATTGGATAGAAAATTTTATGACATTGATGTTTAAATATGATTTCGGCCATGTGGCCGCCACGGCTGGCGCGTACAAGGCGCAATCTGGCACACCAATTTTCACAAACAGTAACATTCTGACCATCATCGTTTTTAAACCCACAGGGCCAATGACTCCGCCAGCTCATAAAGCGCACCAAACAGTAATTTTCTGTGGATGTGATGGTGTTTCGACAAAAGCTCGTGGATTTTCCTCACTCCAAATGCGACAATTCTGTTTATTTACGCACCCATTCAACCAAAAATGGGCACGATAAGTATTTTTTTTTTAGTACATTCGTTGTCGTAAAAGTACAATATTATGATTTTGTTGGCCTGATTTTCCAACCCTGACTTCTTTTGTAATGCGAAAGTAATTTACACGCTCTATATGATTTTGCAGAGAACGTTTTGTGCTATTTTTCTTTTGTTTGTTTTGGTCAAAATAGTCAAGAATTTTTTTATCTTCTACTCTGTCTTCATCTGGCCTCTTCAGACCATCCCCTTCCTTTTATCTCTGGCACAATGCACTGCATGTGTAGGGGTCATTCCCTGAGTGCTAATCTAAGTCAAGGCATTAATTAAGGAAAAGAAAAAAAAACAAATTCAGACTATAAAGAATAGAATTCCAAAGACCGACTGCATCTATAAAAAATGTCCACTTAGAAAACATATTCTGTTGTTTGAACCTAAGAAGTCTTTCAGCGCTTTCTGATCTGGAGACACTTAATCGATTATAAAAATGTAAGAGCTGCTGTTGTTTTGCTAAATAAATTGTTACTATTTTATTTTAGGCAAAGTTTTGTGGCTTGAGTTTTACACCGAAGTACATCAGAACATGCGTTATTGTGTAAAGCTGTTCCATTGCAAAACTTATAGGCGATGTAAAATTTAAAAGATAGAGAGTCAAATTTGAGGCCACAATTATTTCGAATAATAGAAATCTTGTTTCGACTCTTGTGCTTCATCTTTAAAAACGACATTGAAATATATTGTTTATCAATTACTCACCCTGTATTTTTGCCATTGTTTGCAATTTTTTATTTCCTTATCTCCTTTCATATCTTAACAATGGATTCTTTTGTAATATTTTTTTTTTGTACATCTTTTTTGTATCTCTTTTTAAATGTCATGATGCTAAAGTGTTTTAATTATATCGCATAAAATCTTTTTTGCTTCTTTTATTCATTTGGCCACAGTCTCTTCCAATAATACAATAGAGAAAAATTTATAATTGAAAATTATTAACCCACTTGGTGGGCGTATAAGTAGTAACGCTTCAGATCATTTTCAAAGACTATTTATCACATGGATCTTTGCTACTTTTTGCTACGTACCACAGCAGGCTTCCACTGTAATAAATGTACCACATGTTTTTTGTTTTTGTAATTATTTAAAACCTTAAAAGCATCTCTTTTCTAACTTTCTCTTTTTTTATATAATTAAATTTTTTTGTTCCTTCAAATTATTTGATTAATTTTCATTTAATTTTTTTGAATTTGAAAATGATTCATTTACTTGGTACGAGTAGATCGCTTTTGTTTTTGTTTTTGTTTTGTCATGTCATGTTAGACGGAGGATTATCTTGTCTTTATAATAAAACAAAGCGGTTGGCTTAAAATTGTTAAGTCATTTAATTAGGTTTTTGAAACTGAAAGAAAAATCAAAAACCTGCTGAACTAAATTTATAAAATAAAAAATTCGTGTTTAGTAGGGCGTTTCATATCAGCCAAAGATAAATGGATTTTATGCAAGTCTTGACTATAGCAAAAAAGTAGTTACAGGGTTTGTTGGAGATATATTTTTAAAATTTAAAATTTTCTTCAGTTATATATGTTCAATTGAAAACTTTCTTTGTTTATAACTCTAATTCTATTAATGAACAAAGCAAATCCTCGACCGGTGGTATAACTTCGTCATTGAAATATTCCGGATTTGTATGGTCTGTATTAAATAATATATACAGATCAGAAAAATCCAGCAACATATTCATGACTGCTTGAGGAATTGAATCCATCATTAAGGGCTTCGTAATTATTTATTTGAAATCGTGAAATTACTGGGTTCCTGAAATTTTATGAAACTGAAGTACTATGCCACAATCTTACGTCCTAATTGTGTAAATCACACCTTGTAAGTGAAAGTTATATGATAACTCAAACAGATAATTTCAAATAGTTTCACATTATATAGTCACTTTAACTACTGCATGAATTCTTATGCCAACAAAATGTATAGCAAACAAAATAACAAAACCAAAAATAGGAAACAGTTGACCCTAAAAGCCTTCCCGGTAAGTTCCCCCTAATTTTAAACTTAAAACTATCGCAACCTGGTTTTTGTGATATTCAATTTTTATTTAAATTATTTAAATTTTTTATTATCTCAATTTTTAAATCAACTGACTCTCATGTGATAAATGATGATTGATATATAGTTTTCAATTGATGTAAAAGAATCGAGAACACGAACTGATCACATTCACGAAGCGCTTAATCACGAATGGATTAAGCGCTTTTCTCACGGTTTGCAATGATTGAAGTGATTTTCAAATATTAAGAGCTGATTAATTTGGGTAATCGATCGGTGAAGCCGAATAAAACTTATTCTGAAAAAACAATTTGCAAAATGTTTTGTTTCCATATTTTTTTTTAATTTATCTGGAAATTTACCCACTCGAATCGGTTCACATTCACTGAAAGTCTAAGTTCAAGAATGACCTTCAGAACGCCACTAGTTTGGATTAATTTGGTTAAGACGTTCAAAAGTTATAAGCGGGTCACATACTTACATAAACCCCCCTAACCCTCCACACACACATACATCCACACACAAGCACAAACACACACACACACACACACAACGACAGGTTTCCAGAATTAGTCAGAACAGTTTCCTAAGACCTTAAAAAACAGAGATCTCATGAGAACTCGAGTTTTTCAAAGCGGTTTGAATCCAATAACTTCCCGCTTTTTTAAAACGTTCAATTTTCCTAGTGGGAAGTTAAAGAAAAAATATATAAATTTTAAAAGGCAAGATAACTTTATAAATTTGAAAAGTGCTTCTTAATTCAGAAAGACATTATAATTATTCCAAAAAACAAGAGAATGTCATGATCAATTTTTAATTATTCAACTTACACAGCAAAGCCGAACAGCTGTTTTCGAAAGCCGCCACACTTTCATTTGTAGTGCTCATTCGTATATTTGTTTGTTATCACTTCTGAGGCGCTTTATTTGAAACTGAAAACAGTTTCTGTTTGTATCAATTTTATTATGAAAAGAGATACGAGAATTGTATTAAACCGACTGTAATTTTATTTTGTTAATTCACGGGTTAGCCGTTTCATTATTTTCTTCAAGTGTTATTTTCTGAATTTTTTGTTCCATGCTTTCTAAGCCAAACTTTTCTGGTTTGAATTTTCTTAAGGACATGAGAAAGTTTTTGCCTTTTTCGCTACACTGCGCTAAAACTAAACATAATTATTATTACACTTACCTACACTTCAAATGCTACTAGTTGATAAATTCAAAGCAAATATTTTTATGAAATAAAACAAAGAATTATTACCCAGTTTTATATAGAAATACTTTGCAAACGGCTGTTCTGCACTTGTGCTTTAGAATATTTATCATGTCTATTTCTATAAAAAAAACAAACGAGTAATTGGCCTTCATTTCCTATTAATTATAGAAATAATAATTCGTTACAAAATACTTATTAAGCAGCTTTAATTTTTCTTTAAAAATTTTTAATTTTAAAGAATTTTTAACATATTTTTAGCAACATTTTTTAATCCCTGTAGTCGTTATATAGAAAATCATAAAACACAACATCTTACGTTAAAAAATGTTTTTGTCGATCAGTGTTATGTTTCTAATAAAATGGCCAAACAAACTACATTTTTAATTGTTTTCAATTCCAGGTGTTGGTGTTGTTTTGGTTACAGTTAGTGGTGCTGCTTGGCGTATGACTGCACCCGGTGGACCACCCTGTCTGGGTCTTGGCTCTAGTGTTGATTTGGGCAGATGTGGCCGACGGCCCTGCAGTAGAGGCGGAGGTGCGCCACAAGGTCTACTCTATCCAGAATTTCAGCACAGACCACCACCGCCATCATATCAAGCCAGTATGCAGGAGTATCGCTTAAGGTTGGTAAAAAAAAGAAAACCAAGAAGATTAAACACTTTAACTTGCGTTTACAAGAAATAAAATACAAAGAAAACGTTAACAAGAAACCTCAAAAAATAAAATAAAATAAAAACAGATATAAAATGTGGCAAACCACACATTGTGGCTTAATAGGATTTAGCAACACTGCCAGAAGTGTTCGTGGCTGTTAACTCTTTTTATTTTTTGGCAAACAGAAGGAATGTATCCTCTTTGTAAGTTTCATGATTTTTGCTAAAGGACTAACCACTGTTTTATAATGTTGAACGAGATATCACCGTGTTTTACAAGTGGCAGCTGAAAATAATTGAAAGTCTATAAATTTAATGGTTGCATGTTCTGGTGTCGTTTGTTTTCCAATACCCGTCGTGTTGTAGCAATTTTTTAGCAAATGTTTTTAGAAAAGAACAAATGCAAAACAGTTAATTTCAAATTTTTTTTTTGTTTCTAAATTTTATTTATGTTCTTTTCACAGACTACTTTTGTTGGATAGAGATCGCCAGAATGGTGTGGTAAGAGGAAGTTCGCCGCCACCCACTTATCGTTCACATGCCGGAAGTTTGCTAAGGTAAAGTTGCCTTTTTATATATACACACACACACACCACCCTGCATGTTTAATGATTTTTTTAAGTTTTTAAATAATAAACAATTTTATATGGCAAATAAATTAAATATGAAATTAAACGTTCACAAAATGTATTCTCGAACACCACATAAACTATTTTAGAATTTTCCTGCAAACACATGCTGCAAACTCACTCCGGCAATTCGTTTTATGATAAGGATTAACAAAAAAATTTATAATTATGGGACAAAGCAGACTCAAAAGTCATTTGAACATTAGAAAGATTTATAAAACTTTTCACAAATCACAAAAAAAGAATTTCATTAAAATATATTGAGCCATTATGGAATTAAAGGTCCTTAAAAAGATTGCGTCATTATGGGATTTATAAAAAATTTAATTGCACTATTTTTTGCGTGAATTATTTCATATAAAATACTTAATTATTCACATATTTTGCAAACAAAAATGCCTTCATTATTGTTTTTAGTTACAAAAACTTTTATAAAAATACTTACCCATTTTTTTATAAAATTAAAATTCATAATAATAGGAAAATGATTTCGTAAAATTGCGGCATTGAACCAGAGCTCTTCAAAATAGTACCATTTTATTTGCAAATATCTTACAACTACAATTAGAGTCGGCAAAAAACCAACCAGTTGTAGAATGATACGTCAGAAAATAAATAAGGAAAAGTGATCAGTGAGTTCTTGTTATGACTTTGATATTTATTTTTAGACTTCTCACTTATTAAAGTGCAAGTTTGAAATAAATATCTTTAGTTGTTCTAAGAAATGTTGGGTATAGGTTCCCTGATGAACTGCATTAGCCCCAGTGAAATGCGCATGGGAACTGGCTGAAACCTCTCGATTAATCACTTTGAATTTCTTAGTAAGATTTTGGGAAAAAAGAAGCAGCACATAATTAAAATTGAAGAGTGTAAAGTCAACCTGAAATCCTATTTTCTTAAATCGAAAAATTGTAATAAAACACACACGAAAATCCGAAACACTTTTAGACCCACTGTGCTCTAAAATAGATCTGCAAAAATTACGCCTTATTACCGTTCTTGATCCGATTCAGGACCTTTGACAAGGTCCTGGCAGCAAAAAAGTGAACAATTACCAATTTTGGGATTTTGAAAACTTACTTTGGGAATTGAAGGGATCGCAGAAACAAGTCCCATCTGTTCATCATTCTTTTTAATGGACCGTTTCTGTTTAACTAAATTGTTTCTTGGTAAAATATTTATAAAGAATAATTTCATTCAATTAAGCCTTGTTGTCAAGATTAGAATGAAGTTTAAACTTCGTTTAACGTAGTCTGAAAAACTAGTACATTCCAATAAAATTTGTTATTATTTTATTATATTATTAAAGATCAATTACTCCTTGTTTTTTTGAGATGTAGATTAAGTTTAAACTTCGTTTAAGACAGTCTGAAAATCTGATTTAAAAATTTATTTTTGATTATATTATTAAAAATCAGCAGTTTAAGTAAAACTAAACCGTTCCGTTAAAACTCTGTTGCGGCTTAAGTCTGTTTTCAGATTAACTAAACTCAGTTTAACTGACAATCGCAACAATCTTTTCTATTGGTGAAAAAATTTTAAAATTTTAAGAATAAAATTAGACAGTAAATTTATGTAAATATGGAATTAATATATCACCCTTAAAGACTAAAGTAATTATAATGCCTACTTCGTATATTTGTATAAGTGTATGCAAATAGTATCAGGACTTGATGGTTTTTATGGTGTACAATTGACAACTTTGTCCTTCGAAACAAAAACCGCTGAAAAAGCCAAACAAACTTTTTTTAACTTTTATTTAAAACACCCAAAAACAAAAACTCGAAACCCTCCCCGAAACTCTTTGGCTTTTAAGCCAATACGAAGTTCTTTTTTACTGCTACTAGTTTACAAAAAAAATCTCAGACGGGCGTACGTAGTTTATTCTTAACTACTCCTTTTTTTGCCAGAAAACACATTAAATACATTTAAAAACTTTGTCGTTGAACTTTGTAGACGGCTTTCAAGTTCGATATGGGTGGGAAAAACTCATACAATGCCAAATCATATGGCCACATATACAAGGACATGCTCCTCAAAAAAATTAAAGCTATAAATTTACAATTTTAGTCTAAACAACAATAACAAAATCAGCATGCGACCAAGGAATCAACCGACAAAAGAACACCAACAACAATAATACAAAAACCACAATAATTTCTCTTCATTTAAGTTTGTATAGAAGAAGGTGGCTGAAAAAAAACATCCCCTGACACACACTCAAATATATTTACATCCTTCCACGCACATGTACATACATACACATGCTTCAGCAAATCAAGGCTAAAAGGAAGTTTGTGTGTATGTTTGTTCAAACTACTGCTTAGAGAAAAAATATTTAAGGAAGTCGTTTCCGGTTAAATTTATGAGTTGAAAAGTGTTTTTGCTTCAGCATCATAATAACGAATACACACATCGAAGGCTGCCTCGCTTCGCTAAATGCAAATCCTAATAATAATAGATTATATATTTTGGTAAAAAAAAAAAGAAATAATAAAGAAAGTTATTTTTTCAATGGGGGAGAAAAAGAAACCCCTTTAAAAGGAGGCTTCTTTAATGGAATTAAGAACCCGTTACAGCAAATAAACTGGAAGTATCAAATCCATGCAGCACTCACTTAGAAAAGAGTTTACCAACTCCCATAAGATAAAAATCTTAAATCTTCATAATAACATGCTGGCTGCTTTTAACGTTAATAAGGATTTGATTACTACCTCCGCAGCAACAGCGAAGAGAAAAAAAGAAGCATCAAGACGTTAAATCATAAAACCTTTCTAATACTCAAGAGATCTTCCTGTTTCATTTACAAGCTGAAAATATAAAATCCCTGGGGAAAATAGGTTTGAAAAATATCCCAATAAAAGGTTGTCTTCTTCTTCTTCTACACTATCGTTGGTGACTTTTTAATAGCAGCTGTTTTGGGCGGCCACAAAATTATTTCGGGAAACGTATTTTTAACAGTCGCACAGCAGCTCTGAGTCAGTCATTATTAAACCTGGTTGGTTATTATATTTTAAGTGCAGCCAGATCACTGATCGTTTACTCTCTTTGGAGACTTTTACATCTCACATGGGCTAGTCAATTTCTATGCCCTAGATAATTGTATAGGATAACAGTTCTTCTGAGAAATTTTCTCTGAGCACATAAATCCTGTACAGTCAGTCATAGAAACGGATAACAACAGGGATTAGCAAAATCGCCGGTCGCAGTCACCCGTCGGCATCTCTGCAACAATATTTTGCAACTTTATTTACATATATGGTGAATGTAAATATTTTTGAAGTTGCCCTTTTTCAGTTGTTTACTAAACAGCAACAGCCTGGAGGAGTTTTAAAACAGAAATAATTTTTCGTAAGAGATGTTAAATCAATTTCGAATAAATTCTTTATTTTCAAATGACAGCGCATGACCATTATCTACTAAAAAGTGTAAAAAATGTTGCACTCTTTTGTGAAAATGAAACCAATTTAAGTTTAAGGAAATTTTCATTAATCAACATGCTTTTGGAATCAATATTTTTTTAATAATTAATAGTGGGAAGAACATCCCTTATGAAATTTTCAATTTTCAATCTTCTTCCAAAAAACTAAAAATAATTATTTTAACGCCTGCACATGATTTATTTTGGATTCGTTTGGCCAAAACGATGTGTATTTTCTTTCCGACTCAATCTAAAAACGTCCTCTACAGAATTCAATTAAAAATCACAAATAATACAAATTTTTATTTGAAAACGAAAACGTACATTTTAATGAGTCACCCTTTATATGTTACTTAAGTTCAGACAGATAAAAATATATTTCAAATATCTGTTTGTATATTTATGTCGACTTCTTTCTGGAAAATAATGCAACATTTTTCACACTCTTTACCAGAATATGGCAACATTTTGCCAATTCAAAATAAGGAATTTATTAGAAATGAATTATGAAAAATAATATCTGCTTTATAATTTTGCCAAACTTCCACTTTTTAGAGAATAAGTTAGAAAATTTTCTGGTAAAGAAAACGCTGTTAGTAGTTTTATAAAAAAAAACTTTCTTTATTAAAGTATTCAATAATGGGAACCATCTAAAATTTAAAATCAAAATATCCTTGTCTGGCTTGTTTCCAATGAAACTGACTTACAGGACCTGCAACACTCTTACTAATTCGCTATACAGCAACTGCCACCAGATTATCACATTCGATACGCAACTAAATTTCCATAAACATTTTCATTTCAAAGATAACTCTGACAACAACGAGTCAATAAAGCGGAAAATTATTTTGTATTTAAATACGCAGTTAACGTAATCACTCTTGTGTTATACCGCCGATCTGCAAGGACTTACACAAATAAATACAAAGTGTGCAGTTAAAACGACGCCTTACAAACGAATTTCAATTAAGTCATTAATTTAGTAGCGCTGTGCTCAAGCAGAATAAATTTCCTCACAATATTCTACTTAATGTTTAAGATAACGACATTGAAAGAAAAGTTCTTGCATCTTTATAATCGTCAGCATCTTCATGCCGCCATTCACCACATCAACAATTAACTTGGAGCACCAAATAAACAGTGAAAATATAACTTTTCGGTTGAAACACACCCAACGTCTGGAGAGAACAAAAACTTTTCTTAATTGCCAGTCATTATTAGAAGAGATCAAAGTGGCACTTATGAGTTAAATGAGCCTCTAAACTTAATCGTTTAATAAGACTTAAAGTATTTTGGCAAAAAAATATCATGAAAAAAATTCTCCCAAATAAAAAATGGTAACACAGAACTGGTACACGGAACTTAAAAAATATATCTGCAGGCTTTATCCTTTAATGTTGTAGGATACAATAAGATGTTGTAGGAAATATTATAAAAGACGTGCCTGAGCATTGCACGGACAAACTAAAGTACTTCATAACCAGCGTTGTCAACTCGGTGCCGTTTTGAAATGTTTTTAAGGTTTTTTAAATTAACTTTAAAGTTAATGGTCGGTTCTTGTTCTTTTGTCGGGATGGTTGAACACTCATAATTCAATATAAAAAAAATTAATGAAATTTATTTATCTAGAGACATCGTGTTCATAGGAACAGTTTACTTTGGCAAAATCGTTTCGATTGTATCCTAAAATTTCAATTCATAAAAATCAAGCGGCCAAGTGCAAGTATTCCAAGAAAGACGGCGATCCAAATGCACTTTTAAGTCCGGAAGCGGTGATATTCACTACCTCTTCAATGATGATGGCTTCGTTTTTCTTTTGTGCTACATATTTCGGAGAATTAAATTTTTGTTAATTGTCTCTAGTTGGATCCATTTTAATTCTTTCTTAATGAGATATAAATCTATATTTTTTGAGTTGGCATCACTGCTTTATTTGACCATCCATTTAACAGCTGATAGTTGCTTTCAGTTTAGTTTGCCTTGACATTTCATTACGGGTCAACTTATAATAGAGCAACGCGTGCAAATTATGGACGTTTTTAATCAAAATAATGGTTCTGTTCGTCAAACTTATCGTGCACTTCGTCCATTCAAAATTTTATTTTCCAATGAAGCCCATTTTTCGTTAAATTCGTACGTAAATAAACAGAATTGTCGCATTTGGAGTGAGAAGAATGCACAAGTTTTTGTCGTAACACCATCCACATTTACAGAAAATTACTGTTTGGTGCGCTTTATGGGCTGGCGGAGTCATTGGCCCATATGTCTTCAAAAACGATGATGGTCAGAATGTTACTGTGTGTGAAAATTGGTGTTCCAGATTGCGCCTTGTAAGCGCCAGCCGTGGCGGCCACATGTCCGAAATCATATTTAGACATTAATGCCATAAAATTTTCTGTCCAATAAAGACCGCTTCATTGATATAAAAAATATATTTCTATGCTTTAGTATGATTTAAACTTGCATCACTCTATAAAAAACACCCTATATTTAAAAAAAACTGTCTGCTTTAATTTAGTGCTTTTTCGAAACAAAAAGTTAACCACACTCTTTAATCAACCTTAAGTTCAAAACAAAAATAATACAATAAATAAGTAAAATACCAGTTATTTCAAAGTTTTTCTGTTTCTAAATAGTTTATGAGACTTGTCAAAATTTTATATTTGATCAAGGCAAAAGTTACCGCATTCGATATCGATCGAAATTTCAATATAATTTAAATATAAGTTTCGATCGAAATGGAAAGCTGTGATTTACCCATCGATCGAATGTTGTTAGTGTATTGAACTTATTCAAGCTTCCACTGTAAAGTTATTGACAATGATGCCAAATAAGTAAGTGCTTTTCCATGATTTCATGCGCCAAGTTTTGAGCTTTCGTACAAATCTAGAAAATAGTAAAAACTCTGTGCTACTTCCATTCTTTATGCTCCGAAGAAATTTGCAATTTTTGAATTTTTCCTATTAAAAATTTGTTATTGTCTTCCAAATGTTGCGGGTAAATAAGCAAATAATTAAAATCGATTAAAATTATAATTGTTTAAATTAAAACTGGCAATCACCATATATATATATATATATATATATATATATATATATATATATATCTGTTTGCAAAAAAAAATAGACTTTTTAAAAATTTTGTCAGAAATGGCTAAATTTTTGGCAACGGCCTCGTTTTGGCCAAAGGGATCCAAAACAAATCATTTGCAGGCCTTAAAAAGTCTATTTTTAATGTTTTGGAAGAAGGTTGAAAATTGAAAATTTCATAAGGGGTACCTCTTTGCAAAAAAAATCGACTTTTTAAAAATTTTCTCAGAAATGGCTAAATTTTTGCAACGGCCTCGTTTTGGCCAAACGAATTCAAAACAAATCATTTGCAGTCTTTCAAAAGTATATTTTTAATGTTTTGGAAGAAGGTTGAAAATTGAAAATTTCATAAGGGGTACCTCTTTGCAAAAAAATCGACTTTTTAAAAATTTTCTCAGAAATGGCTAACTTTTTGGCAACGGCCTCGTTTTGGCCATACGAATTCAAAACAAATCATTTGCAGGCGTTCAAAAGTATATTTTTAATATTTTGGAAGAAGGTTGAAAATTGAAAATTTCATAAGGGGTACCTCTTTGCAAAAAAAAATCGACTTCTTAAAAATTTTCTCAGAAATGGCTAACTTTTTGGCAACGGCCTCGTTTTGGCCATACGAATTCAAAACAAATCATTTGCAGGCATTCAAAAGTATATTTTTAATATTTTGGAAGAAGGTTGAAAATTTAAAATTTCATAAGGGGTACCTCTTTGCAAAAAAATCGACTTTTTAAAAATTTTCTTTGGCAACAGCCTCGTTTTGGCCAAACGAATCTAAAGTAAATCAATAATATTTTGGAAGAAAGTTGAAAATTGAAAATAAATAATTTTCAGGCGTTAAAATCATTATTTATTTATTTATTTTCAAACGACATAATATTCACGTTTTCTATTAATAAGTGTAAGAAATGTTGCATTCCCTTTTAGAAAAGAAAACAATAAATCTAAAAAAGTACGTTCTCAGTGCTTATTTTTGGCTATCAGATCAACTCAACTTTTTGCCAACTTCATGTTTGAAATCGAAGTGATACAGAAAGCCAATCAATCAAAAATAATTTATGCATGTTTACCTTTTAGATGCCTGCAGTCTTTCACTCTGATCAGCCTTCGGATGTTTAATATTTCATAAAGAAATGGAAAAATAATTTCATTCAGAAAACAACCTCAAATGGAATGAGTATCATAAACTTGTCAAAAGCAAACACTGACACGACCAAACAAATAAAAAAGTAAAAATTTAAACAAAAATATATTCAAACTTTTCTACAAGAGAGTATCTTAAAAATACTGAAATTAGATTTGAACGTTTATTTTTGGCATTTGTTTTTCCAGTTCCTTCTTATCGTAGATTACAGATTGGTTCCAGCAAATATAATCAATCAATATGTAAATTAAGTTGCAAACAAAAAGCACAACAACAACAGGTGTTAGACAGACAGGCGGACAGACGAGTTGTAATCCAAACGAATAAAAACATTTAAATTGAAGGAAAAGAAAAATCCATTTTAAATTTAGAGATTGAACTTTAGACTTTATTGAAGTTCTTGTGTTTCGTATTAAAATTTGATTTTAAATTAATTATAACACACAAGCTGCAAGTATAATCGGGTCAGTAATTAATTTGAATTCCAATTTGCAATCACAGAACTTTAAAGGAGTTAATAATTATATCTTATATTGGAATTAAAACTAAGTCCACAGAAAGATTTCAATCTTATATTATCCACTTCTTAGTTAAGTTTGCACTTAATTTAAAATAAGAAATCAGTTTAATAAATAATAATTGAAAATATCAAAAGTTTCGAAATAATTGCATCTCAATCTTGTCTTTATGCGTCTCATATATTAAATTTTTAAAAGTCTGCATGTTTAAAGAATTGGAAATGAGTTAAACAAATCAAATGAAATAAAAAGTACTTGCAAAAATAGGGCCGCAAGTCTTGTTAAATACTAAGAAATGTTTTTTCAATATTTTATAGAACTTTTTATATTCGAATTAACAAATTTTTCATATTTGAGGTCAAAAAGAGGGTCGAGTTTTTGTTAGTTAAAATAACATTTGATTTCTGTTCGAACTTCTAACTTGAATTTGCCTATGATGCCTTTTGATCCCGAGTTCAAATCCGCACTCAGAAATGCATTTTTCACATTTTTTATTTATATTCGAGTACTGGAATTGTAATTCAATTATTACTGCTTTTCAATTGTTTTAAATTTATGTATTATACATTTTTTATAGATTTCCTAAAAATATATTTTCCTTAACTACGCTTTTAAAAATTCTGTAGTTAATTGTAAAACCTGTTTCAGGTTGCAAACGTTTAATGCTCAATTTTCGATTTCATATAAATTTTTAAAACATATAAATTCATTTCAGTTCGAATTTCTAACTTGAAGTTGCCTATGATGCCTTGATCCTGAGTTCAAATCCGCACTAAGACATGCATTTTTCACATTTTTTATTTATATCCGAGCAATACAATTGTAATTAAATTATTACTTTTTGTTTATTTGCTTAAATTTTTATATTTTGAATTTTTTATGGATATCCTAAAAATATAATTTCCTTATTTACGCTTTTAAAAATGCTGTAGTTAATTGTATAATCTGTTTGAAGTTACAAACGTTTAATGCTCAATTTTCGATTTCATATAAATTTTTAAAACATATAAATTCATTTCTGTTCGCATTTCTAACTTAAAGTTGCCTATGATGCCTTTTGATCCCGAGTTCAACTCCGCACTTAGACATAAATTTTTCACATTTTTTATTTATATCCGAGTAATACAATTGTAATTAAATTATTACTTTTTGTTTATTTTCTTAAATTTTTATATTTTGAATATTTTATGGATATCCTAAAAATATAATTTTCTTATTTACGCTTTTAAAAATGCTGTAGTTCATTGTAAAATCTGTTTGAAGTTACAAAAGTTTAATGCTGAATTTTCGATTTTATATAAATTTTTAAAATATATAAATTCATGTTTGTTCGAATTTCTAACTTAAAGTTGCCTATGATGCCTTTTGATCCTGAGTTCAAATCCGCAATAAGACATGCATTTTTCACATTTTTTATTTATATCTGAGTAGTACAATTGTAATTAAATTATTACTTTTTGTTTATTTTCTTAAATTTTTATATTTTAAATATTTTATGGATATCCTAAAAATATAATTTCCTTATTTACGCTTTTAAGAATGCTGTAGTTGATTGTAAAATCTGTTTGAAGTTACAAAAGTTTAATGCTGAATTTTCGATTTTATATAAATTTTTAAAATATATAGATTTTTTACGAATTTTCTGTATAACCCCTGACATTTCTTGTCAGACATACTTCTCGCTGTCTAGCGTTTTTGACTAAACATGTAGCACATTGAAATTTAATAGACAAACACATGCATTTGCATACTAGAGTTTTGTGCAAATATTGTGAAAAGAAAAAAAAAACCATTTCAAAAAATATATATGCGATACTACACATTCTGCATATTCGACCCTTCTTTATTAAACTTCTTGGGGTCATGAGGAAATATCCCATATGTAAAAGGGAACTATGTTAATATGATGGCAACAATATTTTTATTTAGAAATTAATTTTAATGTTTTATTTAATTTATAATAAATTTCTTAGTCTTAAACATTATTTATTTACTTACTTATTTATTTCTGTTTTCTTCAGAGCCCCCTTAACTTCAACTATACGCGGCGGCACTAACGGCGGTGGCAATCGTTGTGAGAGCAGCATTGGCGGTTCCGAATACAGTTTTCCACCCAGTTATCGTTCACGCAATACTACACCCGGCACCGTTAGCAGCGAGCGTAGTATTGAAACTGAACCCTCAGGACGTCTTTTAGCTAACGAAGACATACCAGAACCCTTAAGCGTTGAACAATTATCGGAATATAATTCTTTACAACAACGCTGCAATAATCATGCCATTACGAATGGACAAAAATCGGAACAGAAAAGGAACTCCATGCAATTGGATACAAATATTTTAATATCTAAAACCGATAATAATACAAATAGTTTGTGTAGTGATAAGAAAGATGATTTGGTAACAATTGTGACGATAACACCGCAAAACAGTGAACACTTAGAGGCCAGCGAAAATCGCATTAATAACGACGGTGGTGTTGTTGTCGGCCGAGAGTCGAGAGAACAAATTGAAATTTTGGCTCATTTGTAAAAAAGATATTTAAGAAAAATATTAAAATTTGTTATAGTCATATTTGTATGGGCTGAATATTATGAAATTTTCGGTTGCATGTTAGTTTAGAAGGGCTTATCCGTTTATGGCTGAAGTCTTGTTAGTTTCTTCGAAATGCAATTAAAAAGAGTCCGTCATTTGTTCATGAAAAAATATTCAGAAGTACTTTTTTTACTGAAAAGAAATACTGGACGTATATGGTGTTTATCCGAACCCGGCTTGTTTATAATTCCCGTGCAACTTGAATACCCCGTTTATTTTCAAAAAGTTAACTCATGAAATATGTCTGCACCACTTTGTTTCAGCATGCGACATACCAGTAATACGAGCAAATATCTCAATCTTCTTTTCTGGCATAGGAAACAGTCAGTTATGTACAACTTAATAAATAATATCCCAGTTGGCCACACCGTGGAACGAGTTATAAATAATAAAAAACCACAATATTTCAGTGACGGCCTTGGTGGTTCCTTATTATTCTTCTAAATTATTTTAACACTAAGTTTTATCATAATTTTCCAAAACTAAATTAACGTAAGCAACGTACCGTAATGTATTTATGCTTACGTGGCTGACTGCAAAATTTGGGAATGAAAAATACAACTGTACTGCCGATTGCCGAATTTGCCGATGTTAAAAGCTTTTGTTCAAACGAATAAATAAAATTAAAAACAAAATTTTAAAATTGTATTTTTATATTTGTAAAAAACTGAAAAATATATTTCTAGAAATTTCACCGAATTTCATTGAATGTGATCCTGAATAATTCGATCAACGCTAAAGCACGTTAATCTCTTAAAGCCACTACGTTTAATTATTTTCGCACGCCTTGAACAAAAATGTACTCTTTAATTAATTTTAGTTTAAAATTACAAAAAAAAAAAAAAAAAAACTTGCGCATGTTTGCATAAGTATATTGAAACATTTACTAAATACTTTCTTCTCATCAATAATCCAAAGGTATTTATTTTTATATATTTACAAAACTAAAAGACAAATTATCAGATTTGTGTTAATTTTTTAATATTATTTGTTAAGATACTTTAATGAAAAAAAAGTAAAATCATATGAAAGTTAAGGTAAAATTTTACTTAAAATTTTTGTAAATAATCTATACAAAATATAAACAAATACCACAAGACAGAAAACACACACATACACACACACTAACACATAACAACCAAAAAGAAAAAAATTATTAATAATATATATTCATGGGAAAATTATAAATGTTTTTATGTAATTTATAAGTCAAGTTATCTGCATAACAAAGTAAACAACAAATAAACAAACAAACAAACAAACAAACAAACAAACATCAATTAAGGAAACCATTATAAAATTAATATTTAAATGAATAATATTAAAATAAATGTATAAAAAGTTGTTAGAAAAATATGTCGCTGTTTCTCCTTGAAAAAGTAAAAAAAGGTAAGAATTGGAAAGATGGAATTATGCTAAATTAAAAAAAAATCCTTAGATATGGCTGGATTTTTGTCAGCAAACTAATTTTTGCTGGTATTTTCTAAAAGAAATCATACTTAAAAGTATAGAATCTTATTTTTCATATGAAAAAAATCTACAATTTCATAACTATTACATGTGTCTGTGGCGCAGCTGAAGTGTATCTGCCTGCAAGTCGGCAGGTTGCGTGTTCAAATCTCCACGTCATATAATTTTATAATTAAATTCAATAGTATAGACAACTGCATAGTTCAATTGCAGGAAAACTCCTCAACAAGTGCATAATACCATGCAATGTTGGTGGTGCAGTAGTAAGGACATCAGACTTGCAATCAGGTGAACGTGTGTTCAAATCCCCATCAAGAAAGTTGAAAAATAAAATAAGTGCAAGTTTGCAAATATTAACAAAACCCCCAAACAAGTGCACAATAGTATACAAGGTTGATGGCGTAGGTGGAAGTGCATGAGACTTGCAATCAGAAGGACGCGTGTTCAAAACCCAACAGTTGGATTAAAATAAATAAAATAAATAAAAAGATTAGGGAAATTGACACAAAGGCAGATGAGAAACAAGTCAAAGTGAGAAAAGGACCGACAGACCGACCGAGCCGTCGTCAGATCGACAAACCGGCAGAAAAAATGGCCGACTGACAAATCGACAGGAAAAGCAAAGCAGTCCGACAGAGCGACAGAAGAAATGACCGACCGTCAGAACGACAGAAAAAATGACAGGCCGTCAGAACGACAGAACAAATGACCGATCGACAGAAAAAAATGACCGACCCGACAGACAGGTGAGAAAAATAAACGAAAAAAAAATAAAAAAAAATGCCGACGGCAAAATAAAAAAAATTTTTTCTGCACGTCGCCTACAGCATCACGTGGTGGTGGGTGCTTGGAGGAGATTTTTTGGCAAAACTCGGAAACTAATGGACCGATTAGGGTGAAATATATATTAAACGAAAGAGGATGAGCAGATCTATCGATCTGTTCAATCTCGAATTAATAGCAACAGCAATACTGTTGATTTTCTCAATTTTAATACAGCAGTAAGCTCAGGGACCGACTGATTGAATGATCGACTAACAGATGGTAAGCAAACAAAACAAAACAAAACAACAGAAAAAACGGATTAAAAAAATGCCGACGGCAGCATTACATACACATCTATATCATGTACAAGAACGTGGGTGGTGGAGGAGATTTCTTTAGTATCGGTAAAAATCGGAAACTAATAAACCGATTAGCGTTAAATATATATTAAATGAAAAAGGATGAGCAGATCTATCGATCTAAAGCACTTTGAATCGAATAAAAACTGATTTTCGAAATTTGCCGGTGCTGCAGTGGTATTTTATACGCGCAGTGATATTTTATACGCGCAGTGATATTTTATACGTTTATATTGAGTGATGCAAAACATGTGGCTCTTCAAGTGAGCTAATTAATTGTTGTGTATTGTATTTCATGTATTGATTACAAACCATATTCTGTGATACCAGCCCACCCAAAAGCTATGCGCTATATAATAACAAATAGCTGGGCAATCAACGCTTCATTGCCCAACAAATTAGGTTCTATTCGCAATAGCAATACCAATTTTGTAAACCTCACACACGGTTTGTAAGCAATGCATATATTTTAACCATAATCTCATGTTTAAATCAGTCTCCAATGAATTGACAGTAGGTATAAGCGTTTAAAAAGTCACTGCGCTTACTGGTACATGCAAATTTAGAAAATCAGCGGTATTTCTGTTGTTATTGATTCGAAATTAAACAGATCGATAGATCTGCTCATCCTCTTTCGTTTAATATATATTTCATACCAATCGGTTCATTGGTTTCCGAGTTTTGCCAAAAAATCTCCTCCAGCACCCACCACCACGTGCTGCTGTAGGCGACGTGCAGAAAAAATTTTTTTTATCTTGCCGTCGGCATTTTTTTTTTGATATTTTTTTCGTTTATTTTTCTCACCTGTCTGTCGGGTCGGTCATTTTTATCTGTCGATCGGTCATTTGTTCTGTCGTTCTGACGGTCTGTCATTTGTTCTGTCGTTCTGACGGTCTGTCATTTTTTCTGTCGTTCTGGCGGTCGGTCATTTTTTCTGTCGCTCTGTCGGTCGGACTGCTTTTCCTGTCGATTTCTCAGTCGGCCATTTTTTCTGTCGGTTTGTCGATCTGACGACGGCTCGGTCGGTCTGTCGTCCTTTCTCACTTTGACTTGTTTTTCATCTGCCTGCCGCCTTTGTGTCAATTTCCCTAATCTTTTTATTTATTTTATTTATTTTAATCCAACTGTTGGGTTTTGAACACGCGTCCTTCTGATTGCAAGTCTCATGCACTTCCACCTACGCCATCAACCTTGTATACTATTGTGCACTTGTTTGGGGGTTTTGTTAATATTTGCAAACTTGCACTTATTTTATTTTTCAACTGTCTTGATGGGGATTTGAACACACGTTCACCTGATTGCAAGTCTGATGTCCTTACTACTGCACCACCAACATTGCATGGTATTATGCACTTGTTGAGGAGTTTTCCTGCGATTGAACTATGCAGTTGTCTATAATTGAATTTAATTATAAATTAATGTGACGTGCAGATTTGAACACGCAAATTTCGGACTTGCAGGCAGACACACTTCAGCTGCACCACAGACACATGTAATAGCTAATGGAAATTTTTCGGTTTTGTTAATGTTATGCATTGCTAACAGAAGTACTTATTGAAAATTTAAATTTTTATATATTTTAGTTGTAAATTAATTGAAACATGTATCTTCTAAAACATAATTGTAATCGTTTCGCATGAGTTAAATATCAAAATGTATAACTTAGACTACGCTGTGCTATAACTTCAAATATATTCAACACAGCTATTTCAAATAAATTGTAAATGAATTGTAAATTTTAATTGAACCAATTTTGAAATAGGTTGAGTATTTTATTTGCGAATTTACTTTAGTTTTGGATAAACTATCAAAGTGGAGAATATTTAGCCTTATTTGCTATTAGAATTATACTGTAAATAAAATAAATAAAATACAAAAAAGGAACAATTTTACCTTAAACTGTTCTAGTCATAATAGATTAATTTCATTTGATTTTTTATGTTGTACCTTTTTGAGCTCATGCCTACTTTGAATAAAAATGTCCTTATAAATTACTTCAAATTAACGCAAAATTAGAGATTTTCATAAAAATTTATTAATGCCAGCAAATAATTTTGATTATTTTATACAATAATTTATAATTTTGTTGTTGCTAATTTTTCATTATTCAACCGTATATTCAGTTTCTTTTATTTTACATTGATAAACGATTTTGTATAATTTATAATTACAAATATTGAAAGACATGCATATTTTAAATAAAATAATATTTTTAGCGAAAAACAAAAATGAAAGAGGTAAGAAAGAGAGAACGGGCATGTCCTTTTTATATGTTATTATTAAAAAGTTCCAGACAAGTTTAGAGACCTTCTCTTTATATAAATAAAAATTTCGTTTGAACAATTTAATATTGGAAACATTATAATATATATGCAGTTAATAAAATTGATGAAAATGAAAGAAAGGACTTCCAGGAGTACTTTTTTTTTATCAAATAGTGGACTTGAGAAATGTGGAATCGTAACAACCAACTATTGTTGTGGAAAGTAAATAAAAATGTAATTTTAAAGGACACAATTTGTTTAAGAAAAAAATAAGCATTATAATTTCTATATATTCTATAATTTTTCTTTGCTTGGTTTCATTACATTAATATTAATAGTTGTTTTTTTTAAGTCGATTTATAATGATTTACTAAATAAAAGAAATAAGTATATAATTGTTTTTTGTTTTTGTTTTGTTTGTTTCTTTTCTTTTTAATTAAAATGTTTTTATGCATTAAATGATCCCTGATGAAAAGGTGCGTGGTTTAGCGTTAATGTTTTTTATAGTTGTAGTTAGAGGAGTTGTTGTAGTTTACAGATGTATCCTGCTTTGCATTGCAAGTAACTTTAACTTTAACGAGCGTGATTCTTGCAGAAGGGACGTCCTCCTTTGTTGTAGAAGCTCTGACCTTCCAAGTTTTGTTTGCAGTACTAAAAAGGGAAAATGAAATTTTTTTTATTTATATTTTTTTTAATAGGCAGCATATTTAGGTATTGTGGAAAATGTGTAATTGTAAAAGAGTGCATGTTTTCAATCCGCAAATTTTAGCTATTTTATTACCATAAACGTAAAGTGTAGGTTCTTTCGGAAGTGCCAGTGGAGTGTGCAACTTTAAGCGGTACATAATATCACTATAATTAAACTCCACAAGGCAGATATTTACTTTGAATGTTATTTTTTAAATACGTTTTGTTGCGGTTTCTATTAAAGCCGTTCGATTGTTTAACATAAACTTCATTATAAAAAAAAATTATCTGTAAATATAATTTAATTCACATTTCAAAAAGCGACATGAGTATTACAGAGGATATAATCACTATATCTGGTTTATATTTCTAAATTGTATCCGTTGCATAAATTCAAGTGTTTTCTGTCATTTTAAAAAGTTTGACGCGTTATATAAAATTTGTTATAACTTTCAAAGAACGAAAATATAATTTGAATAAAATATATTCTCACACTTAATTTAAACACCATCAAATTATATTTTTATTCGATTTTATTTCCTTAAATGTTTTTCACATATATTTAAAAAATATGAGCTGCTTGTAAGAGAAATCGTCTTATAATCAGTTTATAAGCACAAACATTTTTTGTTTAATATTAAAAAATTATTCAAATAATTAAGAGTGTTACTGATAACCTCTAATAAAAATTAAGGGATCTTGTTTTGATTTTCTACAAAATACCACTTCGAATTTTTCAAAATAATATTATTTGGAAGTGGACGATTCTTATGGCGTGTTTGCGTTACGAGAAAAATATTTTTTTTTTAATGAAAACCATGTTTTTGAAATGTTTGCAATCAATTTCACATTCGCATTATATATAAGAAAAAATATTTCATCAAATAATATGAATATATAAACGATTTATCACAAGCGGCAGATTTAAAATTAATTTGAAAAGTAATATCTTTTCTTTCCATTTGAAAATTTTTTGAATTATTATTTATATCAATATTTATATTTCGAATTTTTAAATCGCCATTGTTTGAGGACTCCGAGTTGTATTCATAATAATATGAGCAACACAATGTTGGTCAGCGTAGTTTCGATATGATTAAATTAAATTGCAATTAAAAAGGGCTGGTGTTCGAAAGACATGATCCCTTAATTTTTATTAGAGGGATGCAGTAACACTCTTTATAATGTGAATAATTTTTTAATATTAAAAGAAAAAATTTTTGTGATTATAAGCTGATTATAAGACAGTTTCTCTCCTATAAGCAGCTCATATTTTTTTTGAAATATTTATATTTGTGAAAAACAATTAAAGAAATAAAATCGAATAAAAATATAACTTGATGGTGTTTAAATTAAGTGTGAGAATATATTTTATTCAAATTATATTTTCGTTCTTTGAAAGTTATAAAAAAATTTTATATAACGCGTCAATTATTGGAGATGACAGATCACATTTTAATTAATACAACGGAAATAGAGATTTATTCCCTCTAATACTCATTTTGAAATGTAAATAAAAATATATTTAAAGATAATATTTTTATAATGAAGTTTATGTTCAACAATCAAGCGGCTTTAACAGACACCATGAGAAAACTTATTTAAAAAAAACTAAAGAAAAAAAATATCTGCCTTGGCGAAATCAATACCAAGTTTTATTTTCGACTAACACATCGGAGTAGAACAGCCATATTTCCATATGGCCCATAATTGTGTTAGGCAAAACAGTTAATGAGAATAAATTCTTTAATTTGTTTTTTGAATAGTTGTTATGGCTAAACAGTTGTTGATATAAATTATTAACAACATTATCAAAAAAAGCATATTTTAATATGTTTTTCAAAAATCAATTTTAGATAAAATCTCTGCCTTTGGAGTATATTTACGAACTAGTATTTCCTGTAACAAACGACTTACAGTGCAATTGAAACATTGGCTGTGATAGTTGTGATTCAAAGCCTCAACCCATCTATCGCCAGCTTCGACGGGGAAACCGCAAGCGAAACATTTCGTAGTGAACAATTCGTTCCAGTCGGCTTCACAGTAGGGCATGCCGTCTTCTAGGAAGAAAGGAGTGTTGCCGAACAACTTGCCGCAGTGACCGCAGGAGAAGCATTCAGGATGGAAGTGTTTGCCAATGGCATTCAAACAGTCACCCTGAAATTAATGAAAACAAAGTTATAGACAAAAATGCAAAATAAAAGAACAAGAGAGACTTGCCTTAATTTTGCCAGCACATTTGCTGCAAGTGGGAGCCAAATATTTCTCGAAACAGTATTCGCAGTAAAGATCACCCTTCTCCTCCACAAAGCCAATATCCTGCAAGGGACGACGGCAATTGCCATTTACACAGTGGAAGTGGTCCGGGCACCAGATCTTGCCCAAAGCGGTGATGAAAGGACCCCTTTGGAATATAAACAGAAATTAAATTAATAAATTATCTTTAACAGGAATCAATTTTAAGAACGATTCATTGAGCGGAAATTAAAACACACTTACGAGGTTATTTCACAATTGCACTGACAACAAATGGGTTTCTTACCATCCTTAAGCAACTGACTTACGACTTCTTCGTTTTCCGGGGACATGGGTTTGTTGGGATCATCACCTGGCTTGCCCAAAGCCTTGACACTTATGCTAAATACTGGTCCGTCTTTGGGTTGCTCATTTTGCATATTCGTTTCAATGTATGAACGTCTATCGGTGGCATGACTGGCTCTTCGATTGGAACGATCACGAAATATCACAGTTTCAGAGGGTGGCAAGCCAGCGGCATTTGCTTCTGGCTTAGGGGCCACAACGAGAGGTGGTTGAGGTTTTACCTTATTATCACATAATTCCAACACTTTGCCCATCGGATGATTAATGGGAAAGTCTACAGGTTGCACACCTTTTGCTGCTTGAGTCTGTAGTTTCAAATCTGATTTCAATTCAGTATTTTGATTTACAGCAATCACCGGTTTTAAGGCAGCCGGTGCGGCGGGATCAATATCTTTAAAATCATCCAAATCCAAACGTTTGCGCACCACCATGGGACTTCGCGAAAGATTTGAGCTGCTGTTGCTAAGCAAACTCAGAGAACTGCTGCTGTTAGGCGAGGGCATACCATTACCGTTGTTGCTCGCTATGCGGGCCTCCAACATATTCGATATAACTTTGCCGGCCTCGGCCATAAAGTTGTCCATCTTCTGACCCATATTTATTTTACTTATAGATTCATTCAGCATGGCAGTTGGATCTTCGTTGGGTAAGTCAGAGCGCTGTAAGGAGGCGTTAGCATTGGCAAGGGAGGCATTAGGTTTTTGCTTGGCATTAGTTTTGCGAGGCAAGGTGTCACTTAACATGGAGGGTTTTATCAAGGATTCTGGAAAGGCGTAAACACAAGAAAAAACAAGGCAAGAATTTAACAGCAGTTGTTAGTTGAAGCACAATTAAGACAATCTGTTATAACAATTAATTTGATACAAAGTATTTAATAAATAAAATAAAAAAAATATTTAAGAAATAAAATATTTAATAAATAGAACTAATGCTCATGCACTGAAACTGGGGTCTTTTTAGCATTTTTATCTCAGCGAATAGGGAGAGGGGGAAAAACAGGACACACAACAACAATCCGAACGCTGACAAACATAATTTGGTTGCAGATTTTCAACGCAGTGTTCTAACCTGATGTGGGTGCCGCAGCTGTTGCACAGTGGTACACGTACACCGGGGCTCACGGCCTTGTTCAAAATACCACGACCGCGTTTGGGTGCCGAAGTTGCGCCGTAGGCACCGCCCTTGGGAGCATTGCCGCCTGTAGCAGAATCATTATTTATGTTATTATTAGAAGGTGCTGTAACATTTGCGGTTTTGGGAGCTGTTGAAGCTGCTGCTGCTGCTGCGGCGGCGCTTGCTGCAGACTGCGATTGCGTTTGCATGTTAGCTGTTATATTAGTGGCCGTTGGTGGCTTGCAGCCAGCTGAACCTAAAGAAGCATTCGGCCGATAGCAATTATTATTTGTCTGTTCAGTTACTTTCTGCTTGCAACATGTATGACCGGGACGACAGAAAGTGCCCGTTACTGGGCACACACCCGCGGGTGCTGTGCCCATTGCAGATGAAGAAGAAGTAGCATTAAGGTTAGAGCCAGCTGTGATCGATTGATAAGCTTGATTATTAGTACAAGTAGTAGCAGAAGCTTTGGTTAGACTAGAGCTAACAGAGTTAGCTTGTAGTTGTTGTTGTTGTTGGTGATGAGAACATGATGTTGCTGATAATGTAGTTAATGATTTCTGTTGTTGTTGTTGTTGTGATAATGATTGTTGCGTAGAAACCAATGACGCTCCACATGCAGTTCCTGATTGTCTACGTTGCGTCGTGTTGGAGCATGTCGTTGAAGCCGGTTCAGACAGTTTCTTAGGAGTGGCGGCAGAAACGTAATAGCTCGGTGGCTGAGGTTCATCGTGACCAGGTAGAATTGGTTTTGTGGGGAACATCGTTGTGCCATTCGGACTATGCAGTTCGGGAAATTTCGTGTCGGACATGGTGGCCGCTCGGGCACTAATGGCTTGCGACTGGCTGGTCAAATTGGTGATCTCCTGTTCTAGTCCGGATAAGCGTTTCGCTTGGTTGGCTACAAAACCAGTTTTGCCATAAGATCCTCGCCTTTCAGTGGTAGTTTGTGAGCCAGTACGTATTTCAATACTTTTCGCTGATGAAGTGTGTTCGAATTCTTCGGTCACTTTGCGCCTGCGCTCAATTTGGGTGTTTCCAATTTGTGTAGTTGTATGCGATTGCATTTGTCTTTGTTTTTGTTCCTCTAGGCGTGACGCCTTTTCGCTTCTTTCCATGGTCATATTACCTATTTGCATTTTTTCCCTCTTCTCCGGCTGTTCGGTGTAGCTTTGCATGGCCGATTGGCTTCCGGTGGCTGTATGGGAGAGCAGTTTTTCTTGTTGCTGGGCTTGTTGGGCTCCCAAATAGCTTTGTCCTGTTGTAATGGAACCAGCTTGGAGTACGCGTGGACTTAAAGGTGAGACTTCGGTCTCTTTCAGACGAGGAGCACGTATGGCAGCCAGAGGATTTGGTGGTGGTCCAGGTGCTGGAGATTTAGCGCGATCTGGAAAGGGAGAAGCTGAACGGCGATCGTAATCTCGAGCATGTGTAGCCGGACATTCATCAAAGCATAATTTTTCAGGCGTCTGATAGTATGGAGTAATGGGAGCTGGTTTATTTATCATGGAAGGCGTGTAAGGCCGTGAGGGTGTCTGAGATTGATCTCTCACCATATGGTCATCTAAAGCTTGGAAAGCCATGGATACTGGTCCTGAGCGATCTTCAACAATAATTGGTATTGTGGATTTAGTCAATTGAAGCTGCTGTGTTGCGGAATCCGAAGCGGTTTTGGAGGAGGAAGTGACTGTCGAGGACAACTGCTGCTGCCTTTGTTCGGTTCGAGAGGTCATGGTGGAAGAACTGTAGGCAGAAGCAGTTGCCTGATGTTGGTTTGATTGCAATTGCTGTTGAGTGACAGAGCGTGAGGATATTTGAGCCACTGGTTTATGTACTGTATTGCCATTAGCGCCATTAGAGGCAGAGGGAGTTTTAGGAGTATCTACAAAAGCCAAGGGTATATTTTCACGCAACTCTGGTGGTTCCGGGGTGCGGCAAGGACTTTGAGTGGGCAGTACTGTCCAATTACGCTGATATTTTGGTATGGACTCTGGCCTATGGAGACCTGATGGTGGTCTTGGTTTCAAATGGCTTAGGGGAGAGGGCGGTGGGAAGATAACTTCCGAATGTTCAAGTTCATCCGTTACCTCTTCGATTACTTCATGGACGTCAAGCTTTGTGGAGGTGTTAGCGGAAGTAGAAGCAGCATAAGCCATTGATTGGGATGATTGGGTTGCTTGTGTTAAGTTCGAAGCGTATGTGGATGAGGTCGTTTGCTGTTCTTGTTGTTCTTTTTGATGTTGGACTGCGGAAGAGGAGTGAGAGGAAGAAGAGCTTGCTTTGGTAGAGGAATATAATGAGGACTCTTCACGTGTATTAGTCTGTTGTTGTTGCTGATGATGATAATGTTGTTCTTGTACTTGTGCGATTGTGTTGGTTTGATGTTGCTGTAAAAGCTCTTGTTCCTTTTGCGAAAAATAGTTTCGTCTTTTCTGATAACGCTCGTGAGCATCATAATATTTTTTATATTCGAGGTCATTTTCATTTTTGGTATAGGATATGGAGGTGCGAGGAGTCGCAGTACAGGATAAAGGTTGTGAGGATGGTTGGAATGCTTGCATAGCCGCAAATGCTGATGTGGACGATTTGCGTTTTTCTGTGGTATAGTACTCCACCTGTTCCAAAGCCTCCTTGGACAGACCTAATTCTTCTTCTTTGTCTAGCACCTGAAATTCCTTCTTTTTCTTTTCTTCTTCTTTTTGCTGTTCTTCGAACATGTGAGTGGCATTTTCAGAATCCAATGGAGTGTAGGGGCGCTCAGGTGCTGTGCGCAAAGCATCTTTCATGGTCAGATGTTCTTTGGGTGTTGGCAAATCGATTATGTGTATGGGAACGTCGCGATCGAAATGACCCTCAAAAGGTTTTTCCGGAGCTGTGGTTAGAGCACGTAATAATGGGGTCTTTGGACGATAATCTTCGCGTACATAAGGCTTGATTTCGATAGGAGGTGGCATATAAGGTTCGGTCTCTTCAGGCAGAGGTACTCCTTCAGAGGCGGGAGGGGCGAATTTTAATTGAAACTCTGGGGCAATTGTCATGGCCTTAGAGAGAGTGGGAGTATCCCAAATGGTATTGATACGCACAGGCTCTGGTTCCGGCTCTGGGGATGGTGGTCGTTCACATGGTTCTGGCTTTGGTTCTTTTGGTGGCCCCTCTGGCAATTCCATGGCCTCGGGGTCCATTTGACATGAACAAGTACAGGGCTTAGGACACAAACATCCTACCATATGGAAAGGAGTTTCAGGAGCGGTAGTTAAAACGCGCACCATCGGATTTATCCATTCTTTGGGACAAGGATTGGGAATTTTGGTAGGAGGTATATGTCTGACTGGAGCTATTTCAATTTTTATTTCAGGAGTGGGCTGAAAAATTCTCTCACTTTCTAAGATATGAGTACGATCAATTTTAATGAAGCCTTTATCTTCGGTTTCTTCTTCATGAGATGACTCTAGTGTTTCTATTGTGTTCTTGTGTTCTCTTTCATCTGCTTCATTACCTTCATTTTCATGTTGATGGTTCTCTACCTCTTTGATTTCGGGATCTTCCAAGAAGACCACATGACGTGAACTCGGACAAGGTTCAGGTACAGGACTGGGTGTTACCTCTCTTACCATATCTACTAGTTTATAGGTGCTTAAGGGAGGCACTAAGGTTTCTATGCATTCTTGAGCGCTACGACGTCCGCTCTCGGAATATTGAGAGGAGGAGAGCTGCAAATGGTCTTGCTGCTGCATCGCGGCTACTTCCATGTCCATATGGTAGTCAAATTCCGAGCCGGACTGGTCGTAGGCTTGCTGCATTTGATAGGCCTGAACTTGGGCTGCGTACATGCGCTGATAACCTTCAGAGGTTGTGGTGGTCGTAGTACTAGTCGAGGTATAGGAATCCGAACCGGATTCACACTCCTGTTGATGTTGAGCCATGCCAACAGTCAACTGGGGAGCTGAACGACTTTGCCATTGAGTCTGTGTTTGCTGCTGCATTTGCTGCTGACTTTCCTGTTGCTCAGACCTACCACTGCAATGACATTGTCCACATACTGTTGCATTATCCGGTGGAGGATGTGGGGGATTCTCTAATGGCTTTGCCACCACATGCTGCGTTTCAGGTGGAGCAATATACAAAGGAGCTGCCGTAGGAGCACGGTGACTATCATCCTCAGCAGGTGGCCAACAAAAGGTAGAGCGTTGCTGCCTATTGGCAGCCTCTACCTCATAATCCTCTTCGAAGTAGCATTCGGCATATTGCGGTTGCAAGCTTTCCTCATTGGCTTCTACTAAAGCCGTCATCGAAGTTGTTTTTTTTTTTTTTTTTTTTTTTTTTTTTGGGGAGGGGGTTATTCAGGGAAGCCAGTACATCAGCATATCATACCAGGTGAGGTTGATTGCAGAGATAACAACAACAGTTTGGAATGAAATGGATGATAATGGATTTGGCGTATGTGTGTATGTTTTTTTGTTGAACAATTTTGTGTATTTTTATGAGGGTTTTAAAGTTTTTGGGTTAAATTAACAGGGTTAGTGGTTATTTTTCCGAAGAATAATTTTTATTATTATTATTATTTTTGTTTTTTTGGGCAAACAACAGTACATTTTTGTATGGTTGGTTTTGTATGTTGTTGGTTTGCGTTGTTGTTTAAGAAAGAGAAGAAAAATAAGAAATGTTGATCATGTTAGATTTGTAGCAAGCGTCAGTGCAGATATTTATCTATATACAGCTTAAAGCTTAAGTTATCATGTTTTGTGTGGCCATTGTTTAGTACGAGTAGTTTCATGTTAAATGTGTAACACAAATGAACACTTTTAATATTTTAGAAATCTTTCTTTTTTTTTTAAATGGAGCAACAATAATTATTATTTTAAATAAATTTTTTTTTTGAACTTTGGAAATAATTTAAGCAACACAGCAGTTATACTTATAAAGTATGGCAAAATTTTTTTAATATGCTACTCTCTTAATTTGAATTTTCTGAATGTATTTCAAATAAATTCTTTTTCTCATTTGGCAGACTTTTTTGTGAGGCTTTCGCTTAAAAGTCCTAGTAAATACATTCTCAAAGATACACACTAGTAGTGGAATGAAGAAGTACTAACAATTTCCTGTCTGAAATCAATTAAAAAATTCAGTATACAAAAAAACTTTTTTCGTATTTCCTTCTTCTATTGAATAAACATATTTTGAGACCCCTCTCTCTCTCTTACTCTCTCTATCCCTGCATAATTCTAACTGCCTTCTTTACCAAGTCAAGCTTCGAACCACACTAAAACTATATAAGCAAACAAATACACATGCATGTAACAGTAAACAACAAAAACAATATGTTTCAATTTAATATCGAATATTTGTATTAGTACAGGGTTCAAACACTTTCTGCAATTGCGAAGTGCTTGCAAGATCTTTAGAAAAATCAATTTTGTTATTATTGTACTAGACAAGAGCGAGTATATATTAAAAGGCATATAAAATATTAAAGAGTATAAACCTCTTTCATAAAGGCTTGCTAAACTTAAAATATAATTTAAGTGCACAATATGTTTTACTGACAAACAGTAAATTTAAAAATTCATCGTCAAGGTAAACGAAATCTCCAAAATTCTGTAGCCCTGTTCTGTTAATTGTATCATTTGAAATCATAAAACAAAAACTTGATATTTAAAAAGAAGTTTTTTTATTTCAAAAACACAAAAAAATTAATTACGTCCAACAAATAAAACAAAATAATCAGCAGCATTAATGGAAAATACTTTTAAACATATTCCGACTTGCACTCAATTTACAGAACAGGGTTATTCAGAAATAATCGCATTTTTGCTTTAGATTTTCTTTATTATTTCCAAATAAATTAAATTTTGCTAGATATTTATACAGGATTTAAAAAAAGAATTAAATATTTAACACACATATTGTTTGAGTTTATTACTGACTAATAAAGTATCCGTATGATTGTGATATTTCTGAACAGAAACAATTACACAACAGGTCAGTGGACTGAACGGGGAGGAGTTGGGCATACTTTTAATAGCGATAATAACCTGGAAAAGGGAAGTTAAAAAAAAATATTTTTTGTTTTACAATTAACACAAAGAGGGAAATAATTTAGTAGCGGGTATTAGGAGAGCTTAAAGTTAATCAAGAGTAGTTTAGGGTCTTAAGAAAACACTTCCCTGTTACAAATAACAATTATTTAAGAAGAAATTAAATTAAAGATCCATATCTTATTTTCAGTTAATTGAAGGAATGAATTATTTTAGATTCTAAAGAATATCAAGTTCAAGTTTGTTGATGAAATTTTTATTTGAAATACTCAGAGGGAATTAAGCGATAGAAAAATACCGAAAGTGACATACTTCCATAATCACTTGAATTAATAGATATATTAATTAGAATCTTTTAGTTGGTATAATTTTATTATCCACTGTTCTTGTGTTGTTAACCTGGTATTTCTATCTTTTTACCACTCATTTTTAGTTCTTAAATGGCGTTCAGATATACCCAATAATTGAGTTTACAACAATTAACAGCGCTGCTGATTTCAATTACAAATTTCAATTAATTGTTGTTCAATACTTATAAAATTGAATAAACTTAGTTGAGGCTCACTGCCTAAAATGTAAATATATTTAAAAACAAACCGCAAGAAAAAAAGTTTCCTCAATTTATCACTTAAAATCTTTTAGTAACATTTTGGGAAAAAAGAATCAGCACGAAATTATATTAAAGAAATTTTCCTGACGATTTGAACAAATTGTTGACGAGTCAAATAACATTGTAAAGGCAGGCGTAATTCATAATATATATTTGAAGTTTATAAACTTCTTATTTAACAAAGTTTTTTATAAAAATTTGTCGATTAAGAAGGTTATAAGCATAAAACAATTCTTTATGAATTGAGCCTTAAATAATTTTATGCATGAAAGGACTCGTGGGCTTAATAAATAAAAAAATAAATTTTAAGAACAACAAAAAATTATTAATAACATAAAAAGAATTTATATTCTGCGAAACTCTTTGAATCATCATAATTTAGCTACTCTTCTTTCACAAGGCAAAATTATTTTGAAAATAATTTCCAATTAATTAACAGCAGATGCCTTTAATTCAATTCAATTGATTCGGAACAGGCAGATGTCTCCCAGCTATTAATTTAAATGTATCCTAACAATATGTTGCCCGCACCCCCACTAAATTTGGTTCACAGGAAATTTTCTAATTTATATCAGTGTTGGCCAAATCAGTTTTTAAAATATTTTCATTATTTAAAAAGTAAGATTTTTGTAAAAAAAAGCCCATCGTAGACCATCTTTTCAGTGATAGGATTACGGCGGGCCACTGTGTGGCATTCGCTGCACGCGCTGTAAATGCAGTTTAAGCTCTAGCACGAAACTATCTGTCCCTTGATTGTCCAGGCAGTTAATTTTCAAATTAATTTTTGAAATTTATTTGATTAATTCTTGACTAAAATCAAAATGTTTTTGGAGTACAAGTGATCAGAACAAAACTCCTAAGTATTAGTTAATATATTTAATTTTTTTTGCCTGTAACTTTGTTCTGACTCTCTGTGCGTTTGTTGGGAATATATTTGCAATAATATTTATTTTCCGTACTCATGGTCTTGTCTCCTTCGCTGATTGAAGGAAGTTTCAAATAACAAATTTAAGTAAATTAAATTGTCTATAACCGAGTTTTTTTAAAATAATTTATGAAACTTTTTTTCATTTTATAAAACCAATTTATTTTTTCTTGTCCCAATTTTTTTTTAAATTTATTCGATTAATTCTTGACAAAAAGGAAAATGTTTTCGGTGACAATTTTAAAAGAGATGTTACGATCAGAACAAAAACTCTTAAGAATTAGTTAATATATTTAATTTGTTTCGCGTGCAACTTTGCTCTGTACCACTGTGCGTTTGTTGGCAATATTTTTGCAATAAAATTTATTTTCCGTAATCTATAGCCTTCTTTACTATTCCACTTTATTGCCCTCCTTCTCTGATTAAAGTAAGTTTCATATAACAAATTTAAGTGAATTAAATCGTCTGTAACCTACTTTTTTAATAAATTATGAAACTTTTTTTCCATTTTTCTTGTCCTAATTTTAGCACTCATAATTTTTATTTCAATTTGGCTCTATTTTTATGTGACTTCTTGTTTCGTTTGGCGTCCCTTTTCAAGTTGATAATTTTCTAAGTTTTGAAGTCTTCATGTTTTGCCCATATAGAAGAAAATATCTCATGATCATGAGCATGAATAGTTTGTTTAAAAAGGCCTAAGTCTACCACTACCACTTCTAGTGAAGGGTTAACTTATAAAATTTCTTACTTTTATCATGTTATTTATGGATATTGTTTCGGCTGCCGTACAAGTAAATTATGTTCAAACAAATAAATACTATTTTACATTGTGTGCGTATTTACACATAAAAATATTTGCAGGCATTTCCGTTTTATTTGCAAATCTGCACACACATACTCACACACAAACACTCATGGACATGGTGTTACATGTGAGTGAAATAACAAAAGGAAGAAGTGAAAATATGGAAACCATGTCTGCTGTACAATTTTTTATGATTAACAATTCCCAAAGAAAACAGTAAATATTGTTTGATTATGAGCTTTTGTTGAAAATAAATTTTTATTCCAGACAGGGGCGTAAATGGCATGGCCTTTGCCGCCTTTTTGAATCGCAAAAAATTTTATAGTAGATTTTTGTTTTGCTGGGAACTTTTACCAAACTTTTCTTATTTTTTATTTCTTATCTATAATGAGATTTTCATATTCCTCTAACAGCAGTGAAGTTGGCTTTGTGAACACACGACATCGTCGTTTAATTATATGAAGATACGAGGTTAACAAACGTTCGGAAATTGTTAAGGGTAGTGCATTTAAAATGCACGATGTTAATTGTAAATAAAGTAAAAAGTTTTCAGAGAATTACCTTAATATTTTTTAATATGATAGAAGAATCTATAACAATTATGTGAGAAATATAACCTCGTCACATCTTCAGTGGCATACCTCCACTCGATGGTTTATATTTTTCAACGACTTTGAACCACAATTAACGATCAATGTCGCTAATATTCTGAAGTATCTCATCTTTTGCTCTTGCCTTGTTTGTGGCTTTATTCAAAAGCACTTTTTCTTTTCAATGTCCTGAAATAAAGAAGTTCAACAGTGTCAAGTGACATGATCGTGCCTCGACGCTTTTCCCAACAAGCCAACTGCTGGTAGTTCTCCGCTCACGAATGTACACTATTTTTTTAAGACAGACGCAAAGCAGATGTGGGTCAGCCAACATTAAGACTCTTTGGCAGTGCAGCCAGATCACTGATGCAGCCGGATCACTGATCATTTATTCTCTTTTAAGAGTTTTGCGTCTCTCTAACACTCAGATAACTGGATAAGATAAATTCTAAATAAATTGTTTTTATATTAAAACAATTATTGGATGTTGTTCGTTATTTCTCTTACACCTACAATTTGAGTCGGCAAAAAACCAACCAGTTGTAGAATAAAACGTAAGAAAATAAAAGAGGGAAATTGATCAGTAAGTTCTTGTTATGATTTTGATATTTGTTTTAGACTTCTGACTTAATCAAAGTGGAAGTATGAAATAAATATCTTTAGTTATTCTAAGAAATGTTGGCTAAAGCTTCCCGGATGATCTGCATTAGCCCCAGTGTAATGCACATGGAAACCAGCTAAAACCCCTAAACTGATCACTTTGAATTTTTAGTAAGTTTTTGGGAAAAAAGAATCAAAACATAATTAAAATTAAAGAGTTTACAAAACCCCCAAAATATAAACTAATTTGGATAAGATTTCTTTTGTTCAGAGGAATTTTCAATGGTTAGCTACGTGGCCACTTCTTATGTGAAGGCATAAGCCATGTACAATCAGTGATAGTAAAGGATAAAAAACGGGTCAAGTCACCCGATACTTTGTAAATTTATTTGAAAAGAATCTTAAATACAAAAACAGTCATTCTTCCCAGTTGTGTTTGTATGATCACTCCCAACGACGCTCTTTTTTTATGTGGAACGTATTAAGTTGGATGGCCAACAAATTATTGAAATTTACAAAGTTTCATACGTTGAAATAAAAAAAAAAATAAAAGAAAGAAAATAACAATAATAAATATAACAACTACACAAGTTATTACACACAACGATTGTTGATGTTATTTTTGTATTAATATTTTCATACACCGACACAAATTCTAGCACACATATCGGAACATAAGGAAAGATGTGTGCGTGTGTATGTGTGTAAATATTTTAACCATTTATTTAAGTTTTCAACATGCTGCTGCTGTCAGTTTCCGTTTCCTGTCTGGCACACATACTCATACAGCTTTTTGTTTACTTTACGTTATTGTTGTTCATTGTTATGTACATGTGTACACCATTTATATGTATCTGTGCAAGTGTGCGTGTGCATGTTTGCGCATTTTTGCTACTTTATATAAATATTTTCATAAGAAATTATATGTCTGCCTATAAAAGAGTTCAATACAACACAACAAATAAAGTAATTTAAATTTCTTTATTTTAAATTCAACCAGGCAAAATCATGTGTATTGAACATATTTTTCGAAATTGTATGGATTTTTAAAGAAATAAGTATTTGACGAAGAATATTGAGTTTAAAAGTTGCCAAATGTGGTGTGAATATTTATTTACTAGTTGAGAATGAACTTAGAGAAAGAAAATAATAAGTCCTGAACTGGAGGCAAAAATGCTGTCTGATATATGAAGACTGTAACTAAATCGAGGGCACCGATTTATATTGTTGCAAATATTTTTTAAAGGCTTCTCATGAGCTGGTATATATAATTTACGACAATTTTTAATTTAAAAAGCTTTTCAGTATTAAAATTTCAACTTGAAGTTTATTTGATAAATCTTCATCTTGTAAATTCAATCGTAAGATATTAAAACTTTTTTAATTTATATATTTTTAAACAGAAACGAAGGATTCGAGTATTCAGTTAATGAATATTTTACTATGCCACAAATAAGGTCAAGGATATTTAAACCATATAAAATTATGGCTTCCGATATTATTATCAAATATTTGACGTAATAAGCGTAACCAATAATTTCTCTTTTCCCGGTTTACACACTTCAACTTTTGCTGCTTAACTTCTGTTTTTTCTGTGAAAAAGAAGGAGATAATTTTTTGTGTCTATTTCATGCCGACAAAGAGTTGCGCTACGGAGTTGCTTATAAAGGGCGTTTTTTATAGAGTGATACAACTTTGACTTGGCATCAGTGCTTTATTTTACCACCCATTTAGCAGCTGATAGTTGCTTTTTGTTTAGTTTGCTTTGACATTTCATTATGGATCGACTTATACCAAAGCAACGCGCGCGAATTGTGAAAATCTTTAATCAAAATAATGGTTCTGTTCGTCAAACCTATCGTGCGCTTTATCCATTCAAAATTTTATTTTCCGATGAAGCCCATTTTTTGTTGAATGGGTACTTAAATGACCAGAATTTTCGCATTTAACATCTACAGAAAATTACTGTTTGGTGCGCTGGGCTGGTGGAGTCATTGGCCCATATGTCTTCAAAAACGATGATGGTCAGAATGTTAATGTTTGTGAAAATTGGTGTTCCAGATTGAGCCTCGTACGCGCCAGACGTGGCGGCCACATGGCCGAAATCATATTTAAACGTTAATGTCATAAAGTTTTCTACCCAAGACAGACCGTTTCATTGCTATCAAAAATATATTACTATGTTTTATTTTGATTTAAACTTGTATCACTCTATAAAAAACACCCTTTGCTTGGGTAGAAAAAGTTAAAGTTTTGTTTTTTAGTTTTAGGAAAATATTTTGAAGATCGTTATATGACTATTTGATAAAAGTTTCAGCACTAACTTCAGTTATTTCTGTGAAGGAGATAGTTATATCTTTCTCTTTGATTCCGACACAGAGTTGCGTTACGGAGTTGCTTATACTTTGATCGGAAAAGTTGAAGTGTGTCAACTGGAACTTTTTAGTTTTTTAGTTTTGGGAAAATATTTTCAAGACGGGCGTATGACTACTTCATCATTATTGTCTTTTATAGTTTGATTTGTACGATATACATATGCAATATTATATAAAACGTTTGTAAAATAAATAGTGGTTACGTTTACTTCATCCAATATTCGATGAATGTGAATTTAGTTTAAGAAAACAGAGATGAACAAACTCTGCCTGAAAATGGCCTAACATTTTATAAAAATTAAAATGCAACCTATCAATTATAATAGTTTTAATTAAAAAAATATTTAATTTATATTTAAAATTTTTTGTTTATGTTGCTTTAAATTATTCCCACTTTTTTTTTTATTAAGTTGCCAATTAAATAAATTTTATTAATTTAAAAATTAAAATCTTCCCAGAACTTTTATGTAATAAATGAAAGCAGTGCTTATGAGAGCCAACTGAAAGGAAAAAAAGCTAAAAGCTTTTTATGCAAAACGCTAAACTTGAGTTGTTTCTTGCAGTGTAAGAATTTGTAACAACTTTCATTTTCTCTTGTTAACAAACACTTCGTTGCATTTTTACCTTGATTGTAGTTATTATTGTAGTCATTATAGAGAGTTGTTTTTGGGGAAGAAGGCATAGTTGAGTACCTATTGGCTCCAACAACACTCGGATATTTTTTATTGTATCGTGTTGATGTGTTATAATTACTGCTGTAATTGTTGTGATAATTGTTGTACAACGACTGGGTTCTACGAACTGTTTTGTTTTAGCAACATTTTGCGTAAAAGTGTAAGTGATTTTTTTGTTTCGTTTTCGATTTTATATAGAAGAGATTTACATCAAAATAGATAAAAGGAAAAATATTTTTAACAAACATGTAGACAAGTTTTCAATCATGAGTATTTTTTCTTTATTTTTATGTTAAGTGTTCTTTTGGAGTTCGATGGCAAAGCTGGACCAAATGTTATTTACGGTGTGTTTCAAGGGTTAAAGTTGAGTTAGTGAATTTGATTTCAGAGTTTGTTGTGATTGATATTTTTTTTTTAATTTCATTTAAATGGGTTAAAATAATTAAGATTTTTGTTTGTTTTGAAGCTTAAATGGATTTAAAACGTTTCGTATTTTATTTTCTAAATCATTTAACAAGTTATAAAGTTTATCACATCAATATAGAGTCACAATAATATTGAGGTATTGAAGTTTGTTTTGCTATTTCGATTTGAGCTTTCAAACCCAATCGCCTTGATTTTGTAAAGAATCTATTACCGCTTGGTTAAGTTGATCATTAATCTTACCTTGTTGGCCGCCAACGTTGCTGCGTGGCAAAGTAGCATAAGCATTGCCACCAACTGGCTTGGGCTGAGTTGGTGGTGGTGCTTGATTCCATTGTTGTTGTGGTGGATAAGAGACTGGCGACTTGGGAGCAGCAGCTGGTGGTGCGGCACCATAAGGACGAGCGTAGCCTCCCTGATTTACCTGGAAGAATTTCAAAAGAAAAATAGAGTCTAAATGTAACAAATAAATTGTACTAAAATATTGTCAATTATATTCAAGTACATACAATTCTATATGAGTGGTTTTCATGGGTAATAATTTAATATTTTTAAAAATACTTTCATATTATTTGCAATCTGGCAGAGTAGGCTCACAAATTAACCTATACCAAATAATTGTATTTAATTTATACAATTTGTTGTCATTTATGCTTGTCCATATAATTAAGAAAGAAAAAAGATTTTATTTCGAACTCTTTAATTTTAATTATGTATTGATTCTTTTTTCCCAAAATCTTACTAAAAAATTCAAAGTGATCAATTGAGGGGTTTTAGCCAGTTCCCATGCGCATTTCACTGGGGCTAATGCAGATCATCAGGGAACGAACAACATTTCATAGAATAACTATTTCATATTTATTTCAAACCTCCTCTTTAATAAGTGAGAAGTCTAAAATAAATATCAAAGTCATAACAAGAAGTCACTGATCACTTTTCCTTTTTTATTTTGTTTTATATTTTGTAGACCCAAATGCTAACTTTTTTTAATCTTCGTCATTGAAAGACAATAAATAAATCCTTTAATTTATTTAAATTTAATGTTAATTGATTTTTGCAGATTTGTTATTGCAATTCATTTTATTATTTATTAAAATGGAGGTTGTTTTTATATATAAAATCTTTACAATTTAATTCGATTCATTAACATTGGAACAACAATTTGTTAATGTCATCAGCAATAAACAATAGGAAATTGAATTGTTCAATAACGTTGATGTTAAAGTTGAAGAAATATTGAATAATCGAATGAAATTTTAATGACTTTGTATATAAAAACAACCTCGAGTTTAATAAATAATAAAATAAGAAAGTTAATCATTTCAATTTAGTTTTATAAAAATATTGCTATTATTTTTATATAAAACCACTGCTCTTTTTAAAGTATTTTAAGAAAAGAAATAACATTCAAACAGTTTAATTTTTAATTTTAATTTTAATCCTGCTCATTTTTGTTTCTTTCTTAATACAATATAATTAAAAAATATTCAAATTGATCTTTAAGAACACGTATATTTTTCCTTTTAGAGGAAATGAATCAAAAAATTTCAACACAATAGAAAAGGAATGGGCAAGAGAACAGCTGACAAGGAATGATTTGGATGCATACAAACAGGTTAAAATTAATGTTGACACTATTTCCATCAGTTTTTTCATATTTTATTTTATATCACTTCACTTAATATATTGAAGACAATGTTAGGATCAAAAGAATAATTTATTATCAATAATAATCCATTTGCAAGAGCCATTTAATTATTATTTAAGATGAAGCTTGACAAGGAGAAAAATTTCTTACCATAGAAACTCATCCCAATCGTAGCTGTTACCAATTTTCATTAAATAACCACTCATACATTCAGAGTATGTACGTTTAAGACAATTAATAAACTTAAGCTTAAATGCACTAAACAGCTGACGGCTTGCAAGCGCATGCATGCTCGGCTCTACATTAGCAGGCTTAAAAAAATGTCTAATAAAAATATATAACATTAACACGCTTCTTTGCGAGTACATCTACCGGGCAAGAACTATATTTCACAACAAAACAAAAAAGGTTTTTAATAACGTACTACGAAATCCGCAGATGTTTGCTGCAGCAACAGTGCGGGCAACTTACCTTGTAGTTAACGTTACCCTTACCGGGTGGCACAACACTACGTATAACATTACCCGTTAGTGTAACATACTCGAATGGTTTGTCACCAGTTGGCCCCGCGGCCACGGTCGACGACATTTCGTTAGTTGTGGTGTTGGTGATGGTGTTGCTGTTGTCGTTGATTATTTGACTGTTGCTACTATTGTTAAATGGACTCTTATCTACAATTGATAAATTGCTACTAGAAGGTGTGATTGCTGTTGGTTGAGGTGGTGCAACCTGACATGAATCAAATTTCAATTGATTATTGAGTGTTGCTGTTATGGCAGCAACACTGGGTAAACTATTATTGATAATGTTGCTGTTTGTGTTGTTATTGTTGTAGTTGTTATTAGTTTGTTGTTGCTGCTGGAGATAGTGATTATGTTGTTGTAGTGTTTGTTTGGCATTCGAACTTGGTAAAGCAATGAAGGGTTTGGGAGTGCCGTTATTTATAAATGATTGTATGTTGTTAACATTATCGGAATGTTTCAAAGTGTTTGGATTGGAATGGGTGTTGTTATTGTTGTTGCTCTGGGTCAACAATTTATTGGAATACTCTTTTAAGAACTTATTATATACTTTTTGTGTGGAGGGGACCACCGCCACTCCAGCAACAACGTCTTGAGCATTTGTTGCTGGCGTGTGAGCTAACGTTGGCACATTTGTTTTGTTGTACGTATTCATATCGGTCTCATTTTGTTTTGTCATCAACAATTTTCTATTGTTCACATTGTGCTGTTGTTTCATTGTATTCATATATAATTCGTCATTGTTATCCTGTGGCAGTGGTGGTGGCGGCGGGGGTGGTATTGTTGTTATTATTCCATAATTATCGTTATTGCAACCGTAATTAAGGGATGAAGATGATGACGAGGCCTGTCTGGAATGTAGGGGTGAGATGGAGCCGTACTGATCTAACGATAGACTAGAGTTGGTGGAGTCACTCTGTGGCTGAAAGTGGGTCATTTGATATGGTTGTTGCTGCTGTTGCTGTTGTTGCAGCTGCTGTTGTTGCACTATAGTATTGTTGTGATGATAATTGTAGGGTGTTGGTGACAACGATTGCGTTGAGGAATGTGTGGTATTTGAACCAGTTGACATTGATGACAGACTACTTAATGTACGTGTGTGCTGACTGTCATTAGTGTTATTGTTGTTATTGTTGTTATTGTAGGTTTCATATTGTTGTAGTTGTGTAGGTGACGGCGGTGGTGGCAGAGGCAAATCATTCATATTTTCTTCTTGCTTTAGTTTTTTTTTAATTGTATTTTTTCCAATTATTTTGTTTTGTTGGAGTACGTGTGCAGGTTTGGATTTTTTGTTTAGCAGTTGCGGTTAATTAGTTAGCGGTGCCAGATAAGCAATTTATGGCAGAAGCATTTAAACAAAATTAAAAACAATAAAAAAAACACAAATTAAAAAATAAACAAACGATAACAAAAGAAATAAAGAAATATTGTTTGTGTGCATGATATTAAAATGTGTGTTCAACGAGTCAAAAGAATTTTAAATTTATAAATTTTTAGGAGATAAAATAATTGTGTTTCGGATTTTATGGGACATATTTACGGTAGAGCACATTGACCTGATAACGCACGGTAATTATGGTTGCAAATATTTCTGTTCAATATAAAGATTAAGTGTGTTAGTCATGGTGTTTATCGAAGGTTTATAAATGTTTAATAATGGTTTATGTAAACAAAAATATATTTCTATATGCATTTAATTTGGTATGCAAAATAGCACACTTGTAGAACAAATAAGAATACCTCCGAGCCAGGCGTGAGGGTCATTTGCCAGAGATCATGATTAGATTTTAGTGCCAGAAGATTTTTGTTCGAATAAAGTTAAAGTTAATGTTGATTTAAAACATTCATAGTTGTTTTATATAATTTCAAGACCTTCATAAAGAAATCCGATTAGAATTTCCAACATTTCATGCATTTGTATCATATGATTTAGTTGATATACACTGAATATTATTTATTTTAACGAAATCTGCGCAGGTAGTTCGGAAAGGGACTGCTGCAACAGTCAGTACAGAATAAAACGAAATATTTTTGGTGCGAAACATTTTCTGGAGGAATTATCTCCTGAAGAGTGGAACTGGATACCATTTTACATTCAATGGGGATCATTACCGCTCCACTGTCAACAATATTAATGACATTGATCGAAGAGAGATGAGGCGTAAAATATTTACTTATTGAAATGAAAGATTATCGTTCGATTTTATTATTTTCTGTAGAACCACAAGTCATAAGTTTATGCTACTAAAAGGGGCAACAGCTGATACCTTGAAGTCCTAACCTGTTAGTATTATTCATGATATAAAGCCTGCATCACTCGTAACGTTGACTTAGAATTTGACGTGTAGAATATGTTTTATCAAGCACAGCCCGAAATCATTTTGAAATGTTAATGGTACGGACTGATCTTTTGAATTAAAAACAATTCAGATTGACGTTAAATTTTTGTGATTTTTACAAGGTAAACTTGTAGCAGGATTTATAAAAACACCCTGTAAGCGAGATGACATGAAAAATTTGTTTGAACAGAAACGATATACAAGTAAAATTTGCCAATTTTTCTGTCGCATTTTAAGAGGACCTTAAGAATTTAAAAAATTTTTTTTTTTCAACATTTTCTTTCACTTAGTATAATGAATTTTTATAAAAACTAACTGCCGTATTCATAGAAAATAATGTAGACCCTGAAGATAGACTTAAATAATATTCTGCAAGATCACTTCAAGTCTACATTGTTTTCTATGAACTCGAAAGGAAACATTAACGCAAACTACGATATTGATATGATTTGTTGTTAATTTAATTTAATTAAATTCTAACTAAATTTCAATAAAATGGTTTAATAAATTTTATTTCAAGGTTTGAATAAAAAAGAAAAATCAATTATATTGTCACTGCATCAAATACTGCTCAACCTTAATTTATATATTTAGACGCACTCAAAACTTTTTTCGCAAAACATAATTAAATGTGTAGTAATAGGTCAAGGTCATTTCAAAATGTTTAATTTTAAATTTAAAATGAAAGAAATTAATAACAATTTCAGCAATTTAATTCAGCAGTTTAGCACACAAGAGAGAGTATTCCAATAAGACTTAAAGGATTCAAAGATTCATTTTATTAGTTTTAAAGCGTTAAATGAATTATGTAACGATTAAAATGCTGTAAGACTGTCTATACTTTATTTCAGATAGCACTATGATTTGAAATTCGTTCAGCAACACCACACTTAAACTTTTTCTATATTTAAAAAATCGAGTTTTATTTTTTCAAGATATCGACAAAAAATATTACAGGAAAATTACAAAAATTAATAAAAACGTTTCTTTGTCTTAACGAACACCGCACCGAACTGTTAACGTTGACTATAAAGAAACTAAGAAATCATACTGATTTAACAAAATAATAAAGTGGCAACATTAAGTTCGGCAAACTCACTCGGTCACTCAAACATGTTGTAAAAATATTTTGTTGTTTCGATGTGTGCAGGTAAATGCAAATACACAATTTACTTATACGAAAGCAAAGATAAGCAGTAAAGTGAGTAAGTGGTAAGTGATCGAGCCAACCAGATCAATGAGTAACCCTATGGGGTTGATCAGGAAACAAAGTGTGACAATCGGTTTCAAACCTCTTAACAACTTGTAGCCAAAACAGCCAACATGTTGTTTCAGTGAAAAGCAAATTTCAAATATAAACAGTGAATGTGAGTCATTTCCAAATTCCTGGTATACAAACAGGCAGACCAGCAGTACTTTATGACAAAACCCTGGTTGCATTTTATAGGGCATTTTAAGGTTTTATAGATCGTTTTAGCAGCTGTTTGTTGAAAGCATTTTCGTCTTTTTTTGTTCGATCGAAAATAATTGAAAAATAAAGAAAATAGATCTCTTTTATAAATAAAATATACAATCCAATACTCATGGCATGCAGTTGTGAGCTATTTGTTAATACACACCTCAACTTTTCATTTGCTTGTGTGCGTTATTTTCAGAAGTGCAAAGAAAAAAACTCTTGATAAAAAACAGTGCAAATTGCGGCTAAATTTAGAATCGCATACTTTGTCAATGAGTAAAAGTAAATTTGAAAATAATGAGAATTTAAACAAACAAAAAATTTTCCTAATTATAAAAGACAATTTATTTATACTATAGATGGATCAATAAGAATTATCTCAGCAGTAACGAGATAAAAACATTAAAATAAACATCGTTTTATTTTAATGTTTTATTAGAATGCGACCACCCTACATCAAGTGTATGTCAATTAGCATTCCCTAAATGAATCCTTATTTAGAGGGGCCAATCTGCTCTTTCTCTTTTCAAAAGTTAATTGCTCTACTAATTTAGAGATTGAGCAGGAACACATAATGGACTGTCAACAAAAGGAATGTCATAAAACCGAGTAACCCTCTCCCCTGGTCTGTACTGCAACCAGGTGTGGAACTCGTCAAGTTGTCTGTTGCAGCCCCGGGACTAAAACATAAACAGCGCAATAAAAAACCGAAGTTGTCGGGAATTACTGTGATCACATCATCAGTACTCAAGAGTATTTAATGAAGTTATCACCGCTTGTTAGGCTGCTTCCGTACAGGTAAATAAACAGGGTGTGATTGCAGACTTGGACTTTCGTCGTACAGATGCACTTTTAGAAAACGAATATCTTAAGATATCTTATTTTAGTCAAAGAGAATTTTCACTGTGAAAATAATTTTAGAGTGTTCACCAAAAAGCGTAACCACTACATACTAAAGAAATATAAAGGTTTTTGTGTCCTAGAGTCCAAAATGTTTATATTTTTATAACAGCGAAATAATAAAAGAAAAATTAAGAAGCTAAATGAAATTTTTTTAATATGTAAAATTATATACTATGGAAATCTGATCCTATGATATACTAAAAAATTAATTGTAATTAAATAGCATTATCGTATTTTTGATGAAAATGAAATTTAAAATCCTATTTAAATCGCATGCTGTTGTATAATTTCTAACGTGCCAGTTGTAGCGCAACACTGACAAGGTTGATTGATCAAATAGATTACACCTACAATTTTGGCAGTCGCTTACAAGATTCAGCAAGAAAAGAACACAAAAACCAAAAACATTTTCAGGAAATGAGGTTTCTAAAAAGATCGTTAAATTTATATGTAAAAATATTCAAAGAAATTGCAGAACGACAAACACAATGTATTAAATAATTTAGTTATTCACATAATAGGTGCAAGTATGTGTACACACACACATACTTATGTGCATATAATTAAGATTTGCGAAATACATCACACTAATTTTAAATTTTTCATCATAAAACAGGAAGTTATCCAAGCCAATTATTTGTTTGACAGATACGATTTGACAGAAAGCGCTTTCAAGATGGTCAAGAAAAAATTATTTCAAATATTTCCAAAGATTTCAAAAATCATTTTACTTAATAAAGGAAATTTTAATTAATGAAATGAAAATATATTTAACAGCCTCTGAGTACGAATCTGCGAACTGCAAATTATTTTATGAATTGTTTTTTGAATTGTAACTTTTATTGAGAGTGGAATAATTTCAATATTTTTTATGACTATCAAATTAGAAATTCGTGACTTCGAAGCCGTTGCACCTTCACTGAACGATTTTTTTTAAAAGAATATCGAATGCGAGAAGTTCTCATATTAATTTTTAAGTTAATTTTCTATTGGTTAGTATGAAATTCCTTAACCCTTATGATCCATATTTGATATATAAACATTTTCTTATGGCTTTTTTCGTAGCCCTCGGCTGCTGCTAAAGCTTTTTGTTATTCAAATCCGAGTAATTGAGTTTTAGTTAAGGGTTTCCAATGAACAAGTAAACAGTTGAGCATGCCCTTAATTTTATTTAATTATGAATAAAAAATTGTATTGGCCCAAGTTCTTGTAGACGAGGCCCCTAATGCATAAACGATTGTCAAAGTTAATAAATGTTTTAAGAGATCTTTAACCATAAAAAATCCATACTTTAAAGCCACTATAATTTTAAGATGCGTTATGAATTAGGGGGTCAATTTCTGAATTGAAAATTCCCAGGCTCTAATTTTATAGCTGCGATCTGCAAATTATTTTGTAAATTTGTTTAACGCAAATTTAAAAAAAAACAATTTTTACAATTCATAGATTTACGTCCTTAAAATTCAATAACCCAACCCTCTTTATGTTCAACTGTAGGATATACCAAATTGAATATTTGTGGTTGCCCTGGTAAAAAATTTTGGGCCTTTTTCTGATTTTTGCAGTTTCATCATTTTCGTTAAATGGAGTTCTTGGGGTAAAATATTTATTGCAATTTTACGAATTTTAAAATAAGAAAATTTTAATAAATTTTTCAACATTTCCAAACACATAAAAAGTGTCCAGGTTTCTAAATTTGACTTCAGTGGCATTTAATTTTTTACTTCTTTTTTATCTACTATTGTTTTTAATTGCATTTTTTTAAAGTTTTTTTTACTAACTTTTCATTAAATTTTTTCAATATTTTTACCAATTCCTATGGAGGCTATTTTCTGATCTACTTTCTCAGGGGTCACAACTAAAGTGCAGTAATTCTCATTTAATACAGATATGAAGTTTACACAAGTTGTTAAATGTTTCTTGCACTTGTCTAAATTAAGGCCATTAACTTTTAGATTTTATATCTTCCGATACAGAGACATCAAATTAAATATCCTGGCTTATTTCTCAGTGCTAAGACTGGCTCTCGCTCTCGACTTAAATGGGTTTTGCAAGACCCACTATACTCGTATTTACCAGCATATGAAATATAATTGAAAATGCGTGTTTAATAAATTTTGTGATAGATTTGAATTGTTTTTTACTCGAGTGTAATAAATATTATATAGAACATATTTGAAAAGCATGTGGCAAAAGAAAATAATAATAATAATTTAATATTTGTGTTCAGGGTTTTGCAAACTTTTTTTTGCAAACTTTTGTTATCGTCAAAGTTATTATTTCATAAAAAAATACAAACAATGATCGAGCAGTTAATATTGAGTAACTACGCAGTTATTGATAACAACAAACGTTTCATACAAATCAATAAATATGTCATACGAGTGTTTAACTTGCTTTTCTTATTTTGCTAACATAAACACAAGTGACTCATAAGAAAATAATTATGCAAATATAAAAATGTGCAACATCTTGTTTGCACTTTATGGAAAACAGATGATACAACATTTTAAAATGACGTAAAGCCATTAACTTTATAATATTGAAAATTATAACGCCATTAAACTCTAAAGAGACTAAGAATGGCTCATTAGAAGATCATCCGCCGTTAAATGAGTTTTTATGGGCCGTTAAAATAATTGCCAACGTGCAGAGCAGTTCCCCTCAGTCTAGTTCAGATTAGGCAAATGTGTGCAATGAAAAATATTACCGTTATATATGCGGATAAAATATATGGTAACTTGGATGTGCAACAAATAATATTCCAGAGTTTTCCCAGCTGATTTATGCAAAATTATATGCTATATTAAATTAAAAAATATTTTAAGCCCCAATAAAATTGTTAAACCGATATTTTTGAGCACTGCGAAACTAAAAAAACAATAATAATGATAAACGACATAAAAAAATTTTTAATTCACATCAATGAACCAGATTTTAATGTTCGTTTTAAATAAACAACATATCAAAGTGTTCCAAAATAAAAATAAAACAAAAAGAATATAATCAAATTTTGTTGTTGTTTTTCAAGTAAATTTTTCGCCAGCTCTATAACAAAAATGTATATTGTGCATATCTACAGCGAAATACCTTTCGAATGATATATATTTCAGAATCATCGATGAGTATTAAAGTGTTTAAAAGAGTACCATAAAAATATAGCAGACCAATTCATATACAAAATATTATGATAGTTCAGACTTTTCGTTTTGTAGTTATAGTGTAAGTATGAGAGCTTAAAAAATATCATCGCTACGTATAAGATACTAAATATTAACTCCTTGAACGTGAACGAAAGAAGAATAAGATGTGACAAAACTTCATATTTTGGAGTGGACTTCATATTATGTACTCTTTTATATTTTAATTGTTTCATTATTAGAAATATAATAAAAGTAAACTGAACTGGTGTTAGAAAATAAAATATATCACTGGTTGATTAAATACTTACTATTCGAAATAATTACAACAGAATAATTATCAAACTGCCTTCTCATTGTGTTTTAGTTGAACATAAATTTTCCTTTCCCGGTAACCAACTACGTTAACTGTAACACATTTTTGGTCAGTTTGATCAATCAAGTGTTTGTGAGTGTAGCATTCAAGTTGAATATTTTACCGTGCAACGACGACATTTATTGTTGCTGTTGTTTATTGTTTGTGGTCTAAAAAACGAATTTAGTAGTTCATACAATCCTTGCGGTTAATCTGACCCAATTGTTTTTTTTTATTTTTCAATTGAATTGGCAGAAAAGAATTGTGTTAAAAGCACAATAATGAAGAGTACAGAAGAGTTAGGATTCGGTGCCAAAATGCTGCAGGGCACAAAAATAGAAAATTACAGTGCTCACAGTCATTAAATTGCAACAAGGAGCTCTACCGCTTTCAGGCATTTGCAAGCGAGAGGATTGCAGCTACAACCAAAGGACACAATTCTTGACTGTCTCCAAATAAAACTAAATAAAAATTCCTACCATATTGTTATTGAGTTGTACGACAAATAAGAGCAAATATCTACTAGAACAAAGTTCAATTACAAAGTTTACAAAATACAAAAACAATATAAACATTTTAAGAAGACTTAATCTGAACACACATTTTAAATAAAACATTCATTTCATTTCAACACAAAAAACAGACTTAATGAGAGCATTAAAAAAATAGCAAAAGCCAAACGAAAACAAAAAAGAAAACATATAAAAAATATAATAAAAATCTCTAAAATACCGAAGTGAGTTAATTTATTATTCAAAATTTATATTCTTACTCATCAGCAGTCGTCAGCAACGTCTCATATCAGAGCACTGGCACACACACACAAACAATTTTTTCATATTTATTTTTAATTTAAATTTATTTACTTCTGCTTTTTTTTATTAAATAAATTACATATTTAAAAAACACACTGGCAAAAAACTCATACGTTATGAAATTAAAAAAGCCAAAATAAAAATATATTTTTTCTTTTGCCAACACAAACATATTTTTGCATTATTTGCAAGCAACGCCAAAAACACCGCAGCCTTTCAGGTTAATAAAAAAAAAAGCAAACATCTACTCTTTTGCATTTTACATCTGAAATTTATTCCCTATTTGTGTTATTAAGAGAGTGTGTGTTTGTGTGTGTGAAAACAGAAGTGGTCACAACTGAGGCAATATAATTCTCATTTAGAAAAGAAATGCCATAACTCAAGTTATGAAGTTTAAACAAGATGTTAAAAGTATTTTGGACTTGTTTAAATTGATCTAATTAATTTTTAAATTTTTTACATGTTACACCCTCTGTTACACGGAAATCTAACTAAACATCCGGGAGTATTTCTCAGCCCTGGGATTGGCTGTCGCCCTCCACTTAAATGGGTTTGGCAAGACCCACTGTTTAATTTTTACCAGCTCTAGAAAAATATGTTTAAGATTTAAGCAACATATATAATTTTTAGTGTTGAGTTCTTTTTTTTCTTCGACCAGCACTCAGGGCGGGCAGTGCATTGAACGGGAGCCAGAAAGGAGGGAATAGCGTTAAGAGGACAGATTATTTTATAAGTACTATGGGAAACAAGGATTTATGAAATATATGTCCATACGAATAAACACCACTTGTTGAATATGTTGTGACATTAAGGCAATGTTTTGTCTGCCACTGTATGTTTGATAAGGTACAGAAAAATATATCTCTTCTCTGGTAGTTTTGTTGGATTTTCTTTTATTTGCTTTGATATTCTCTGCCCTGGGTTTTTGTATTTGTATTCGCATTATGTTGCAATTTACTTTTTGTTCAGTTCTTTATTTGCAAACATTTTCTGTTGTATCTGTTGGATTGTCTTTTTTTTGTATTTTTGTTGTTGTCTGTGGTTGAGATTCTGTGTTACATTGTAACAGCAGTGCAAATGATTTTGATGATTTAGCAACATTCTCTAAAAGCTTCCACACTCATATTAAAATAAAGACGCACACATGCTCCGGAAATATTTAGCTGCTGCTTCAAGTCTTACATGTACGAGTGTAGGTTGCCGTTGCAGCATTCGTTTTTTTTATTTCTGGTTTGCAAAAATTTCCGTGGGACTTTCGAGAAGAAGGTTTCAGTTTGCAAATGAATAAGAAATAATAAAATGAAAACAGATATGCTGCCTGTTTGTGAATATTAAATAATAATTTTCGCTTGGAATTTGATATTGAAAGCAAAAACAAATTTGCTTTTATTTTTATATTTGTTTCAAAATAAATTCCCAAAGGAAGATGTTTAAAAAATAAAGACAAGCCTCCGATTAACTGGAGTCCATTGAATCGTTTTAAATTGAGGTAAAACAGTTCTTGAGAACTATTCAGAACTTTTCCTTATGCCCAAGAGAATAGAGAGTGTTACTTTTCTTGAATTTAAAACTACCCAGCGATCACTTTGCACCCCTGCAGGGCTGGAAAGTCACAGAGTAGGTGTTGCACTAATTCTTCAGCAGCTCGTGCAGTAGCCATCAAAGAGAAAGCATAAAATAAAAGATTTGTATGTCGGGCTCATTTTAGGGACGGTGTTTTTATACTTGGATCGGCACTCACGATGTGAACAATTGTCATGCAACACAGGGTTTAGGAGGAGTTGGAAGGGCGGATGAAGAAAAATTGTAAGACAAATAATTTATTGCAGCGGCTTCATTCGTTAGTTTGCTGCCGCTTTAATGAGCTCTTCCACTAGAACAAGATTGTGCGATCGATACAACAACGCAGATCATAAAATTTCGGCACAATATTTATGACCGAGTGCGAAGTGGAACCTGCAATCTTAGACTTTGTAGTGTTAGTCACTTCAGCCAATAGTTGCTTTTGTTTTGCTCTTTTTATAGAAATTCTTGCGATATTCGAATTTAGGCTTTTGCGTGGCTCCTAATGCTGCGTGCAATTTTATCTCCACTCTTTAAAATGAAGCATCCCCCCGGGGGGCACAGCAGGTAACTGGGTCAGTCGTAATGCCTTGTTGCAGTGCTTTTTGGGAAAAAGAGAAGAAATACAGGTGGAAGGATACCTGGGTCCCGCCATTATAAAGGATCAAATAACAATAGTAGGTTACAAGCCTATACTGGTTTGACCTGCGAGGCGTAACCAGTTTCCTTACACTGGTGCCACGAGATCTGGTTGAGCCCCACAGATGCTCTTTGGTCGGGGGTGAAGCGTCGATGTTGCAATACACGTGAACTTTTGGCTGGGCGTGCGTGAAACATCTGCTTCACTGGCGAAGCTCTGCTTAACGCCCGTTCATCTAATTGATGGCGTGTGGCGGACCTCGTTCTTCCCCTTTGTCTAACTGATTCTGTGGCCAGATGTTGGTTGAGGTCCCTTCAATGAGTCCACGTGTTGGCTGTGGCTTAAAACCAAGAGTCCCTGGTAGAGATGTCAGATAATGGTTGATGTTCCGGTATATTCATACTATGCTGGGACTTCGACCCACGTGATAGCATTCTCTATGGGCTGCTGCAAACCAGCAGACGTTATGGTAGGGGTGGTGTGTTGTTAGTGCTGGGAGTGTCAGGAGGGAAAAGTCTTACGACTTTGAACTTGTGTTCCTTTTGGTTCTGAGGACATGATTTCCTCGGAAGCAACAAGGGTTTAAGATAGGCCCGAACACCTTAGCAAGGTGTATGAATATGGTTTTATGGCGAAACCATATGAGTGAAGTTGCAACCTGTGTAAGCTCTTGGGGGCTGCAGTGGTGTGGCCCCTGAGGGTGACAAGGGTGGTGGTGGACACTTACTTTCACTCGAGTGCTTGGGAGCACCGTTAGGTAAGGCCGAAAGGCAGGTACTGACGTAAACTTGAGCATTCTCTGTCTAACATGAAGTCAAACACTTCTTTAAAATAGCATTTATAAAAACAAATTTTTTTTAATCAAATTTTAAATTGATAAATTAATTATATCATAAATTCAAAAGTATATCAGTATATCAGCATTATAGAAAATGCTGAGAATTTTGATATCATCATTTTGATCTTCAAAGTTTTATCAGTATTTTTATGGGATATCCCGGGAGTTCAATATGAAATTTCAGGAGGTTTCTGCTACAGTTTCCGTTAAAGCAACGGAAATGGTTTTTATCGCAATAATTTATTTACAAACCCTACTTTTCAAAAAAAAATATATATATTTTATTATTCTGCTTGATGTCATAAAAAAAGACAACAAATTTTCCTTGTAAACTTATTGCACATCCCTCGTGCCCGCACTTGCGAAAAGCTTCAAGTGTTATTTTTGTGTGCCTGCACGAGTGTCTTTTTCTTTTGTTCAACGTGTTTTCGTGGTGTTCTTTAAACAGCGTTTCAACAACGATTTAGTCTATCGAAATGAGTGTTGAATTCTTTCGAAGTGGGAATTTTGCGTTCATAATCCAATAATATTTACAATTGTGTCGTGCTTGTAACACGAGCACTTGTCAGTTTAATTCGATCAGTTCTTTAACTCATCTTAAGATGGAAATCGAGTAGTTAAAAATATTTAAAATTTTTTCAAGCATTTCACAGCTTAAAGTTCCAAAAAAGCCTGTTTCACATGTAGGGGAAAAAAAAGTTTTAAGAACAAAATTTTTATGGTACAACCGTGTCCTTCTCTTTTTTTTTAAGGACTCTTTTCGCTGGCAGTAAAAGTTAATATTCAAGTATTTTTTGTGTTTGTGTTTGTATATTTTGAAGTGAATTTATAATTTTTTATTGCTGATTTCTGACGTGAGTAAAAATATGATTTTGAAGAGTTTGTGTTAGTGGGACTTTTCCTGTTTTGCTTTGTTAATGTTTTTATATTCCTTTTTTTCTTTCTTTGTTTTAAATTTTTACAACATAAAACATTGAAACATTTATTTGCATAAGAGAAGAAGAGTTTTTTTTATGTTTTCATATGATTTATGGGTGGACTTACCGGTGCTGGGGTAGAGCTACCATTTGATATACCGTTATTGTAGCCATGGGCACTCAAGGCTGAGGATATGGTTGAAGCACTCAACTTGGTGTTGCTGTAAGGAGATATTAAATGAAGGCATTAAAACTTTTAATTAAAGACTTGAAATTTTTTAAACTGCAAGATTTTATAAATTTGAATGAAAATTTATGCTGGAAAAAAGTGGTCAGAATATTTTTTTTTAAGTTTTTGTTAACAGGCTTGAATCATTTAGTCCTTTGACTATTCAATTTGCTATTACCTTCAAAATATCTAATGCTGATTTCATTTCTAGAATAAAATGCTATATTTTTTGCACATTTTAATAGAAAATGGCAACATTCTGTTTTTTGAAAATTAAGAAATTATAAAAAATTATTTCAATATGATTGACGAAAAACAATTATTGTTTTGAAACTTCTCCAAATTTACACTTTTTCAGAAAAGAAAACGCCATAAGGTGTAATATAAAATTTTTTCTGTATTATTGCGCAAACAGCGTTCAATTAAAATCAAAATTCTATTAATAATAATTCTATGAATATATTATTCGAAATTATGCGAAATGCCTCCGATATATATTTACACTTTCCTAGAATATTTAATTTTAATATATTTAAGTTTCCAAGTTTCCAGGAAATGCTTTTGAATTATTGAAAAACTAAAAATGTATGTACTTGGCTTCCCTTTTTTTTTTTTTTTTTTGTTGTGTTTCCCCATTATGATTTTATAAAATATTCATTTTCCAAAAATAAATTCACTATTTTAGAATATATTTACACAAAAATAGAAATTTATTTCTATCGACAATATCTCATGAATTTATAATGTTCTGCTTCGTTGGAGGGTTCACTTCTGTATTTAGCAGCAACTTTATTTGACAATTATGTTGAAAAAGTTTATTTATTTATGGATTTTTACAACATTTCATGCATTTTGTAATTTTGAAATTGATTTTTTTATTTGTATCAAAACCAAACATTTGCTGCTGGATGAATAATGAAACTTTTTTACAGCGCTTTTAGTCTGATTAGTTTATTGCAAAAATGTTATATTAAAAAATATGTATCATAAAACGCATTTCGGTGTTATTATTTAATATTTAAAAACGTTTAGAGAAAATGTATATAAAAAAGAAAATTCCAGGTCTGGACAATGCAATCTTTTTTGGTACGTTAAAATAACTAGAAAAATTGTTTATTTTCAGCAATATTATTTAAAAAATTGTTTTTGAAAATGAAAAATGTTTTTAAGTCACATTTTTGTTTCTTTTTAAGTTCATTGTATTTCGAAATCGTGTAAGAATACTTGCATTTTATGAGAAGACAAGAACATAAACCATAATTTTTAGTGAGATGTTTCACGTTTGAATGAATGCTTGAATGACCTTGAATTAAAATATTTTTTCACTAAATTTAATTGATATATTCACATCATAATTAATCAAATAAATCAAAGTGATAACTTTATTGATTTTTAACCCATTCCTGGCAAAGATATTCAGCGATATTTCAGCAACAATCTTTGAAGCCAACTAAGGAAACAATTTGGAACTTCTAGTCAATTATTAAAGAAGTTTAAGCACATGAAGCTTAAATTTCCTCTAATTTTAATTTATTTCAGCACTTTGTCCAGTGCTTCAGAACTCTCAATATAATTTTTTGTAAAGGAAAATACTTTATAACTCTTAACAAAAAACCAGAAATTTCGGTCTTCATCACATTCGAACTCAGCAACTATTTTCGATTCCCCAAATCGAAGAGATCTATGAAAGAACGGCGTTATGCAGCGATTAAGGAGATAAAAGCCAAATCCCTGGGAAAGCTGAGGCACGTAACGAAAAGTGTATAATAAGGACTCTGACCATAAACACTATAACAACGAAGTTAATCACAAGTGTATTTATATCTAAAAGGCACTACTTTGAATGGAATAAAAAAAATCAATAATAATAACAAAAGGTTTTTTACAAGTTTTTTATTAGCTTCACTTGTATGTTGGTTTGTATGTATGTACCGAAATTCCCTCTTGTATTGTGCTTCCACGCGTATACTTAATTTTATTAATAATGTTACTCATAAGTTATATTTAAATAGTTTATGTTCTTGTCTTCTCATAAAGTGCAAGTATTTTTACACGATTTCGAAATTTATTAAACTTGAAAATAAACAAAGAATGTAACTTAAAAAAACTAACAATTCAAAAAGAATTTTTAAATAGTAGCGATAAAAGTAAATTATTATTTTAGTTATTTTAAATTATCAAAAAAATAATATGAAATTTATTTGTTGGGTGGTTAAGCACTGTCTATATGCATTTCATTGGCGCTTTATACCAAATCGTCAGTAGACTTCAACCACAGTTTTGAAAAGTTTCAAACTTCTCAACTTATCAAAAGACTTCTATAACCCATTTGAGAATTTAAATGAAAACCCACAAATAAATGGTTTTCAAAAATCACATTATAATAAGTGTAGTAGGCTGTGAAACTTATACAAACCAAAACCCAACAAACAACTTTTATACGATATGACTCTATTATTATTTTTCTATATCTTTATACAATTAGAAATCCTTTGGATAACAATGAAAGTATTTATAAGGCAATGTGAAAAATAAAATCTCAATTTATGTGTTAATTAATTAAATATTTGATATACTGTCATATAGTTAATTTACTAACAGTATCATAAAATATTTAACTGTCCAGACCTGGAATTTTCTATTTTATATTTTTTACTTTTAATACTAGTTTAATTCGACCTGAAGTATACTCTAGATTAATATAAAAAAGTATAATAACATTTAGTTTAACTTAATAAGAAAATTGAGTTAAAAGTTGCCAGCTCTGGAATATTATTCTGAATTTTCAACAGCTATCGATTTCCAACTCACCAGGCGAGTAAGAAAGTCTTTAAAGTTTCTTGAATTTTGTTTTTGTTGAAAAGTACGTATTTTTTCGACAGAACGACATGAAGTGAAATTATGGGACGGGTAGATAAAACAGGTTTAATGAACATAAAAACAAAAAATTAGTTTCATGTATTTCCAGTTTATTTAAATTATCTATTAAGTTCGTGGTCGTATTTTTGTAAAAAGTATTTTATTCGATTAAAAAATTTGTTAATAAGGAATAAGAAATTAAATTCCTCAATAATAATGACAAATGGGCAAATTATTAACGAAATATTAAGTACTCGCATACATTTTTAATAATTTTATATGAAAGCTGACTTGTGGCGTTTTCTTTTCTATAACACATGCAACATTTTTCATTTCCTTTCTAAAAATTGGCAGCTTGTGGGAGTCTTAAAACGGAAATTATTTTTCTTAATGGATGTGGCCTCATTTTCAAGTGCCACAACTTTTTGCATTTTCTATTAAAAAGTGTAAGAAATGTTGCATTCTTTTCTAGAAAAGAACTCAACATTAGAGTTTAGTAGATAAAAAAACGAATGAATCATATATCAGCTAACGATTTCCAGCTCTTATGCAGAACTTTAAATTTTGCTGATTTTTTATTCTCCTCTATTTAGGACAATTTCCAATACATCAGTGCAAGAATGAAGTTTCCACTTTGCACAGACGGACAGGCAGACGAATACCGCTTATGCGATTTCCCTATTCATGAGAACCCAGAAGAGATATACTTTCTAGACTCGCACTAGGATCGTATTAATAAAAGATAACAACCTTAAACATACTCTTTTACATCCTGGCAACCATTAAATTCAAATAGAATTATTTCTGAAAGATTAAAGAAGTATCGTTGCAACGACATAAGCACATCGCTGATATATCGATATGAGTTACATCCCTGTTTAAAATACCAACTATTTTATATATTTTATAAATTTTATTCATGGAATTTCTTTTTACACTTGTCTATAATTGCCTGTTATTTTGTTAATTTATTCATTTAAAAAGTTTTGCATTTCCTAGAGTTTATAATACACGTATTCCGTCCAGTACCTCATCTCAATTATACACCCTTCAAAACTTAATTAATCAAAAAATCAATTTCATTTAAAATCAATCACTCACACTTATTTATTTACACGCAAAATGCCAACATTTTAGCAATTTTATGCACAAATGAAATTTTTATATGTGAAATAAATCCTGTACGGTTGAAATTAATATGCCAGTCATTAATGGCGGTTTTCATACGTGTTTAATGCAAAAATCAAATATCAATATTGAATATGGGTTTCTCTCTTTATGCATTCCATACTGTCAATTTGTCCATTTCAATTTGCAAATATCGCGATTGAAAATAAAATAATTAAAAAAAAACTTTGTGATTTACACACAAACAGCAGCAAATTTTGTAAAATAAAAAGTAAAATAATACTTTTAGTATTCATATATATTTGTTGGTTTTATTTTACATTTTTCACTGCCTTAATTGCGCTACACATTAAGTACGAGTGTAGTAACAACAACAACAATTTAATGCTTTATCAGGTACTTACGGTTTGATTGGTACGGGTACGTAGCCCTCAGTGCCACTGGGCGGATTTTGCAAGGCAGCCAATTTGGCATGGATGTCACAATACAATTTGTTGTTGAAATTATAATAACCTTGATTTTTCAATGAAGTGCCACAAGTGGCACACTTGAAGCATTCAACGTGCAAATTTCTATCCTTGATGCGTACAAATACGCCACTGCGATGGGGCATGGGCATTAAATAGAGAGGAAAATAAATAAGTAAACAAATTATAAATAGTTTAGATAAAGTAAAACAGGTAGTTGAGTTCAAAAATATTATACAAAAACAAACAACAACAACAATTAAAATTTTTAGCACAAATAAATTGCTAAAACAAACGGATAGTAACAACAAATTTTTGGGTTTATTTTTAAAATCTTTTTTAAAAATAAACAAAATTTTCGTAAATTATACCCCTCTTATTCATAAAAACTATGAAAGTCTAATAGCAGCGTAATAAAACTAAATTTCATATGAAATTCGCTCTATTACACTTTTATAAGCCTACCACATTTTTTATTTTTTGAATAAGGGAGTAAAACACTAAAAAACGTTCCCTGTAAAAGTTTAAAGCCTTTTTGCCATTTTTATATAAAATTCATAAAAATTTAAAACTCCTCCAATATTTTCTTCACAAATAAACCAAATAAGTTTTTTTTTATACCGCCAGTTATAGTCGCAATTCAATTTGAATAAATTTTATTTATACTGCCAACCCTTTAAACTTTTAATAAGATTTATATTAAATATTTCAGCAATTTGACTGATTCTACTCAATAACAGTTTATTAAAATTTGTTTGTTGCAAATAACATTCATGTTTGAGCTGCATTCCATTGGCAACATATGCAGTAAATCAAACCGCATTTATTTTCTTAATTTGTGGTTAATTTTAAAAATGTAATTTGCCATAAACATTTTTAATGCATTTTCATTTTAATATAAATGAAATGATTGAAAGCGGTCCTCACCAGCCATTTATTTACGGTTTATTAATTATAATGAGTCCTGAAAATAGCTCGATACATTTGCAGACATGTTCGAGCAAGTTTGTGCATGTTTTCCACACAATGTCAATAGTATACATGAAAATTATTAAAAATATTATGTGCGATTTTATCAATTATATATTAAAACCTTAATAAATAATAAACAAAATGACCAACAACCAATAAAAAAAAAACAGACGAGAGTGTAGGAAAGAAAGTCGTAATATTTATTCACACATACATATATAACGAACTGAATATATCATAGGGACATGTGTATGCGTGTATACAAGTGTAATTCATATTACACTTATATATTTATATAAAAGTAAATGAATTTACTAACAGTGGGCTGCAAGGTACAGCAGACTGTTTTGTGTTGTGCTGGTTGGAAAACGTATCCTGTTTCTGCTTAAATTGCGATTGTAAAAAAACTGTTACTGCGATGGTTTTTATAAATAAATCAATAATTTTCTTTTGGATTCTTATATTGAAAATAAAGGAAAAAAATCGGTGATTTTAATTGTTCTTTCAATATAATTTTCCACAGAAAAATTCTTATTTTATTAACAAAAACTGGCAGTGACATTTTTAATCGATGAAGGATGAATTTATCGCAGCAAATATTCGGGTTAATATATATAATACCCGATTATGTATATGATTTGGTATTCGACCGGTTAACAGACGGATCACAGCCCCATTAGCTGTTCAATTAATTTAAAATTGACAAGTTTTTCAAAGTAGTACATATTTTTGGGAATTGTCGTTTTTTAAAACTCTTTAATTTTAATTATGTGCTGATATTTTTTCCCCCAAAATCTTATTAAAAAATTCATTATTAGTTCTTGTTGTTCTTCATTTTCTTTTACAACTACAATGAGAGTCGGAAAAAAGCCAACCAATTGTAGAATAAGAAAGTAAGAAAATAAAAAAGGAAAAGTGATCAGTGAGTTCTTGTTATGACTTCGATGTTTGTTTTAGACTTCTCACTTATTCAAAGTGGAAGTTTGACATAAATATCTTTAGTTATTCTAAAAAATGTTGGGTAAAGATTCCCTGACGATCTGCATTAGACCCAAGGAAATGCGCATGGGAACTGGCTAAAACCCAAATGATTTTGGGAAAAAAGAATCAGCAGATAATTAAAATTAAAGAGGTTTGAATAAGGAGTTTGGAAATAAAGTTTTTGTTTTAAGGTTCAGTGCTATATTTCGCCAGCATCATTCCTATAATAGTAAAACAAACAAAAGCGTGAAAGAATTGCCTTAAGTATTTAATAGTTTCAAGATCCTTAAAAAATTAAGGCAGCAATTTGGTGGTTTAAAAGAAGTTTTATATGTTTGGGGGAAAACCAAAAAACTTATTGAGAAATTGAATATTAAAAAATTACCATGCATTTCTTGCTGCTTTTTAGATCTCTACGCCAAATGAAAGGATTTTCAATAAATTTTAAGAAAACATTGTTTCAATTGTAAAGATTGTAACAAGTGCTGTTTACTTTTGGACATCACTGTAAACCATTCCGCCATCCTTTTTATTAAATCATTTTTTTTTATTTCTTCCCCGTTTTAGTGCAAGAGTTTTTCTTTTAGTTTTATATTTGTTTTATAATTCGAAAATATGGATATAATTTTGTGTTTTAATATTTCGAAACTAATTAATTTATCAAATAAACCGGTTAATAGTCGATTAAAGCAATACTTTTATTAAAAAGTCGAAGGATTAACCAGTTGAAACATCAGCAATGCAACAGCCTGTGCTAATCCAGTAAAACTGCAAATACGTTTAAACATACTTTAAAAATTTAAAGTAAAAAGTTTGTCTAAAGAGAACAAAATATTATGGAAAATAGCACATTAAAGGCGCTTTCTTTTCTAGAAAACATGTAACATTTTTTGACTTATTTGCTAAAAATAAGTGGAAAATTTTAAAACAGCAATTATTTTTCGTGAGGGATGTTGGATCCAGTTTTAATAAATTGCTTATTTTGAAATGGTAAAATGTTGCCATTTTCTGTTAAAAAGTGTGAAAAATTTTGCATTATTTTCTAGAAAAGAAATCGACATAAGAAAAATATTCACAGGGACTTCACAAAAGTGTGTTTGATACAGTTATCGTACGCTTTTAATAATAAAATAATAATTGGTGCAAATCTAACAAGTGGTAGAAAGTAAATATACTCTTGGATACTAATAATGAAAGTGTGGCGGCTTTTGAAAACAGCTGTTCTGCTCTGAGGTATAAGTCGAATATGTAAATGATGTGTTTTACTTTCGCTTATGCTGCGGCACATTTATCATGTTTTATGATTTAAAAACACCTCTCGAGCAATTAGCTTTTATAATTAAATTTAATAAAAGCCAGCTCAGTTGAATAGCCAATTATATGAAAATAAAAAGGTTGAAGGTTGTATTAAGCCAGGCACTATGCAGTACATTTATTTTAGCGAATGCCCAACAAATTATTACCATTTAAACTTGGGCAGTATGATATCTAGTGACATCATGGGCCATAAGTATTTGTAATTTTTAGCACTGCAGAACAATTTTATAGCCAACTGTTAATCTCACGTTTGTTTGCAACTGCAGTAAGTTTCATTTATCCACAATACGAGTGAGTCTCAGACACAAGCAGACACGATATGGTCATAAAACAATGTTTACATGAACACAAAGGACATACACACCCACTTAAACACCAGCGTAGACACTTAATGTCTGTGGCATTTCATATATAAAATGCTTTAAGAGTGTGTGAGTGTAAGGATATCTATATATCTTCAGCAAGAAGAATGACTATATAATATGAATATTTCAATTTAAATGATAATTTGTTGAGTGGCTTTGTTGTTGCCTGATGCAGTTGGCCATATACGATGCTATAGCACGGTGTGTGTGTGTGAGTGTGTGTAGGCGTGTGTGTATGGGACTGTGTGATGCAATCATCAACAGTAACACATAATCAGGAGGACTAACTGCAAAGAGTACACAGCAAAAGTATGGAATTTTTAATTATTTTCGTATGCACTGGCAGAAAAGGAGGTATTAAAGTGACAACACCATCACTGCAATCGTATTGTAGTGCGTGAATTAATATTTGAACTAAGAAAATTGGTCCTGAACAGCGGAGTGACAGATTTATCATATTAGTTCCATACTGTTGATCTCCAGTGGATGAAGTTTGGAATAATTTATATCTACTTTCACATTTGAGTGGTGTTTCACAAGTAAAGTTGTGAAACTTTATTATTATTTTTGTTATCTAAATTATTAAAATCATAAAATTATCAAAAGAGTTTAACCAAATATTTTAGAATATAAATGTTTTTGTTCATGGTTAACTGATATATTATAATCATGCAAATCTTAATTTTTCTCTGCTTGTATGTATGCGAAATAATTATCTCATTTCCATTGACAGTAAAAAAAATTAATTAATTTATGAATTGTATAAATAATATAAAACAAGAATCATATTCGTGATGGCTTTAAAAATGATTTCAACAATTTCAACACAAAAAACATTCACAGCAACAGCAACAATAATATAAAACTTACGCACACATACAACCAGACACATTCTTCACATGTGTCATTGTATATGTGTGGCAGCATAAATTTATGTATATTTTTATATGCATAATTTCCTTACACAATGCCAACACCACACATGGCACATGGCGGATGTCCGCTAGCTGATAATGGTCTAGGTTGACCATCCGGTCCTAATGCCGCTGCCGCAGCAGCAGCTTCCATTTCTTGTTTATATTCCGGCGTCTGTAATGCCGGACAGACTGGCATAACAATTAGTCTGGGATCTGGTATTTCTGGTATGGGCGAAGCAGCGGCTTTCGTTGGTTCATTTGTGGCCGATGGTTTGGGTGTTGGCAAACTGGGACGATGCGTGGCAGCAGGTGCCAATGTATTCTGCTGCAATGGTGTTCCAATGCGTTCATCGTCACTATCATGCTTGTGGTGGCCGCCAATGGCATGACTTCGTGTCCAATAATAGTTTGGTGTGCTGTGCGGTTCTAAATGTGGGGAATTAATAATTAAGTTTTCAGCGAATATAATACACATTTAAAGTAGCAGCCTTGAATTCTAGTTTTCCTCAGTTTTATTTTTGATGATTTTAAATATTTCAATGAGTGAAAATAAATTTTGTTATTATAAACTATTTAGCTAAAACATTATTAACCCTTTTATTACGCTTTTACTAAAATGTGTAAATGGAAACTTAATAATGGAAAAGTGGATTTTATATCACTTCCTGCTTTCATTTAAAAATCCTCATATTATTGGCTGATGATTTACAAATTAATAGATACAATTTTGTGTGCAAAAATTAATTTCGAATTAAGGATTTTTATAATAAATAAAATTTTCTAATATAAATGGAATATTTTATCATCATACGAGTACCTGCAGAATGATCGGTACTGACAGCAGCTTCACTATTATCACACGAGTTGCAACAGAGTAATCGGTACCGATAGCGGCTCTACTACCATCTCATTGACGTTTATCACTTATTTTGAAAGGGACACTAGTCGCTATGATAATCGATTGTTTAATTTATGGCGTTTTCTTTTCTAGAAAACATGTAACATTTTTTTCACTTATTTTCTAAAAAGTGGTGGTTTGGAAAAAATTTAAAACAGAAATTATTTTTCGTGGGGGATGTTGGATTCGTTTCTAATAAATTCCTTAATTTGAAATGGTAAAATGTTGCCTTTTTCTGTTGAAAAGTGTGAAAAATGTTGCATTAGTTTAAGAAAAGAAATCGACATTATAATAAAAAGAATTTGGGATTTTATGTTTTATGAAGGTACGGTCACACTTGGCAAACATTTGTCCAAACAAGCGTAACCACTAAACAAAAATATTTTTATTTAAATATGTGCGTAGAATCCCATAAAATTGGAAACCGATTAACTCAATAAACACTTAACTTAATTAACATATCCTTCATTAGTATTTATTGGTTACGCTTATTTTTTTTATATATTTGCCCTAAGGGGCGGGACCTTAAGTTAATTGGGTACTTAGTACGAAATTCCCTATTCCTGATGATTTATTGCTAAAAATTTTTAGCCATGGGCTACTGATATTCAAATGTATTTGTCAGGTATTTATCGGAAAAATATCTAACAAGAACTAGTCTTCCACTAGTTCTTGTAATGCACACTTTTATAGGGTGCTCAACTAAAGTTTTTATTACCTAGGCTTCAATTCAAATCTAAGAATTTTCAAATCGTTTTTATTTTAAGTGTTTCTCTTAAATTTACATATACAAATAAAACATTAAGAAAGAAGAGAAAGAATTAACAGAGACATATTTAGGAATGTAATATATCGTCAGCTAAAATGCAAAATACCTTATATAACAAAATAATTCTCAGATCAGCTTTCTTATAAATTGCGTGATTTTACATAAAAATAATCACTACTGAAGATAAAAAAATTAACATGAAACTACAGATTTAATTTATATCATTCTATTAGAAATATACGCACTAAAAATCTCTATTGCATTTTCACATTTTTTATTAAACTCCTATAAAATTTTCAAAAGGTTAGAGCTTTTGTCGTTTTTGATTTAACATTCTGAGTCCAAAATCTGTTTCGTAAATTTTTTTTACTCTATATCAACTACAGTCGATTCTAGATACTATGAGTCTTTTTAAGTCTCCTTGTTATTTGAAAAAAATTCAAGAAAGTGAAAAAGCCCATGTCATTTAGTTGGTTCGTTTATATAAAATCATTTTAATGGCAACTGGATTGACGGTGCTCTACATACGCTCTACAATTAAAAATAAAACAACACAAAATCTACAGCTCTAATCTCGTCAACACTCTACAATTTGAAGTTTGTCTTTTCAACACTTTATATATTGAATCCTTGAATTCCATGTGTTTTTGAAACAATTAAATGTTAAAATCTTTCACTTTCATGCCATGCAACTGTTGAATAGGGCTTCCGTGGCTAACCAAGATGGAGACGAAGAGGAGCTGCCGCCACTTTCAATTTTTTTAACCAAAGCAGGGACTTGCTCGACTACTTTGCGGTCCCGCAACTTCACAACGGTTACAAGTGGCGATTTTAGTTGCGGCTTTCATAACAATTGAGTAAAGACAGCTTGAAGTCACTCAATCAAAGGAATAAAAATGACTTTTTGGAATTAAAATTATGCACTTTAAAAAATGAATATTCATGTAAGAAGCTTCAAAATAAAAATCTGCAATTTTAAATAAACTCTTGATTATTTAATTTCTTCTAAGTTCGTCTTGATACTTGTCTTGTTAATTAAAGATTTCGATAGTTTCAAAAATGTTCCCCTAATATTTATATTATCGAAATTCGACTGTATTTTAAACATTTTATAATCTTGCGAGTCCTTATTTATTATTTATTTATCCTTAAATTTAAACGAGACTTTTTTAAAAATAAAGTTCTTTCACTAGTATTTATAAAAAAGTTAGTATTTACCTTTACAAATGGAAACGAGTAATAACTTGATATTGAGAAATTTTCAACACTTTCACAACACAAAAACGAAGTGGAGTCTGAATTTAATGAAACAATTTCATACACAAATAAATGTTATTGTTAAATACTTTTGTTCATTAAACGAATGAAACTTATGTGAAATCATGCATCGTGATGTGATGCATTATGTTGCATGTTCAGTCAATGAACTTTTGCTATTTCATCACCACTATCGTGAATGAAGATTCTCATTAAAGTGCTCCCAAAGCTTCTGATTTGCTATCGTAAATTTTTCCCACAACAAAATTTTTGGGAATGAATTCAAACTTGACTAAATGGTATTCACAATAATTCTTGTGTCAAATTTTTTAACTTTTTTTCTTTTCACAATTCATAGATTTGTTTGAAGAAGCTAACCGATGGTTAGCGAAATATCATTCACAATGTTTTTTCCAGCAAATTTTTTAACAAAATAAAATCACAAGAACTATCTATAGGAATGAGAAAGGATTATAAATTAAATCAAACAAATCAATTTATGGTTTTATTTCATATATAAAAAATCTCACGATGGTTTTCGATATTTTAAAATATTTAAATAATATTTAAATAAATAATATTTTTCTACATCATCAACTTAACATCCGTTTCATGTCACGGGTGGTAAGGGGTATAGCCTTATTTGGATCGAAATTTTGAACAGAAGGATAAATGTGATAATTTTTTTCACATTTCGTTAGCTCTGAATAAGGCATCAAGAAAAAACTGTTTTTGCAAAGTCTATTGCACTTTGCAGTGGTATGAAAGATATGTGTGGAAATTCCCATATGAATCTTCGGAGTGATCTCTTTATGAATATCTTTTACTCCAACACAAAAAACTGATATAGATTTAATTAATTTCATCAATTAATTAATTAATTTCTTTACACAAACAATTTATAAACAGCTGACAAATAGTTCACAATAGAAACTATTGTTCTCAAATCAATTCACAATAAAATCTTTTACTCCCAATTTATTCACAATACCGATTAGTTGGGAATGGGAATATCAATTCATTCACGATGGGAATGAATTAATAACATTTTATGAAAATGCACAAGCACTCTTGAAAATAATAGCGCCCAGTTTATCCTTGTGCCATTATTTTCAGAATTTAAACTATTTTATTTTATTTATATTAACACTTTAAAATAAACAGCCAAACGAATAGTTAGAGAAATTGACGTGATCGAGTACATTTTGCAATAATGACAAATGAAATTGTTTTGTCTTTTAGAAAAATTTTAATTGTTGCTTTGTTTTCGTATTATTTTTAGAATAAATAATTGTTGTTGTAGTTTTTTTATGAAAAAAGTTAAACAGTAAAGAAGTAGTAACAAAACTTACGTAATGAGACGTTCACATTCGGCACAAATATTTTGACCAGTTGGCAAACCACCAGTACTTGGAGGCTTTGGTTGAGCTACTGGTGCAGTAACGTGTCTAGTGGCTGATTGTTGATGTTGTTGTTGCTGTTGGTGGTGATGTTGTTGCTGGTGTACGTGTTGCTGGTGTTGGTGTAGTTGCTGTTGTGGGTGTTGATGTTGTTGGTGATGTTGAGGTTCTTGATATGGATGATTGTTGTTGAAAGCTTAACATTTTCAATGTTATATAAAATTAATGTTTTGTATTCGTGCATAATTGTGGTGAAATGTTCGACGCGCATTGCAATAACCAAAACGTGCATGTGTTTGTGACACCACATCATTTCAAAGTCGCCATGATTATCGACATGAATGAACGAACCATGTGAGATGTTTGAATGATAAACAAAACAGGGAATACACATACGCACAAACACACACATATAAAGAGCATGAAAATAAAAATTATTGTATAAGTAAAATAATGATTTGAAAATAACAAAATGCATTGAAATTATTTCAATTTATATAATACAGACAATTATTTTTAAATTATATCCAAATTTTCAAGGTCTTTAAGAAGAATTTTTAAAAAAATTGCTGCCAAGAAATATTATCTAATCAAATAGTTCATAAGCTATCTACACTATTAAGATCATTTTGAAGTTTAAAATTATTGTAAAATATTTCCTAATATTTTTTTTATATTTTTAATTTACTACAACTCCTCTCCATCATCTACTTGAAATAGGTTTTGTCCATTATTAATGCAATATAAAAGAGTAGCTAAATTATAATAAGCATCTATGTTACCTGGTGTAGATGGGCCAGATTCTTCTTCACGCAAGAATTTCAAAACTTCAGACTTCTCGGCTTGGTACTCCTTTTCGTTTTTCTTGAAGTTAACACTGTAAAAATAAATTAGAAATTAAAAATTAGTTAAGACCCCAAAAATAGGCAACGTATCATATTAACTTAAACACATACACCTTTAAAAAGCCAAAGATCTTTAGCAGTTTCTGTTAGTTATCAACTAAATGACCCGTGACACGATTGCAATTAACTAACAAACAGATTGAACTAAAATAGCGACTTGTTTATGCCAATAAGACTTGTTTGTGTTAATTATAAAATATGTGATTCACCATTTAATACAAAACATTTTAAAAATAGTCAAAATATTATTGTAATTGTTAAGTCAGTCTGTGCCATAAATATTCTGTAGAGACTTGCCAACTCAAGCACCTGCTAGAGTGCTATTGGATCGGATCCAATCACAAGAAAATTGGCCGCTATATAATTGTTTTCTTCATCTTCCCCGGAAAGTAATTTTGATGCCAACAAAGACTTAAATCAGTCCAAGTATGAACTATTTTTGTTTAGAAACTATTTTTGAATAACGACTTATCAAATGCTTTCAACTTTTTTGAAATTGATTTTTAACTCAACACTACTCTCAGTAAGTTAATTATCGCATTGATTTCGTTTTCAAAATATAAACAAACAATTGATTTTACTAAAATTTTGGCAAATATAAAAGAGGTTTCTTTAGCTATTTTTACTTCATAAAATTGTTGTTCAATTTCAACTCAAAATTAAGCGATTGAAAAGTTTTCCTTCAGTCCCTTAAATTGAAAATTCTTTCAATATTTTTTCCAACATCGTAATAATTATGTAATTTATAATGCAATTCAATATCTAGTTGTAGTTTTAGGATTTTTATTTTATTTTTTATACTAATAATAATAATAATAATAATAATAATAATAATAATAATAATAATAATAATAATAATAATAATAATAATAATACCATATGATACTAATATCGAAGACACTATAGCCATCAAAAAATCTAAATATATACTGCTTGCCCAATACATTAAGAATACACACAATCTAGTCAAGGTAGAAATTCTACCAATAGTTATAAGCTCTATGGGAACAATACCCAAAGAAACCACGTGTGCAATCGAAAAATTAGACCTTAATGTAAAAATATTAACCGAAATGCAAAAGGCAATTCTAATAAAAGCAACAACGATCGTGAGGGAAACTTTAGGATAACGGATATAAAAGATGAATTATATCCCCACAGAGCGTAACCTTTGGTCTCAGACCCGGTACATCAATTCCAGCATAAGCTGAGAATGTAAAATTCTAAATAATAAAATTATTATTATTATTATTATTATTATTATTATTATTACTATTATTATTATTCTTATTCTTTTGTCAGAAATATTTATCGCATTCTGATTTTTTTAATATTTCACTTCCCGCCAGGAAAAGTTTATATTTAAAAAAATCAGGAAGTTATTGGTTTTACCCCGTTTGGGAAAAAATCGAATTATTATCACATCCTCCCGTTTTAAGGTCCTAAACAGATTCTTGACTTTGGATGTGTGTATGTGTATTTGTATGTATGTTTGTGTTGGCATGTGTGTGTCGTTCATATCCTTGGAACAGCTTGACTCAATCAAACCAAACTGAAGACGTAGGAAAAAGTGTTTCTGAACTTAGATTTTTTCTGAATTTTTACCACTTCGGAAGCGATAATTTTCAAAATATTTTAAGAAAACTGAGAAAAAATAACACTTTTCAAAGTGATTTCTTAAGATAAGTTTTAAACGGCTCATCGATCGATTTCACATTTAAAAACCTCCTGGTCAATATCGGTTATTCCGTTCTGGAAATATCGTAAACGAAACAATTCGGAAAAAGCGATTTTGTGAAACTCCGAATTTATATATCTGATCGGTTAGTGTTCCCAATTTTTTTATAGTAACCGCAAACTAGCTCAATCAGCACTTATCATGTGGGAATCGGTTGATATGAAAATCTAAATAATAGTTTTTTTTAGCTCGAAGAGCTCAAAGGAGTAGAATAGCACAACATCCAAGATAAAATATCCTTACGATTAAAACTAGTCGGAAGTTACAGGGATGGTTTTTAAAGTCAAACGTTTTTCATATATTCTTATTTAAATTATTGTGACACGATATATTAAAACAGTCGATAGTCTTTTAACAAATATTAAAGCTGAATAATGAAAAAAATGTCTAAATATATCGATTATAATATAACAAAACAGTATCGGGATCTTTTCAAAATAGAGAAACTGTTGCATTAGAGAAAAAAACGTGTGCCCTATTCCAACAAACTTCGCTAAAGGTTCCCAAGCAAAGGAATTTCTATTCAAAAGCACTTATAATCTTAGTAACCAGAAGAATATCCTTTGAAATATTCATAAATCCTTTAATACCAAAATAAATTTAAAATCGCTAAATTTGTTACTTTAAGATAATTCGCCAACGAATAAATATTATTTTAAGAAATTTGTACTGCTTTTTGTGAATAATTTACCTTCATTGTGCCGCAATGAATTTGTAATGCACTGAGGAAAATTTACTTAGCAAAAATACACATTTTAAACAAAATTATGTGGCATACTTTAAGGAGCGCATGCAGGTTCCCCTTCAATTGTTAACACACATACAGATTGTAGCCTACTTTCTAGATTGTTTGCGAAAAGAAAAAAAAAATTAGTTTAAATTTGTAACAATACCTGAAGAGGATATTCACTCTCGCTACTAAAGCACACGTATACGAACGCGCACACACACATAAAAACTAGCTTAAAGGCATTAAGAAAATTAATTTAAGTTTATGGTTGGAATACACAAGCAACAAGACTTTAACAATAAGACTTCAAAGAAAAGAAAAAACGTACAACATACTGTTGCAACTAGCGGCGAACTCCCATTAGACAGAATGCAAACACACACACACACACCCACACATACACATCGAACAATATATAGTGCAACTCTAAGCGTGCGAAAAAATAGTAAAATATACCAACTATGAACCCATTTACTTGTACCGTTACAATATGTTGGGTATTTTGCTGCAATTTATTATTTTTATTCAGTTTGCTTTTGTTCTTGTCGGTTTTTCTAGGTTAAGCTTTAGTTATAACTTCTGGGTATTTGTGCTGTTGCAAGCGGTATAGTTTTTGTTTGAAATTGTTAAGGGTGGAACCTGGGGGAACTTCACTTTCACATTCGCAAGTCCTTGGAGCAAAATTTAGAAGCTAAAAATAATAGAGTTCCCTTAACAACCAGCCAGCCAACACAGAGAAGGTGGAAGAAAGTTTTTGTTAGTAACTTTAGCTTTTTGTTTTTATTTTCTTTTTTTTTATACAAACAAACTTTTAAAACCTTTAAACTTCAAACCTTTCGTAAAGGAGAAATAATTTACGGGTGTAGAAGTTAGAAAATAAAAAATCCAACAAACAAAATTTCTAAGAAATATGAGAGTTTTGAATATTAACACAAAAATAGTTTACAATTTCCTATGAAATTCATAAGCAGCACACAAAACAGAGTTTTAACTTGCACTTTTACAAACAATCATTAACTCTGCTATTTTTTTGTATTCTAAAGACTACCAGTAATAAACTAATTAAGTGCCCCTTGTACTCCTTCAACCACAAACTGTTGCTGGTGTAGCATATGAAACAACAACAACAAGTTAATGTAGAGTTTTAAGTTATTTTGCAAGATTTTCCAAACTTTTTGTATGTTTTGTAAATTATTAACGAGTCTAAAATGTTTTAATAAAGTTTTCGTTGGAACTTAACTTACCCGAGGACACCACCAGCCAATACTTCAGCCTGAGCCGAGAGGGTTTCTGCAATAGATTCATCGCTATAAATGCCAACTGGGCTGTTGTATTGCTTATTGACAATACTTTTGACGTTGCCATCAACACCATTGCCCTGGAAAAGCACAAGAACAAAAATATATTAAAACAAAATATCTACAAAAAAAAAAAAAATTAAAAAAATTTTACATCCAAAAGTTAAACACAACACAGCAACCGGCCTGAGTATGAGTAAAATGTTGTAAATAAAATTGTTAAGGCGTTTGTTTATAACGATAAAAGTTTATTTGATAATATAAAAGCATTTTATTTATATAGATCTCTTTTTCTTGTTCTCCTTTTTCCTTGTCGAAAATTAGGTCATAAACTACTTACCAACATGCATTCTGTTTCAACGAAAGCGAACAACATTTTTAAATACGCCCCAGAGCAAAGTAATCAGCACAGCAAAAATAAAATTACAAGTTTTATGTTTTCTATTTCGCTTTTGTAAAGTGATAAAATTATCGTTAAGTAGATACTTCTCTTTTCGCTTCATCCCTTTTTCAAGTAAATGAAGCCTCCTGCCGCAGCAGCACACCAGCATTATTTTAACATTTTTTGTTTTTTTTTCTTATAAACAACCCTTTCTTAAATTGCTCATGGTGATCGTATAAATAGTTTTCTGTTTGCGAAGAAACGCGGTGAAGTGTTGGAGGTGTTGTTTGTGTAACTTTGAAACTGTCCCATAGTGGCGTGAAATAGAACAGGGAGGAGTTATGCTAACAGGGAAGATAGTTTGCTAATCGACTGATTTTTTTTCTATATTTCCAGTGGAGTTATTCGCAGTGCAACTCTGCATTAATTGTTTACTGAAAATGTTACCACATGAAATTGTGTAGCAAAATGAGAAAAACTTAATAGTATCGGTAATTTTTTTTTTTATAATCTACTCCATTAAATCAAGAACCCCACGAGAGTTATTGTTTTCTAGGAAAAAATTTTTGGATAAAATCTCGAAAAAATTTGCGAAATGATTTGAAATTTTTTTTTTTAAACGTTGTTGTTGTTTTAAATATTTCTTTTTCAATCGGCCATGCAGTCAACAGGAATACGAAAAATCAGTTTTAAATAATTCTCAGCAGCATCAAAGTATCTCCAAATAAGAAGCTGAAATTATTTCAATATTATCCGGGCTAAGTTCAAGGCAACTCACACGGTGTTTTTATTATACGAATTCATTTACCCTGTTTTGATTAATGAAAATGGTTTATGGCCTAAAAGCTGTACTAAAAATATTGCAGCATTAATTATTATAAAAGATCCTTGTGAAAATTATGTAACCTACATATCGTTACTTAAAATGATAAACTCTCTATCTACCACATAATTCTAGCAACGAACATTTTATAAATTGTAGGGCATTTAACGAACATACTAACCATAGAAGAAATTAAAATTTTTACCCAATAAAAAACGATTTTGTTAACATCATTAAACTGGATACAGTCGCGTAGAAAACTTTTACATTTTAAAAGTATTTTTCAACTCCTCTAAAATTATCAATGATAAGACATTTTGTTGTCCAGTTAACGATATGCACACACAAACTAAAACTAAAAATACAACTATATATATATTTATTTACTATCCTTTTACCATATTAATAATAACGGTATTAATAATCCTTTAAATACTCAACCAAATCCCAATACATTAAACATGATACTCTGGCCCCAGAGGCAAACGGCTTATGCATCCATCCGTTTATTAGATATTTCATTTTATGACACTTTTCCAACAAATAAACAAACCAAAATGAATAAAAATAACTGTCACACGACAAACTAGTCTTGGCTGCCCGAAGGCATAAATAGAAGGCCAGCAAAACAAAACGAAATAAATAAATACTACAGGGATGTTGCATGATATCCTTGAAAGGAAAATAGCATTGAATGAAAATAATATTATTATGGAAAATTTCAATCATTTGTCGTGTGATTTTATTAAAATATCATAATATATTTGAATTTCATATATAGAGATGAACTAAAAGTTGTAGTGGAAGGAAAAGGAAGCGGCAGGGAAAGGATATGCGAATGTAATTATCTTAGTTTTAGTATCACTATTTGCTTTGGAACCCTTTTCAAAATAAGACAGACACATACACACACACACAAACACACAGAGGTGGAGAGAGACTTATCTTTAACACTTTATTAAGCAAATCACAAGAAAAAGCTAATTTGCATGAGCACTATTGCCAAGAAACGAACAGCCCAAATGAAATGAAAAGGATAAAGTGTTTGAACACAAAAAGGACTAAGAGGTCAGCCGTATTTTAAATGAATATTTTATGCTGGTACATTTGAAAAAAAAAAAATAAAAAATATATTAAAAGGATTATCATAATGGATATATTGAGTTGTGAGGGCCAAAGTTAACTTTCCTTTGAGGCTTTGCGGTTGCTGGTATATTCGTTTTGTATGTGTTTTTAGGACTTGATTATTATTAATATGAACTTACAAATGGTTTGGCCGCATTATTGTAGCCACAGCCGATATGTTGGGACTCTTGTTGTTTGTGAGCCAAAGAAGTTTTCGTCACTGTTTGCAAATATGGTGAATTGGGTTGAGGCATTTGACCAGTGGGTGTTATATGAGGACGCCAAGTTGAGCCACCTCTGTAAAAATAAAGAGAATAAAATTCATTATTTATGTCTATATAATTACAAGTCAGTTTCACTTTAGTTAGTCTTTAGGAAAATTGTAGAAAGACTTTTTGAAGTAACTGAGTGGAAGTGATAAAATTTATTACGTATTTAATTTAATTTAATAAAGGAACAAGATTGCATTTAAGGAATATTTTATGGAATATATACATTATTTATGACAAACTAAAGCGTTAAATAATATCTAGACTTATTGTTTAATCTTGTTTTTAAAAGAAGACTTAGAAAAAGTTTAGTTAAAAGGAAGATAAAACATGACATATTCATAAAAATTTTATGAAAGTTAAATTCATATAAAACAAAACCAATTTATTTGCTAAATGTGCGACGTGTGGAGCGGAGATTTTTTTACAAAAAAGTTTAAAATAAATATCTCTAGTTATTCTAAGATATGTTGGGCAACGGATCCCTGATGATCTGCATTAGCCCCAGTGAAATGTGCATGGGAACTAGATAAAATCCCTCAATTGATCACTTTGAATTTATTATAACTTTTGGGAAAAAAGGATCAGCATAATTAAAGAGTTAAAACGACAATTCCCAAAAACATGTACCAAAAAAATGTGAGTCTTCCAAATAACAAGTGTTTAAAACTGGGGAGTTAATATGTAAATCGGTTTGGAAGAGAAAAACTGTCGGAATTGCCCCCTGGTTTCACACGACTTTTTTATCTGTTTCTTTTTCTATTATCATTATTTTTGTGTATTATTCGACCTTGTTTTTTAACTTAAATTCTTATTGTAATTCTTGTTCAGGCTCTAGGTCTAGACCTAGAATTACAATAAGAATTTAACTTAATTTTTTATTTAATCTTAAGGAATATAACTCCAGGATTAAATATGAATAAAGAGCACTAGCAATTATGGCCATCAGCTTGTAGTAGTTTATGATGTTTTCGGTTACTTTATTTGTAGTTGTAGGTACCTGTTACAATATTTTTAAAGTAGGCTAGAATAAAAACTTCTTTTTATAATTAAGTTTGTAATATTTTAGAAAAAATATGATTAATAAAATAGACACCGAACAGAAAAAACGTATTTTATTTGCCTACAAGCTGAATTATTATGAATAATTTTGGCGTAATATTTTGGAACTTTAACTGCTGCAATTATTTTTAATAAAATCGCCTGGTGATCGTCTGAATTCGACCAGGTCGCATCTAAATATATAACAAATGTTTAGCAGTTGAGTGTTCATAATTCCTTTTAAGAGAAAGTCCAAAATACTTTTCGCTCTGCCACCGTTTTTGCTTGAGTTTATATTTTGGAGGTTTTTTAAACTCCTTAACTTTAATTATGTGCTTGTTCTTTTTTCCCAAAATCTATTTAAAAAAAATTCAAATTGATCAGTTGAGGGGTTTTAGCTAATTTTTAGAGCTTGACCTTAATTAAATTTAAAACTTTCTTTTACCAGTTTTATACTAAAGCCTCAGCAAAAATGTTAACATTGTGCTTATCTAGATAAAAAGACCTTTTAAATTATATCTGTTGCATCAAAAATGGTGGTCGCGAAGTTACTTAAAAGTGTACCAAAAATATGTGTAGTGTATGCTATTTGATATTGTTATTAATAGTTTTTTATTTTTGTATGTTTGTTTAACTCGAAGACTTTCTTTTTATTAAAAGTAAAACAAATTTCCGAGAACTTTAATTAAATTTTAATGAAATATTGAATATTTAAATTAAATATTCTATAATTTTGCAATATAAAGTCCTTGATTTTAATAAATATAAAAATGTATGTCATGGATAATGAAATGCAACAAGTTTGTAGAGCTTTTGTTACATTTAAAAGATGCCAACGAACTGCATTGAATTAATAACCCGTTAACAGAGTGACAAGTATAACCGGAAGCCCGTGATAAATACGATTATTAAACACTTTTTATAATTTTGATACAAAAAATATTTTATTCGCCCGTATTATGAATGACGACATCGACGTTACGTCAACACGACAGCTGAAAATTGTCACTTGCCTAGTCTTTGTCTACGGAAATTGACTTCTGGTAGCATATTCTATTAATATTACACGTCTTAGAGAATACCAAAACGCTGTCAATAACCATTAATTATTGTCGACGATGGGCGAGTATCTTAAAATATTTGGCATTAAGTGTACAAAAGCTGGCTGGATACCCAACTGTGATAAAAGTACCAGACGCAATAAGAGGATAAAATCAAGGACACTGCGATCCAAAAATATTTACAGCATTTCCTGCCAAATGCTAAAGCATCTCATCTGTCCTTCTGAGGAATCTCAAGACTCCCACATACTGTAGTATTGTCAGTTCTCCAACTCTATTACTCTTGTTATATTTTGTATTAAGAAAACTAATAATAATAAAATAATTGAAGGCATTGGAAACTTATGAGCGGTTAGAAGAGTATCGTAGTTATTCTCGAATGAAATCAATTTGAAAAAATTAAGCCATAAATTGTAGAAAAATTATTTCACAAAATTTGTTTACGTTACTTATTGTTTTTCTGCAACAGTTATAATTAATTCAGAGAATTGATTGTTAAAAGCTTCAAAATGTAATAATTTTAACAACCCTCAAGCTATCAAAAGCATTTAAGTACGAGTAAATACTCGTTAATAACATTTGGTGAATAAAATGGTCTGTCTGTTGCGTTCAATATTTCAAATTACCTTTGCACGGTTATAACAAAATTATTGCCAGAACGTACAACAATATCTTGGGCATCTTTGTGGCGTAAATTGTAAACATCGACATCGTTAATTTTAATAACAGCATCGCCAGGCACTAAACCAGCCTGTTCAGCTAAACTGCCGCCATTGACCTGGAAATAATTGCAAAGTAAATAACGAACATTAAAATCAATTAATACAGAGATTTCATTGGCATTTAATATAAACAAAAAGTAATAAAATATATATGATATGTAAATACAAGTGGATGGTGAGGATATTAAGGGAAGGAGGAAGAGGTATGGCAAATGAAGTGCTTTAAATCCTGTTAATGCTGCATTTATTGCCCAGCCTTTTTTTTTGGGAAAATAGTGGAGGTTGTCGTTTTAGAGTGTAAGCTGGCTAACTCCACTTTTTTGAACATGTCATATTTTAAAATCATTAAAAAAAGTAAATAAATGTTAACTTTCATTTGAGTCTTCGTAATGCGAAAAATATACTAATTTGGGTTAAACTCTTAGGCTACGCATGGAAAATGTCCAACGCAGAGTTCGAAGCCATCTCTATTTGACAGCGGCGTCTAGCCCTCTATATAGCCGGCAGCGGCTGTAAATTGGTCACATTTTTCTTGTTAGATGGTTTGAAAGAAGTGCCGGCTTTCAATCAGCCAAGTGATCTTATTTGTTTCATTTCTATTTTCTAACAAATTTATTTTAAACGCAAGTTTATAAATATTCATATAATATTTTACCACATAAATAACAAAAAAAGTAAAATGGCGTTCTTTTCGGATCAAAAATCAATAGTAGTTGGCAAATCTGCACTGGTTTGACCTGCGAGGCGTGACCAGTTTCCTTACACTGGTACCACGGGAACTGGTTGAGCCTCGCAGATGAGCTTTCGGTTGATTCTATGACCAGATGTTGGTTGAGGTCTCTTCAATGAGTCCACGTGGTGGTTGTAGTTTGATACCAAATGCTAGGAGAGGTGTCAGAGAAGGGCTGATGTTCTGGCATATTCATACAATGCTGGGACTTCGACCCAGCTGATGGTGGTCTCTATAGGCTGCTGCGAGTCAGCAGATGTTGCGAAAGTGATGGTGTGTTGTTGATGCTGGGAGTGTTAAGAGGTATACGTCTTATAACTTTGACCTTTGATTCCACTTGGTGCTGATAGCGTACTTTCCTCGGAAGTAACAAGGGTTTAAGATGGGCCCGAACACCTTAGCAAGGTGTATGAATATGGTTTTGTGGCGAAACCATATATGAGTGAAGTTGCAACCTGTGTAAGCTCTTGGGGGCTGCAGTGGTGTGGCCCCTGAAGGTGACAGGGGTGGTGGTGGACACCTACTTTCACTCGAGTGCTTGGGAGCACCGTTAGGTAAGGCCGAAAGGCAGGTACTGACGTAAGCTTGAGCATTCTCTGTGTTAAGTCAGTTGGCAGCTTTGCGCTCCAAACGGGCGATATGCAGTTTTCCAAAGCGAAAACGCATTTTAGGGAAAAGAATGTTAACGTATTTGACTTTAAAATGGATCTGAACTGCAAAAATAATGATGTGAATTAAAATACCGTCTTTTCAAGATTGTCAAATTTTTGCTAACATGGAGGATCATTTTAAATAACGTTAAAAGTTTTCAAAAAACACAAGCCACAGCACAACTAAAAACTCTTTGTTGAAGTCTAAGCAAATTACAAGCTCAAACATTTCCAGACGCTATACAATTCAAATACTCTCTCTCGCAAACTTAAATACTTATAAATCACTTTATAAACTGAAATAAAGCAAATTCGTTAACAACTCAATTACGCTTAAAATAAATCATGGAAAACTTTGTTATTATGGTTCTGGTTTAAACACCAAAAATAACAAAAACACAAAACAAAATCGAAAAGAAAAAACAATAACCTGGGGGTATTGGGGAAAACAGACATTAGAACAACAAACAAACAGACAGACAAGCAATCGCTTCAAATAAAGAATTCAATAAAACATTTTAGCCGAAAATATGCACAAAAACTGTTTTCACTTTAACTGCTGCCATTAAAGCACAAACTGTTTGGTTTTAACATGAAGCACAAGGGGAAACTGAAGCAACGCAATTGTGGTGGAGCCGGGATTTATATAAAAAATGTTAAGGGGATTCGATAAAAATAATTAAAGAGAAATTTATTTACTTAACAAATGAATTAACACAAGAAATTTTAAGCTTCAAATTCAATAAGAAAACGATTTTCAGTAAGAAAAAAAAATTGGTAATTGGCAGCAAGTGAATACCCCTAATATTGTCAGCCTGCTAATACATTTATGCATGTGTGCGTCAACATATTAGTCAACAATTGAACTGGATATGAAAAAAGAAACCATAATAAAATTGACTGTCAAGAGTTTACATGCAGGTTCCACAAAACAAACTCACCAACCCAAACAACCCGCCAACAACAAACAGCCAACAAACAAACGGTGCAACACTGCAAATATGCAAATAAAGCAAAACTACCAACAACAAATACACCAAAAAACACTCCAGTTCCATAAAGTCACAAATGAATTTATTATTACAACAAGCGGAAAAATTATGAATCAACCAAAATGCCGCTGCTGCTACTGAATGCACTCGTGCCCGCGACATGTGCATGTTTGTGTTTGGAGGTTTTTTTCGAAATTTGAGGCAGTCGTGATTGCAGCCATTGTCCTTTTGCCAATGTTATTTTTGTTGGCTGCTTATTGCAGACAATTGTTTTGCTTTTGTTTTTATTATTTGTTTTCTCCTTTTTGTTGACCAACACCATCCACGTTTTGTAAAATTTTAACAAACGACAAATTCGGTTTATTTGCTTAAGCTTTTGTGCTCTCGTCATTACGTCCGTTTGTCCGTCCATCCATCCATCCATCCATCCAGCCAGCCAGTCATCCATCAGTACATTTGTGTGCGTGTGTGTGTGTGTGTGTGTGTGTAGCAGGCCTGTCTTTGTGTCTTTCTAACATCGTTGATGTTGATGTTGATTTTTATTTGTGCTTGATGCAACAAACAAATGATGCTCGAAATGCCAGTTGCCAAAAAAAAAAAATAAAAATATTAACTAAAACCAAAAGGTCAGCAACAACAACAACAACAACAGCGAGAGCATTATAACATCAAATCTATTGCATGTGGCGGTTTTAATGGTTTATGTGCACCGGGTTATTGCCAAAAATGTATGCAAACAACAACTCCATTGTGAGCTGAAGTATTTATTTTTTGTTTGTCTGTCTGGGGAGTTTCTATTATTTATTTATTTTCCATAGTTCAGCTTCGACTTGTGTATGTGTCTTTCTATTGACTTTTGGTTTTATATTGGTTGTACCTTGATTGTGTTTATGTTTGCATGTAGTTGTTGTTGTCTTTTTCAGAAGTTTTCTTTCTACAGAGAGTCATATAAATTTGTCCGATTAAAATCATCAAATTTAGGCAATTCACATAACTAAAGTTTTTTACAAAATACAATCTGATTTATTTGCTAAAAAATCTAAAATATTTATACGCCACGTATATGATGGTTTATAAAAAATTTGCTTAATACAAAAATTTTAATTAAATAACAACAATCAAAATTATTTGGAATATAAAGTTATTTAATATATTCTTTTATATTTTTTACCCTTTTTTAATATTATTAAAAATTCTCATTAACAGTTTTTTAACATCATCAGGAAACAGTCTTAGCAAATTTTCTTAAAAAATGTAATAACTTTAATTATATATAATTGCCTTGAAACGAATGAGAATTATATCATAATTATAACCAAAACAAACTGAATGTTACCATTTTAAAATTTTCCTTGTCAAAATGCTTGACAACTGCACTTATAAATTTAAAAATGCCATAAATTAAGTAATAAACGAAATATTCAATATTATTTCATATAAATTCTTTTTTTTTAATTAGAAAAATAAATTGAAATGAAATAAATGCGTGTATCTACAAATTGGCTACATGTGTTGCGACTGTCATAGCTAAAGCCGCCTTTTTTGCACAACAATACGATCAAGTTATTTAGTTGAATTTTGAATAAATGTTTTTTCTTTTACCCCCCAACAGTGTTGTTGTATGGCGCGGTATTAAATTGTTTTTATTAACAAGAGATGGAGAAAAAAAATGTATAAAATTTGTTTGTACAATTTTAATACTGTTTAAATCCTTTAGGGATTTAATAAAAATGCGATTTTGCAGATATTAAAAAAAGTATGCAAAAACTCACACAAACACCCACACATACACATGAACCCAATATGTAATGCTAAGTATTATAACAACAGCAACAACAACAGCTACAACTATTTCAAACAGCCAGCGAACGAACGGTGTGTTCTACTCAGTAACTGTTTGTTTGTTTGTTTGTATGTGTGCGGCAATTTATCATGTTACGGGTAACCAGGTGCAATGAGCCAAGCACGCCAACAATTTCTGTACACCCAATATTACGGTCATGTCAATGGGCTGGGGTAAGTGTATATGTGTGTGTGTCTATATAAGTGCATACACACACATGAGCACTATATGAGAATTTCTGCATAAAGATTGGCTCAATATTTTCCAACTTTTATAATAGTTTGTAGCAGTGTTGCCAGGTTTTTTATTTCTTTTTATTATAATATAGGATTAAGTAATTTTTGGTCTTCCTTAATTAGTTGTATTTTAATGAAAATAATTAGCAAAGCTTAATTTAGAAACCCTTAACACTCGATGAGTAACCTAAATCTTAAACTGGACAATATTTTGTTGTTGTTTGAGTCAAAGTTTTGGTTCCGACAAACTTTTCGGTGTCTATCTCGGTGAAAAAATAAATAATATTAAAAATTAATTTAAAAAACACTAGCAATTTAAGAAAATCGAATTGAAAAATTAATAATAAAAGTTTAAATGAGTTTCATACAAAAAGGAACAAGAATACAACTCTTATTGTGGAGAAAAGCGTCGGTCGCTGAATAACCCACGCTTTTTCCCCCAATAAGATTTATATTTTGCTTCATTATTGTTTTAAGCAGTTTTTAAAATACATTTTTAGCTTTTTAGCTCGATTTTCTGAAAAATGGTGCTTCTTATTCTCTAATTTATTGTGCTTCGAAAGTGTGCAAAAATTTTTGCACGTTATGAGCAAATAAGAACATGAACCACTGCACTATAGATTAGCGTACAATGTGACGTATGAGTAACATTATTAATGATATTAAGTATATGGGTGAGAGCACAATACAAAAGGTGAGTTCGATACAAAATATTATGAATTCTTTCTGAATGTTAGCGGCAACGCTGTTTTATTTCATAAATGCACACATACAAATACATATACAATTACATATACATGCATATATGCATGCGTGTATGTATGGCGAATTATATGTTTGTGTTTCCATTGTTGTTGTTGTTTTTTTTTTGCTCTTGTACTGGTATGTGTGTATGCATCTCATGCATACTTGTCTGCAATGACAACAGCTAAACCAACAAGACTAATTGTATTTTTTACTGCTGGTCCTTTTGGCTCGTGCCCCTTCTGTACAGTGGCTGATCTGCGAGAAACGCTATTGTGTGACGTTGCCATAAACATGCATGTACAACAAGCACGCCAAAATCTATATTCATTGAAATTATTACGAGGGCAGTTGGCAATTTACTCGCAAGTTGCCACTATTGATTAGCTTGACTTGCTAAACTTGAACCAGCTAAATTTAAGTCAATTAAATATTTCAAGTGATTATTTCGTTAATATTAAAATAAATTGTTGTTCGAAATGACTTTCCTTTTCGGATATATGCGACTTAAGTTTTTCACTGCCTGTTTTTTAAATTAAGAAAATTTTATCGTTTAGGATTTTATATTGAAAATAGTAAAAAATTTGAGTTCTTTCATTGTCTGTGTGCTGTGTGGACTAGTGGAATCATTGGCCCGTATTTCTTCAAACACGATGGTGGTCAAAACGTTACACTCAACTGTGACCGCTGTAGATATATCTGTGCTGCCTTTTCCGTTCATATATTAAACAACCAGGATGTGCAGGAGATTTTGTTTCAACAAGAGGGCGCAACATGTCACACAACTCGTGCCATAATAGATTCGTTGTAGGAAATGTTTTACGTTTCACACTCCAGAATTGGCGTCAAAAAGCGTTCGATTTAACGCCGTTAAACTACTTTATTTGGGGATGTGTGAAGGCGCTGGTATACGCTGGGAAGCCTGCGACGATTGACCACTTTGAGGTAGATATTCGCCGAGTTATTGACGATTTACGGGCATGCGTGTGGGAACAATTCATCTCAAATTGGACCAGTATTGGCGGTCATATGCCACAAGTCATGTTTAAATTATAATGGCAGAGGATTTTCTTTCATTTCTTTTTTAAATTCCACTTCATAGTTCTATACTTATCAGCATACCCTCGTATGTGAAAAGCATTATAAATTGCCCTCAAACTCGCACACACACACAAACGAAATATGTTAAATTGAAATCTTTTTACAGCAAACGGAAGGAAGCTTATTCGGTTTAAGTGGTAAAACATAAAACTAAACTTTTTCATTTTGTCCAAAATTTACGTACACCGAAATGTAAAAAAATAAGAACAATTCCAATTGCAAGAGTGCATGTCTCTCCAGCCAATAAAAATATTAGTGGCCTGCTTTAAGTGCTGCCAAGTATGTCAGTTTGTGATTGATAAAAATCTTTATATAAATTGTACAACAACAACAACATGAAAATTACCATATTCTTTAACTTTTCGTGTTCGTTTTTTTCTATTATTTTATTATTTTCCTAATTTGCTTGTGGCACAACCAAATAGCGAATGATTTAATGTTACACTGGCGCTATTTTGGTAGCAGTTGCTGGCTAGAAATTGAAGTGCAGTTGGAGGCGAGTTGTCGTGTTCCAGACAAAATAGTGTGTGGAAACCACAGGGGACCATTTATCAAGTTAATAATATATTTGCAATCGACAGCTTTATGACCGCCTCGGGTTAGAAGCTGTTTGTTTTTGTTTGTGCTGAAGTGTAGAATGTTTTTTCTTGGTGTCCAAATTGCAAGACAAGACAAATTTTAGCCCACGTGTGATATTTAGCAAACATTTTGCGCACTTCAAAAAAAGTAGTCGAAGTGGCTTTTCTTTTTTACACAAAATACAAAATAAATATTATATTTCCGCAAATGGATTAAACATTTGCCTTTAATTAACCTTAAACGCTAAATGTAAAGACACTTTTGGTAACAGCGACTTCAAAAGTATTGAAGTTCTGTTAAATATTCTCAGTGTGATTTAAAGTTTTATAAAAATGTTGCTTTCCATTTAAAGTGGGTAATTTAATTAAATGATTTAAGGCGATTGATATGGTGTTGGAGCAGGGTGGACACATATATCATATACAAGTACTCATGGCCTAAATAGTTGCAGCAGCAGAGGCAGGCGGTAGTTGAAAGTCTGTTTAGCTGCATGTATTTTAAGTGTTGGCAGTCGTGCCAAACTGTCAATTTGTTTTCACAAATAAACATTTCAATTGACAAACATTTTCACACACACCGAAATGCTGCATTAACACACACTTAATATTACAACAACAACGACAACAACATGCATACAACAGTATACCGGCGGTTTAATTGAACGGCAACTAATTGTCTTACAAATTTGTCATGTATCGATTGTCAGGTTATTTATGGCTTTTGTATCTCGAAGGATATAAATTTTTAAATAGTTTTGCCTTTACAAATTAGTTAAGATATAAGATTTATAAAATTGTTTTATTTAAATGAGATTAATAACTTCTAAAGAAGTGGAGGTTTACAGGAGGGAAGTCAAGGCATTGAGATCATTTGCAAATTCTATAGTCGAACTGTAAACAAATTTAGTGAGACTCTTTGGTTATGGATTCTACTGGAGAAGGCAGGATGAAAAGTTGTTTCTATCTTTTATTATTTAAAGCAGAGGTGGCCATGAACTTGCACTTGCATTGGTGTGAGAGATTTTTTGCGGTACAGTGACACGAAAAAGATTTATATTAAAATAATAAGAGAGATAATTTTTTTATGCACTATTTTTTATAGCACTTTCCTTTCCAGTTCCAGTGCAATGCCCTGCATATGCAGGGGTTATCTCCTGAGTGCTGGTCCTACTCAAAAAAAAAAAAAAAAAAAAGTAGGGGTCGTTTGTTATGGCAAAGTTAATTCGGAATAGGAAAAGCAATGCTGCGGGTGGGATGAATGGTGTTAAGGATAACTGGAGATGACTTCTTTATTATTTTAAATGACAAAGTTTATTAGCGCATTCCACTTTATTTAAAAAAATTAAAAGTAAGTATCTAAGTCAGCAACTTCAGGCAGAGACACTGTAAAAAAAAGTCCCTTTTTAAACCGACAGCAGGAACTCAAAAAGCTCTTTAATGTTTGTGAACTTTTATTTATTCTTGTAGTTCTATTTATCAAATGTATCAAATTAATTAAAGGCCTTATTACGATAGTCGCACTCGAAATAAAACGACTCCAGTGTTAAACACCTGGCAAGTGTTGCCACACTTTTATCAGTTCCATTATCGTGTTTTACTCTAAAGATATTTTTGTAGCTCCTGCTTGACTGACCTGTTTTACTAACAATAAAATTCAGTTTCTTCTTCAAACTATTTAATTGAGTTGTTCTAGAACTCAATCGGAATTAAAATATTGCAGAATTATTGCAACTCCATTATCTGCTTATTTCTAAAAATAATTCCCAAGTTGTCTGCAAAACTTAATTCTTAATTGTAAAAATTGTTTGACACCGACTTCTGCAGTGTATTTGAAAGTATGTTAGATTTGCTTAAACAGCTTTTAGCAAATGTTTTTAGCACCTGCACAAAAATCTCTAATGAAAATTTGTTAGAGTCTTTCTGTGTGTGTGTGTGTGTGTGTGTGCATTTTCATATTATCTTACCTTCTAACACCAGAGTCCTTTGCCTGGCTATAATTAAAATAAAGAAGCTTAAAATGGGATTATCACACGTACCCTTATCTACACACATACACACACACGCATACACATACAAACCCTTGCTCACAGGTATATTTAGGATTATAAATAGAGATGTAAAAATGTGGGAGTAGGAGTACATACAAACATCGAAGAGAAAACAACCGGAGTAGCACAACCTGACATGCATGTTGACAAATAGAATGGCTGCAACACAAAAGTTACAACGGCAATCAACTTCACAAAAACCTTATGGAAAGGTCTCGCATGAGAAATATAGCTGTGGGTCATCCTAGAGCAAAGTGCGTACGTGGGTGGCGTGATAATGTCTTGAATATATGTCTATGATAACAAACTCTATAACAGCAGAGCACAGTTGGAATAATTGAGTTTACAAGAGTATAAAATAAATACTCAAAATTATTTTATTTTTTTTTTAATGTTTTACAATTTTTTGAAATCATTCGCAAGTTGTTTTTTACATAATTGAATCAAATAAATTAAATATATATAAAATTGTTCAAATAATTCGCAAAACAAAATGAATAATTTTATTAAAACAACATAATTGATTTTTATATTTTAAATAACTCCTTTGATTCGAATGAATTATTTGATTTAATTCATTTATTTTATTCTCTTGAATCACTTGATTACAATGACATAATTTCAAAGAAATGAAACAATTAAATGAAACTAATCAAATCTTTCAAATGATTCTTTTGATTGAAATGAAACATTTGATATATAAATGATTCATTTGATTCTTTTGAGTCGTTTGGTTTAAGCGCATTAATACTTCAAATGGGTCACTTGAATCAATGAAATTATATGAACCAAATCTCCATATGATTCATTCGAATTAAATTATTAATTTTATTTCTTTGCATCGTTTGATTGAAATCAATTATATAATTCAAACGAATCATTAAAAGAAATCGAATCAATCCCTTAAAAAATTCGAATCAAATTCGTCATTTTATTTATTTGAAGAATTTGGTTTGTTTAATTAATTTGATTCAAATTCTCTGAGTGCTTCTAATAATTCGCTTGTGTCACTTGCTTGTTATAATTCACATGATGATTTTGAATAATTTAATTTCAAAATTCAAATAATTCAGAGAGTTCAGAAGATTAATTTGATTCATATTAATAATTTGTTTCAGTTAGTATACTTGAATAGTTTGATTTACTTGATTAATGAAATTAAATTCGTTCAAACGATGCATTTGACTCGAATGATTCATTTGATTCAAATTACTCATATGAGTCACTCATATGAATCATATTAATCAATTTGATTCAAATGACTCACTTGATTCATATTCCGATGCAATTGTAAATCCACTACAAAATTTTAAAATATATAGGGTGTTTTTTATAAAGTGATACAAGTTTAAATACTAATGAAACATATAAATATATTTCTGATATCAATGAAACGGTCTGTGTTGGATAGAAAATTTTATGACATTGATGACTAAATGTGACTTCGGCCATGTGGCCGCCACGGCTGGCGCCTACAAGGCGCAATCTCGAACACCAATTTTCACAGACAGTAACATTCTGACCATCATCGTTTTTGAAGACATATAGGTCAATGACTCCCAGCCCATAAAGTGCACCAAACAGTAATTTTCTGTGGATGTCATGGTATTTCGAAAAAAGCTTGTGGATTCTCCTCACGCCAAATTTTCATCGGGAAATAAAATTTTGAATGGACGAAGTGCACGATAAGTTTTACGAACAGAACCATTATTTTGATTACAAATTTTCACAATTTGCAGGCGTTGCTCTGGTGTAGGTCGATTCATAATGAAATGTCAGAGTAAACTAAACAAAACGCAACTATCAGCTGTTAAATGGGTGGTCAAATAAAGCAGTGATGCCAACTCAAAGTTATATCACTGTATGAAAACACCCTATATAATGAAAAAATATTATTCTTTCGTTTAAATTTTTATATAAAAAATATATTCAACAAGATATTATATATTTATGGTGCTAATTTCTCAATAGTGTATGATGAATTGAGACAAGTTTCAATTTCATTGAAGTAAATATTGAACAAAGATTGTTTCCCCCAGCGCCTTGGAAGGAATATTTATACCGAATGAGTATATCTTGGAATGATCAGTATTGCGTTTGATAAAATGTTCCAAATTAATGTAAATAATTTCAATTGCTGCCACGCACTACGGATTTCGAATTATAAAAAATATAAACCAAACGAAACAAGGCAAAATAAAAATAGAAGGAAACCGAAGGAACACAAATAACAATAGAGTGTTGAAAAATAAATCTGAAAAACTGAAAGTGTAGTCAACTCACACACACAAAAACTCGTATACTGAAGACAAATATGAGCTTAAAATCCCTGCTAAATCCAAGTCCTGAAATATGTTTGATGAAAAGTCTGTACATTAAAAACTGGAAGTTTATTAACAAGAATATTATTTTGAAACGAACAAAAATATTAAGCTTTTTCTTCCAGAAATCTCTGCAGTAGTAAAAAGCCATAATTCAATAGCAGATGACGTCATACCTCAGCTGCCGAGGTAGTGCCTGATCTCCAACTCACTTTATGCGATTGAAGAAACTAAAAGTGATATGTGATGTTTTTATTTGCGCATGTATGGAATTATATTTCTTAAAAATAAAAAGAGGCACAAACTTGAAAATTTTTAGAGTCAACGCTTTCAATTAATATTAAATTCAGCTTAAAATATATATATATTAACATTCTTTGATTAAATCAGTATTTAAAATTTCTAGATGCTTAAATTTTTTAAACGAATTTTTTTTTTTGTTCTTAGAAGTAATTTGTTAGCCACTCGCCTATTGTGTTCGATGAAAAGAACATATTTTTTTTTTAATTTTGTTAACCCAAATAGTGTCTTCAAAATGATAGAAAATTAATTTGAACGGTTTTGAGATATTGAAAAATTGTTTTAAACAAATTCCACAATATTATGAAACTTTTAATTTGACAAAAACAATTTTTTATCTTTTTCCGTCGGTATAAATTTTAAAATTGAACGAAAGAGAGTCTCTGATCGAATTACGTACAAGTCCAAAGAATTTGTGTCTAATTTTTAGCCGATTTGAAATGAAATTTCCTTTATATAATAATTTCATAGATCAGTTAGCTTCTTTATCCCAGCACAGCTTATAAAAATTTCCATTGTAAGATTTAATATCGATTTCTATTCTGAAAAAAATGTAACATTTTCCCTCTTCTTTTCTAAAAAGTGGCGAGTCGCACGAGTTTTAAAAAAGACATTATTTTTCATAAGGAATGTCGTATGAAATTCTAAAAAATTTTTTATTTTAAAATGACAAGATATTTCCATTTTATAAAAAAAGTGTAAAATATTTAGCATTTTTTCTAGAAAAGAACACAACACAATAATTATAAAAATTTGTGTTTTTTTTTAATTTTAAACATAAATTGAGAGAACGAAAGTTTGTTCACAGATTGTGTTATTTATACTTCCCTGCAGTTAAGAAAATGGGGCGAGTTGTTACTAGTGTGTGTGAGTGTGTATTGATATTTCAGTTCCCTACGTTTCTCATCATTCTGCATAGAATCAAGTTCAGCCCATAAACACAAACACCACATATTGTATAACAACGAATATTTCCAAGTAAATTGTAACTGTGTGAGAATAGATATTTGCCCAGCAGTTCTCAAAATTAATAACTAAATTTATCCCTTGCAAAGAATGCCTTTAATAAATTATAAGTTTATCAACAGTAAATTTTCTAGAGATAAGAAATTCAAGATAAGAAATTCAAATTCATTTCTGCCTCATCTCTTCTGCGAAAGAACTCAATACGAGAGCCTGCAGGGGACATGTTTGTAAATAGCAGGATATCTTTATAAGTCTACATGTTTATGAGTTCATGCGTGTCTGCAACTGTATGTGTATGTGTGTTTGCTACATATTTACCCACATGCTGGCGCTTGCACGTTGACCTGCTGTTAATAATATTGTAAATGATGATTTACTACGGCAAAATTGTTGAAGAAAAATTATTTAGGTCTCATTTCTCTGGCATGTTTGGGTAAATGTGTTTGGTTTAGTCTGCCTGCTCATGGGTGCGCTATTTTGTTGGAATATATGTTGGGTTTACGTGTGTGGGTGTATTCGTATTTATTTAAAATATTTATAAGTAATCACGTGGCACACACACCAACACACCAATAAACTTGAAAATTTTATGTGCATTTTGCAAATAAGTTTATTTGAATTTATGGCTGCAGTTAGAGATGATATAGAGGCGGCTTGTTTAATTGAAAGCCAAGTCAGCACAATCGTTATATAAGAATTTTTTGTTGTTCTTTTGATATATTTTTTTTATTTCAAAATATAATACGGTGATAAAGAACTGAAAAAATAATTTTAATTTCAAAATGATCCTCAGCAATTCATAGAGCGCGTTGAGTGGATAATTTTGTCATTTTTAGAATTTCGTTGACAACCTCAAGATCGAAAATTATAAATAAAATAAAATCTGCTCTTCAATTTTAATTACAAGCTGTTTCTTTTTTCCCAAAATGTTACCAAAAAATTCAAAGTGATCAATTGAGGCGTTTTAGCTGGTTCCCATGCGCATTTCACTGGGGCTAATGCAGATCAACAGGGAGCCTGTACCCAACATTTCTTAGAATAACTAAAGATATTTATTTCAAACTTACACTTTAATAAAGGAGAAGCCTAAAAATAAATATCAAAGTCATAACAAGAACTCTGTGATCACTAAAACCCCTCAATTGATCACTTTGAATTGTTTTAGTAACATTTTGGGAAAAAAGAATCAGCACATAATTAAAATTAAAAAGGTTTAGTTTTTTTTCACTTAATTTTAATTTAATTCAGCTGTTTTTCTGTATCCTTAAAAATTACAAGTTTGTTTTGCTGTTCACTGTTTCCAATCTTTTTTATTTTTCTTTATTAAAATGTTTGCAATCAGCTGAAAGTAAATTTATGTCTGCGTGTTTGTGAGAAGTATAAAACAGCATAGAAGCGCATGTATTTACTACGTTGTACACATACAACCACGTTGCTTCTTTCCCATTCAAAAAAATCGAGTGTATTTTATCATAAATTCAAACTCAACCTTGTTTGTTTGCTTTAATTATTAACGTTAGTGGCTGGAATTTATGGCAACATTTGCTCGTGTATGAATAACTTATTGTTGTTTTTATTAAAGTAATTTAAAAATCTAAATCTCTACACAAACACAATAACACTAACGTAACTGCACGAATGAGTGAGTGTATTTGCAGAGAATGTTCCAGTTGAAAATTTTAATGACCATCAGGTTTCATATTTACTTTCACATATTAAATTTCCTCGACGTATCTCTAACATTTAGTTGCTTTAATAAGTGTAAAGCTTTGGCAGGGGTAATTGTGCAGATGTTTAATTACTCAACACTCCATTAAATAACGAAATCAAAATCAAGAAATGATAACATTTACCTGTGTGCAATTGTGTGTGTGTGTGTGTGTGCTCAACTTTATTTAGGGTTCAGATTTATTTCCTTTACAAGAATTTTGGTTGGTGAGTTTTTGAATTTGCACAAGCAAATTTAATTACAACCCTGCTTTTGACAGATATTTATATTTATGAGTACTAATCAAGTGGTTTAGGATTTACTGCGTTCAGTTTCTGTGAAATCCTTACAATTACCAGGACTTGATAATTACAGCTGCACAGTACAGGAGTTAGATTTCTTAAATGAACTATTAAAATGATATATTAACAACAGGTCATAACACATAATGACATGGAACTCCATAGTCGTTAAGACAGGTAAAGCATTAAACACAATAGCGACAGCAGACTACATACTACAACTTGTCAAAAAGAGAGTACATGTGCGTTTATAAGAATAATTATTTTTACTACTACAGGCAACACGGCTACTGGTTGTTGTCCATGCTATATTTGTGATTGTAGTCAAACTAAATTAATTTCTAGTTGGATGAGCGACAATGAGTAGATACAAGTGTTGCCACTATAATATAAATAAATTCAATTATTGCAAACTTAAAAATATATTGTTTTATTATACAAAAAGAAACAAAAAACTATATTTCCAAGCTAATGAAATGGTTTCTTGTCATATACTGTGGACTTTATATATATTTTATTGGAATAACACTATTTAATAGTATTAAATATATCAAAGCGGCTACACTGGCGTATGAAGAGAATTCTAATACAAACAACAACACATGTATGTTGATTAGGTGGTGTCGTCTTAAAAATGATTGAGTAGCTGACAACGAGGCGACGATTTTAGCCAACGAATTTTGTAGTCGGTGTTCGTGTAGCCTGCTGTCGTTATTGTATTTAATGCTTACAATAATTTTCCTTGATTTCTATGGAATTTGTGCTGGTCTTAAAAGTGCCTGAATGGTTATTGATGGACTGTCGTAAGGCTACTGATTTAGAAGCAATAAATCAGAATTTGTTATGGTCTTTATCTTTTAAAACAGCAGTCAAATACTTTGAGATTGTGCTGCTGTTTAAGTTGGATGCTTTAATTGATGTTGGATTCCTATTGTTCCTCGAAATATTTATCATGTCTTCCTAATTAAACAATTTATGGAGAAATAGTTATAAGTATTTATTGCATTTAATGGGTAAACAACAAGATTTTGAAATGAATATAATCATTAAAAATATGTAGTCCTTGAAGGAGTTACTCACAGCAGACAACGACTCAGTTCAGCCAAATGATGACTGTGAAGAAAAACTTGTCGAGTAATAATTTTTTGTATTGTTCAGCAGCAACAATATGAGTGGACTAACTCTCGTAATATTCTCACACATTAACTGACTTCTTTTTGTACGTCACAAAAGTTCAAACCAAATTTTTTTATTGATTTTCTGCCAGACTTGAATAGTGTAACAAAAAAAACATTTCAACAGACTGTAGTACTTCTTATAGGGCATATGGGCTTGAAGAGGCCGATGATATTCGTTATGAAGTCCCACTGCTCCAAGGCATCACAAAAGAACCGCATGAAAAGGATTCTCTCAAAAAGACGATAGTATTTTGAATAAAATAAAATCCAAGCGATCCTCTTAAAGTATTAATTTTTGCATTATTATTATTATTTATTTTTTTTTTTCTTTGTTAAAACCGGATTTAAATGGCTGGTTTATTGACTCGCAAATAGGCAAATAATTTATTTGAACAATTTCTTTTTGCCTAAAGTTGTTCTAAATGGTGGATACATCCTCAGCGCTTACTATTTTAAACACTTCAATTTTAATTATGTGCTGATTCTTTTTTCCCTAAATTTTACAAAAAAAAAAAAAAAATTCAAGGTGATCAATTGAGGGATTTTAGCTGGTTCCCATGCGCATTTCACTAGGGCTAATGCAGATCATCAGGGAACGAACAACATTTCTTAAAATAACTAAAGATATATATTTCAAACTTCCACTTTAATAAATGAGAAGCTTAAAAACAAACATCAAAGTCATAACAAGAACTCACTGATCACTTTTCCTTTTTTATTTCTTACGTTTCATTCTACAACTGGTTACTATTTTATTAAATACATATATTTTTGTGCATTTTTTTATAAAATGACCTTTCCCATTATAAAGAGGCACAAAAGAAGTTTCTAAGTCCAGAAAATAATGAAGGCAGTTAGACTTTAGAGGCTTAAAATTTGTAGTGAATCAAACACTCATATCAAATAATAACGTTTAACGACATGATTTTTTCAAAGAAATTGTCAAAACGAGCCACTGTGCGTCCTTACTTCGAACAAGTGCCTTAAATCTATTTCATATAAATTAATAAAAAAGTAGAAAAAGCTAAAAACTATAAGATTTCTGATTGCAGATCTTAATGTTCGGTATTTACAAAAACAACCATAAAAGTATGCAGTGGTTTTATCACAATTAATGTGGAACGTATCGGAGTTGCTTCTGCTCATTAATCACTTATTCGCCCTGCATTTTATTTCACTCTCATTTAGGCTCGCTAAAGTATGCAACGCTTTTGGTAGGATTCTCTATTTATACGTTGTTTTACGCGGATGAGTGTTTGGCAATTGCAAATACCAAATATTGCTCATACGCTTGTGTTAGAGCTTTTAATTAAATTCACATGCATGCTTGTGTATGTATGTGTGTATGCATGTTGCATTGTATGTGGTATGTATGGTTTTGCCTGCTTGCGGGTGTATATTTTGGACAAATTAACAGTTATTTAGAATAAAAAAGGGATACAATTTATATATTTACAGAGTGGACCATATGTAACCATGGGATTTACAATTTTAATAATTTTTTTGGGTCACTAACGTTTTAACTAATTATTTCTTTTTTTAGATTATAGAAAATTTTAAAGGAGATTATATATATTGAAGGGATTCAAAGTGCCAAAATAATACAGTTTTGTTATATTAATCAACGATCCAGTAAAATAGGAACACAATAGGATCCTGAACTTATGATCAGAGAGTAGTGCAAATTTGGATATTTTCCAAAGCTTTTTTAAACGGCTTGTCATTGTAAAAAGTTCTTTTTTATCATCTTTTCAATGAATCTCAAGTCATGTTTCTGCTTTTTTCAATAACTTTTTATATTGATTAGGAAAAACTGCTTGCAGGGAATTGTGTGAAGGATCTTGGGGATGCCATAGACTTTTCCATATCATTTAATTGTCAAAGTAAGTTTTGGCAAATAGTGCCCATATGGATAAATAATTTATTTCTCAACAAATTCAGCATTTGACATATTGCCATCTTCTATTATAATATGAAATTTATTTGTTGGGTGTTTAAGCAACTTCTATATGCATTTCATTGGCGCTTTTACCAAATCATCAGTAATAAAATTAATAATTTATTTCTATCATTTGATTTTATAGAAATATTTTATTAACGTCTTTTAACTCAGTGAAATACAACTATTTTTCTATAAATTAAAACGTAAAATTTCCAAGAACTACAACTTCATGCAACTCAAATAACTTCTTAAACAATTATATGGATATAATTCGTATTCACATCCTGATAAGTTGAATAGACGAAATTATTGATTCTTTGGAAGTAAAGAAAAAATGGTTCTCCAAAAACCACTTTAAATATTCATCACTGGCAATTTGTTTTTGTTTTTTTAATAAAAAATTGTCTTTATTAGCCAAAATTCTAGTCTGAATACGTTTTTAAGGGGCTGGTGTATTTGTGGGAGCTGAATCTTCGCTACAATTCAGCATTTTATTTAATATATATCGAATAAGTTTTATGAATAGTGATATTAACTGGAAGGGGTATTTAGCAGATTTATTAGCACCGACTATTTGCTTGTCATTGCGAAGCTGAACAAACGAGTAAATTAATTGACACTAATTTTATAACAGGAGTAAGAAGATATTTTCTAAACAAAATAAAACACCATAAAAATCTAAAACTTTATATGATGTGCTCCACTCCTGCGTATTTAGGAACCTTTGGCTTCCATCACACCAATTGACTGGAATAGTTTTGTACACATTTTGCTTGCTGGTGCACCCCTTTTAATTCTGTTAATACGTTTTAGTTTCGCTGAAAATTGCTGCAATTTAGTTTTCGAAAACTTTTATCCTGTTTCCATCTTGACAAAATACAATTTTATTGACTGTTCACTCGTCGTGAAAATAAACTGAACTACGAAATTTTCGCTAAAATATTTATTTATTAAAAGTTTATCGTTGCTTCTGGAAGTGTGTTGCCTAAAACTCAAAATACGAAACTTTCATTGTGTGCCTCGCAGCTCTCGCAGTGTTTTTAGCAGCATTTCATTTTATTTTTATTTGCTTTTAACTCTAGAAAGACATGACCGAAAAAGTATTGTTTGGGGAAGAAAAAAAAAGTAGTTTTTGAAATTTTTCATTAAATTGTCAATTTAAGCATGAACGCAATATCCGCTGCACAAACATCACCCAACTGACTCACACAAACACGCCCTGGCATATCTATTGGACACATATTTTGTTAGTACAATTCTTTTTTCAGTTGGATTGCGTGTATGAAATTTATCAGTTTTTCTATTGAGGATTCTTTTAATGGCCACGTTGTGTAGTCTAGTGTTATGGCAATGAAGCAGGTAACACAACATTCTCATAATTGTTGAGTGTGTGTGAGAATTCATTTTATATGTGGAAGTGTTGATCGCTACTCGTAAAGTGTTGTTGGGATTTGTTTGTTGTTTCAGTTTTCTTTTTTTTTAGATTTTATGGCGTTGCTGGCTGGATAAATGTTCGAGTAGATTTTTTTGCTGAGTTGTTTTTGTTTTGTTTTTTTTTTATCGCTGCACTGTGCGTGTGTTGATATAAAAACTAGTTTCTGTTTCATTTTTTTTCTATTTTTTATTGCCTGCAATGAAAGTTCGGCATTTCATTAATGCATTTTTGAAATGGTGTGCTGATGTTTGAGTTTTTATTTTTGTGCCTGACAATATCCTGCGTTATATTGAGGAAGACCTCTAGACTTTGATGTATATTAAATACAATGGAAGCAAATATGGTTTCTATTTTCAAAGTATTTATTGTTGGATTATTATTGCACTTGGACAATTTTTCTAAGCCTAATAAACATTGATATTTTTGCACATAGAAACTGTTAACAATTTTATAAGCACGTTCTTCACTGGTTGTGATAATTTAAAGCAAGAAATTGTAAAAATCTTAATTTTTGTACAACAAAGAATTGCTGTGGTGATTCAAAATTATTTAGACTGGAACTAATTTGAAAGATTGTAAACTCTAGAAATAAATGGCATAAGACCTGCGGTTTCTGTTTTTAAACTTTTATTTTGTTTTAAATAATCGGAATGATTTATTTGGATTGCAAAATTTTTAATATATTTTTAATAATATTTAATATTTATTATTTTACGTTTGTTAAGAAAATATTTAAGGTTTTAGTCTTGAGTTTGATTTTTATATACTGCAACTGCCGAATTCTTAAAATATTAATTTGTAAAGGCTCATCCACTACGTGGTTTCAATCCCGCTGATCTGCCAAGGCCTTTAAATGTTTGTCATCTGAACTATAAGTGATTTAATGAAAGCTTTAGTGCGGATCATTTCATAACTCAAGAGCAAGTAAAGACAGTTTAAATTTACTACAAATATGCTGGTACAAATCTGGCCAAATGTTGGGTATTTAGGGGATATTATGGTCACTATAGTGGACCAACTGCACAAAGAAATGGCAACACCATGAACAAGTTTTGAAAATATGATACTCTTCCTGAATATCATATTACGAACAAACGGATATCAGGGAAATTCTATTCTTTGATTAATTAGTTTAATATAAATAAGCAAAATAATTACAAGGCAACACAGGGACTTGATAAAATTGTATTGCCATCGATGTGATATAGCTCTCGTACCCTTTTTCATATAAAAATTGTTCCAACTAAAAACTGTTACAACATTCAATTGATTTACATTAACAATTAATTTACAACTAGAATTGGTTAAATTAACCATCAATAACAATTAACATTAACAGTTAATTTACAACTAAAATTGGTTAGATTAACCAAAAAAATTTGTTAGCTTAACCGTCAACAAATGTTTAGATTAACCAAGCACAATGGGTTAGATTAACAGTTCATAATTGGTTAGAATTAACAGTTAATTTAAAACTAGAATTAGTTAAATTAACAAACAACAACAAATTAAACTAACAACTAAAATTGGTTAGATTAACCAACAACAATTGTTAGATTAACCATAAACAATTGGTTAGATTAACCAAGAACAATTGGCTAGATTAAACAACAACAACAACTTAAATTAAGAGTTAATTTACAACTGAAATTGGTTAGATTAACCAACAACAATTGTTAGATTAACCAAGAACAATTGATTAGATTAACCAACAACAATTGGTTAGATTAGCCATCAACAATTGGATAGATCAACCAAGAAATATTGGTTAGATTAACCAACAACAACAATTCGGCATATGGCAAGTGGTAACAAATAAAAATATATATGAGCATTGAAGGTGAAAGTGTAGTGACTTCCGAAAGCAGCTGTTCTGCTCTGCTGTGCAACTTGAATATTAAAAAAAAAATGATATGGACTTTCTCTTTTGCTCAGAAATATTAATCGTATATTTCTGAATTTTGAACACTCTTCGAATTAAATTCAACTTTGTTTATAATGAAAATATAATGGAAGATATACTTACAACTACGTGGTCAAATCGTATGATATTAAAAGATTACCTGAAAAGAGAAAAGAAAAAAAGTTAAATAGAAAATAAATTAACTAAATTATTATGTTTTTCATAAATACTGAATTCATAAACTTGCATTGTCTAATTAGCCAACTAATTTGAAGTTGCAAGAATCCCTTATTTTAAATTTATATTGAAATAAAAAAAAGGACATTTTGAATTTTATTTGTTACTTTTGCTGTAACACTTCCTTTTCCTTCTCTGTAATTTATTGCAACTAATATTTTTCTATATAGAAATTTCACTATGAAAGTTTTATAACAGAGAGAGAAGGCAATTTGAAGTTTATTGAATTACTTTCATACATTCAATTTGTTATCTCCGAAAAGTTACCCACACATTCATTCAAAGGACTTGCCAAAATCCTCTGCCATCCCTTTTTAATTATGCAAATGCTCTAGTCTGTTTAATTCTATATGCCGCACTAGCAGCCGAGCAATTTAGAGAAGCTAAGCCAAACTTTTAGTTTCATCAATTTGGTGTCCACTTTATTTGCATCGGCTTCTACTAACACTCATGAGTGTGTGTGTGTGTGTGTGTGTGAATAGAATTGACTATATATTTTAATCCGAGTTGAATTTGTCACTCTTTCGTTAAACAAATACAGGCAAACGGTTGCGATACTTATTTATATTTACATTTTAATGCCGAAGTTTAACCACTAACAAATAAATAGAATTAGTTTTCGATTCACATTTAGTTTTTGCGTAGCAAAATAACAACAACAAAAATTGTCTATCCAATAACAACAACATTTTGAAGTGGCAGCTTCGACTGATTTGGGTAAAAAAAATAATTTTAATTTAGTTGATGTGTTGAAAGTAGAACAGAAAACCAACAGCATTAAACTGGTGGGATTGATTTTCTCTTTAAAACAAAATCTAAATATCGGTCATGCTGTTGTATTTGACCAATATTTTTTGTATTTTTTCCGAAACTCTTAACAAAGTGGCAATAACAGGATTTTTTATAGAATTCAATTTATTGATTTAAGGATTATCGGTCTGAGGGTTTTATTTATTTTGAGTTTTCTGTTTCAAAAAGGAGAGATTCAGTTGCAAAGGATATGGGCTTGTTATAAACTTTTTTTGTTTGTTAACTTTTTTAAATTTAAAAAGAAATATTTATAGGCAGGTAGTTCGTATTGTTATAATTGAATTACTTGAAGGTATCGGGTGTTTTTCTAGATGCTGCAAGCAGATGTAGAAAAGACAAGACTACGAGGCCGTAGATCGCGAGTGCAACTCCACACTCAGTCTCAAATCTGGTGTCGGGATTTCTTCATCTGCTTTAAAGCATTAAACACAATAACGACAGCAGACTACAGACTACAACTTGTGAAAAAGAGAGTACATGTGCGTTTATAAGAATGATTATTTTTACAACTACAGGAAACACGGCTACTGGTTGTTGTCCATGCTATATTTGTGATTGTAGTCAAATTAAATTAATTTCTATATTGGTGAGCGACAATGAGTAGCTGCAGTGTTGCCAGCGTCATGTAAATAAATTCAATTATTGTAAACTTAAAAATATATTGTTTTATTATACAACAAGAAACAACAAACTATATTTCCAAGCTAATGAAATGGTTGCTTGTCATATACTGTGGACTTTAAATATATTTTATTGGAATAACACTATTTAAGAACATTAAATAAATGAAAGCGGCTACACTGTCGTATGAAGGGAGTTCTACTAGAAACAGCAACTCATGGTTACTGATTTCGTGGTATCGTTTTAAAAATAATTAAGTAGCTGACTGCCAGGCAACGATTGTAGCCAACGGCTTTTGTAGTCGGTGTTCGTGTAGCCTGCTGTCGTTATTGTGTTTAATGCTTTACTTCATAGTTTTTCTGCTTCTATATTTCCAAGCTAATGAAACGGTTTCTTGTCATATGATGTGGACTTTAAATATATTTTATTGAAATAACACTATTTAAGAGTTTTAAATATATAAAATCGGTTACACCGGCGTATTAAGAGAATTCTATTATAAACAACATGGTTATTGATTTGGTGGTGTGGTCTTAAAAATAATTCAGTATCTGACTACGAGACAACGATTGTAGCCAATGGCTTTTGTAGTCGGTGTTCGTAGCCTACTGTCATTGTTGTGTTTAAAGCTTAATACAGGATTGTGTTAATTGTTCGCCGTCTGTCTCAATGAGGAAATCGACACCGACTAACACCGTCATGTCCTCAAAAGAGCGGAAGACAGCAGCCTCCTTCGTCGGTAACTGCAGCAAAAATATAACAACGATATAAAAATTAACTGAAATTCCTTATCTTCTAGTCCGTATTCCTTTGACCAAGATTGAAGCTGCTTGGACGTTGAATAAGAGCAAGTGAAAACTCGTCTATGTGTCGTACTGAAGCAGCCACTCTCCAAGGAAGTGTGACAGAAATGTTGTGTCCTGCCGGAGGTCCTTGTTTTATAGCCAAGAGGAGCCAGAACCTTAATCAATATGTCAAGATTGTTTCGCAGTTGTTTAGGCATCATTTTGCTTTCCTGCTGGATTCCACCGAGTAAATCGGTCTATTCAATTCAATCTTGTAAAACTTTATTTATTTTATTGCCCACATTCGCATGTGTTAAAGCTGAAATGCCATATAAATTTCATCTAATTTGCCTAATTTAATGGCCTTTTAAAATGTAGTTTATTGTGCTGTAAACTTTTTGCTCTCCTGCTGGCAAAGACTTTTCAGGGTATTCACTTAATTATAGTTTATTCGTAGTTTATGCCACTACTGACTTAATTTCTAAAGGATATAGAAAACTTTATCCTGTGCCAATAAGTCTTACGAAAACGATGAAAGACTCTCATTATTGGCGTGAGTAAACAAAACTGCAGAGAAAAAAAATTGAAGAACGCAAAGAAATCACAAGAAATGTGTGCGACTATAATGAAATCCTTTAAGAGGAAATTTATTTTTCTTGCTCCTTTTTCTTCATCTTACTTTTTATATAAACGAGTATAGGAACTATACAGAGGATATGATGTGCAGTGAAAAGTTTGTTAACTGACGAGGATGATGATGAGGAGGAGGCAGAGATAAGAGGGAAAAGCGAGAGAGAGAAAAAGTTAACAACTAAACCTGTTTGGAACTTATCTTTGAAATTAGTTAAAATATTCTGTTTTTCTATGCTGCATAAGCAGATAACAGAGCGATAGCTGAAGGAATCATGGATTGTGCGAAAAAACTTAAATGTTCAACATTTTGCAGGGCATACTTTAAGGGAAAAATTATTTTAATATTTCAAGCCTACTTTCAGATTATATCAGCAGTTTTTTCTTAACACATTTAGGCAGGTCACAGTAAACTGTTACGACTGAAGGTTTATAAAGCGAGTACATAATTTTGAAATTAATTATTTTCAAATTATTATTGGAATAGGATAAAATATCTGTAACAGAAATGGGAGAAAGTACAGCACTGGACCCTTTAATTGCAATGTGTGATATGCCCAACTCTGCTAAACATTGTTAACACGGCCCCGGCGCTTTTATTATGATTTTACAAAAAAAGAAAGTTGAATATAAATTGAAAAAATATTTGTTTGGTATTACATTTACTTATTTTAAGCTGATTTAAAATTTAGAACAGAACGAAAGAGAATTTCAATTTACCAGTGATAATCGTTTGGAAAATTGTAAGGAAAGTTTTATGATAAATAAAAATTGTTATCAAGTCCAAGATATTTCAGTTGCAAAGTAAAACCAAATTAATGTCAAGAAAATATTTTTTAAAGTGTTTGCAAAATTTAAAACTTCCAAGATGTGCTGCATTAAGCACGCACACATCTGCGCCAGTTACAACGAATTGCGATTCTTTGTTAAAAATTTTTAAATATTTCAAATAATTTTAATTAATCTTTTTTAAAAAATTTTTAGCTTCACTTGTAAGATTGTTGGTTTGATTGTAACGACACTTAATTAGTACCTGTACAGGGTAGTTGGTGCGGGTCATGTTCTTATATTCTCATTATGGGTGAGTATTTTTGCACTGTTTCGAAGCACATTAAAATATACGAATTAAAAACAGGCTTTTTGTGAAAATCGCAATAAAAAGTTATAAATAAAATTTGAAATCATTTTCAAAGAACAATGTACCAAAATACAAGCACAATTATGAAAAAAGGGTAGCGGTTTTGTACCCTATTTTTCTTACCCCGGTTGGCTGAAAAGTCAATGAAAAGATGTAATCTTTCTCAAATAGTACTTTTAAAAAGTTTTATTTTATTTTAAAAATGTTGCATTTTGCAAAAGAATATCTTTTAAAAGGTACTTTTTAGAAAGAATACTTTTTGTAAAAGGTACTATTTGAAAAAAGGCCTTTTTCTTAACAATAAATTTTGAGCAGAAAATAATGTTCTATATTATTTTAAAAATGTTGCATTTTGAAAAAGAATATCTTTTTAAATGTACTTTTTAGAAAAAATATTTTATGTAAAAGGTACTTTTTTAAAACGTACTATTTGAAAAAGGTCCTTTTCTTAACAATAAATTTTGAGCAGAAAATAATCTTCTTTTTATTTTAAAAATTTTGCAATTTGAAAAAGAATATCTTTTAAGAGGTACTTTTTAGAAAAAATACTTTTTATAGAAGGTACTTTTTTTAAAAGGTACTATTTGAAAAAAGATCCTTTCTTAACAATAAATTTCGAGCAGAAAATAATGTTCTATTTTATTTTAAAAGGTACTTTTTACAAAAAATACTTTTTGTAAAAGGTACTTTTTTTAAAAAAGGTACTATTTGAAAAAAGGTCCTTTTCTTAACAGTAAATTTTGAGCAGAAAATAATCTTGTATTTTATTTTAAAAATGTTGCATTTTGAAAAAGAATATCTTTTAAAAGGTACTTTTTAGAGAAAATAGTTTTTGTAAAAGGTACTTTTTTTAAAAGGTACTATTTGAAAAAATAGTACAATTTTCTTAACAATAAATTTTTAACAGAAAATAATGTTCTAAATAAATATTTTTCAGAAAATGAACTTAAAGAAAAGGTACTTAATTGAAAAAAGTACTTTTATATGGCGCTTTCTTTTCTAGAAAACATGTACAATTTTTTCACTTATTTTCTAAAATGTGGCGGTTTGGAAAAGTTTTAAAACAGCACGTAATTTCGTGAGGGATGTAAGATTCAGTTCTAATAAATTCTTTATTTTTGAAATGGCAAAATGTTGCCATTTTCTGTCAAAAAGTGTAAAATATGTTGCATTATTCGACATTAATCAGATATATCATGGAAAACGATCGCTTTCAAAACGATCTCAAAGCGATTGTTATGAAAAGGACTGATGAGTTCCGCTAGATTTTGAGAACTAATTCAAAGTTACTAGATTTCAAAACCAATCGAGAAGAGTGGTGGCAATTTAATGGAACTGTGACAAATATTTTCATTAAAAAAATTGAAAAATTTATTTCAAAAATATATTTGAAAATTAGAGACAAAATCAGAATAGCTTTACAGTTTTTGTCTTTTTCAACTTACTTCCCTGTTTAAATTTTTTTTCATCAGATGTCGGAATATATAATTTTTAAGAATATACTTTTGCATACTTATTTAAAAATCGATCTAAAGGTGTTCTTGTTTTTTTTTTGTTTGTCCAATCCAACCAAGAGTTAGTCCAATCTCAGGGAACGACCCATACATATGCAGTACCTAGTGCGAGGAGTAGAGTAGAGGGAATAGTTTTCAGAGGACAGAGGAAGACAGATTGGAAAATAGAAAATCGCTTCTGCTCTTTGTACCATGTTCAAACGTACCCTTTAATTGCGCAATTAGAGCATTTTTCGCAATAAAGGCCTTAATTTACCACATTTCATCATACAATAAGTCAATTAATAAATTGAGCAATTAGTAGTAATACATAAACTTTTTAAAATTGTTATGTTTTCTTTCTTCTTTTTTTCAATCTCAATGACTCCAAGAGCTCCATATTTCTATTATATGCAAGTAAAATTTCTTATAAACCAAAATTTACAAACAGGAATATTCACGAAATAAATTAAAACAATGTTTTTTCCAGGTGTCAAATGATAATTGATTCAGCTAGATTGAGATTTAATTGCTCAATTAAAACTAAATTGACTCAATTAAAAATGGATATCTGAACACAGTATTATAGTGTATGACAGGTTCTTCACTGTCGGTAGTGCTCAGCGACCAGTGCTATGCCTTCGTCATTGAGACAAGCCGACACAATCTTACACTGAAGCAGGCCGGAAAACGGTATAGTCGAACTGGGGGGACCACGGCATCGTAGTCTTGTGTTCTCTATTTCAGCCAACAGCATCTGTTAATTCGAATTCTAAAACTATTGAAATTGTGCTGTTCTACCGATTATAAATTCGATATTTTTGTGCATCAAATTTTGTTTAATTCTGTGTAAATTTTCTTGTATTTTCACATCTATTTTTTGCTCAGAAATCTAATGATTCTTAGACATGAACGAAACACAACAATACAAATTTTATAAACATATTTTTTGTTGTTGTTCAACTTGTTGTTAACTTTTCTAGCAAATATGTTTATTCAATCCTATTATAAATAATTCCCTAGATTTAATTTTATATCTACAAATACAAATAAGTTTCAGAAACACTTGAACTTAAACAAAATATATATTTACGAAAGTTAACTCATGCTTGCATGGAACTATTCATAACGCAATAAGTGTGTGAGTGTGTGTGTGTGACTACATCTTTTGGTTATTTGTGTGTTAATAGTTGTAAAAATTTTTGATATAAATTTCTTTGAGATATTCAATTTCCTTTTCAACTATTTAATTTTCATCATCTCGTTATTTTATTCTGCTGTCATAATTTGCCCAGATGGAATTTGTTTTATGCAAAATTCTCTTGTTTTTCTCAATATTTATTTAGAATATTTTTTTTTGGGGAAAACATGATAAATTTTAATACACAAATAAATTGTAAAATATTAAATAAATGTGTAAATAGAAGTAGAAAATTAAATTTCAAGTCATAATAAATTTCCATATTTATATTTTAATTTTAAGGATTCTCCAGGACAAGTCTAATAATCTGAGCAAAATATATTTATTTCTGTTTCCAATAAATACATCCAGTCATTTAACACAACACTAGGGGATTTGCTGCTGCAAGAAATTAATTATAGTAATTGAATTTAGAGAGCTTAAATATGTTTGAAATTAATAGAAAATATAATTGAATTTGGAAGTTTTGATCTGAAAAGTTTAACAAAAGAGTAGTTCAGTTTGTAGTCGTGTTGTGCATTATTTTTGCATGAAGAAAGGATTTTGGTTTTTAAGTTGCTTCGAATTCGTATGAGAGATAATTTCTTGCGGAAATTCAATTCTTGTGATTTATAGTGGCCAAGAGTGTTTTCTGTTTTAAGAAGATTAATTTTGGTAATTTTTTATTTATTTTAATTAATATTTTTAATGTCCTATATAAAATCCTGCTGGCAGTTAGCCAGCAAATAATCTAGCAAATATATCGGTTTCTTGTTTTAAATAATTTTTAAACGGTTTTCCTATAGATTCTTCCTTCAAATCAACTCCTGGAATTTAGAAACCACGTTGATCGCCGCTTTGCAAAATAAAAACGTTTGGTTCGTTAGTGTGACATCGTGAACGAAAAATTCGAATATGAGTTTTTTAAACTGCCCCCTAGAAAATTAAAATATTAAAAAAAAATCAGAAAACTACTGATTTTGACCCGTCCCGAAAGAATCGAGTTCTTGTCAGATCTGCACAATTTGAAGTGCTACAAAGTTTTTGTGTCTAATTATGAAAGTCCGTCACTATGTCTGTATATATGTATGTATGTATGTGTGTGTGGATGTGTGTGTGTATGTGTAAGTATGTTACCCTCTACGAACTTTTAAACGCCCGAACCGAAATAAACCAAACTTGTAGCGTTCTAAAGATAATTTATTTGAAATTAAACCGATTTGAATCGGTAGATTCTAAAATATCTCAAGAAAGGATTTTTTTTTGTTAAAAACATAAATAAAAACTGCGCGATAAATAAATGATTATTTTTTTAGCTAAGAGGTCGTTAACGATTAATTAAGTGGATAAAAAATCGTTAAAAGTTAAAGTAGTGGAAAATTTCTCTGTTTAAATATATTTTAGAAAATATTTCTATAGTTCAAAAGCGTCCTTCAAGGATTTTAATGAAACAAAACACGCTGTTGGCAAGTTTGAGGTTAGGAAGTAAATTTACTCAAGCATACACATCTTTTTTTATAAAATTCAGTTTTGTTGATGCCGATAAAAAGTAAAAATATGGAAGTTAATAATGGAATATTATCTTGGGCAAATGTCCACCTGTAGCAAGTCGGCATCCGTCCACTTTTTCTGCAAAATTTTGAACCACAATTTGCTGCAAAGCGTCGCTTATCTTGTCAAAGCAGCGTCGACTTTCATCTTACAGAAAATCCATGGCTTTTTTCATGTAAATCCATGTTTTAAACCAATTCCAGAAAAAATAATTTAGCGGCGTTTAAGCGCTAAAACAATGATGCCAACTGACATCGCCAAATGAAGAAATTACGTGAACCGCAAATATCTCATCGACTAACTGAATTGTTTGGCCGGCTGTTGAACTTTTATTACGCCTTCTAGCTGAAACGAAAGGTTAGAATTAGCCAACTGTTGCTGACGTCAGTCGACGAATTGATGTTCCAGGCTCATTCCCAGCCCTTTGCGGTGTACAACGGGCTTATTGTTTAGATCTATTTTTAGCAACAATATTTTGAGTCTCGAATTTAGCTATTAAATTACGAGCAGCAGTCTCAAAAGGAGTCTGATTACGAGGAAAAGCTGCTCGAATTTCAGGAAGTGAAACAGTAAAATTTTTAGCATTTTGTGAGTAAAACTTTCACAACTAAAATTCTTTGTTGAAAAGTGTAGTTTTCCATTATTAAAATTGCCCACTTTTTACCAAATAAATGTGGAAGGAAGGCATCTCAATTTTTGGCATTTTATCATTTCACAGCCAATTTGCTTTCCAACCCCAAATTTGCCCACCCTGTAGTTTTTAAATTTACAGAAGAATTATTTGAATTCTTCAAAAAAAAAATGTTAAATAGTTGCTGAGAAAAATCAACCGAATTGAATTGCTGTCCAGCCTTTGGGTCACTGGAAATGCCTTAAATATCGACATGATAACATCAATAAATCTAAAAATAAGCGAACTGCACTGAACAGTTTGAGCCACTGGCGAACAATGCGAAAGTAAAACCCACAAAACAACAAAAAAAAAATATCAATAATGAAATGCCTCCCACGAAGCCCATAAATAAATACTTTAAAGACTTAAAGCGTATTTGTATGGAACAAACTGCTGCATGTGTAACGGAAGTGTACAACTTTAATAACATCCCATGACTTTGTGGGCTTTCGACTGTTTCTGTAAAAATAACAGAATAGTTTTCTCTCCCTCTGTCACTTCGTTTGGCCATAAATATTTGCATGGCTGTTTGAATTGAGCCTATAAAGACTTCAGGAAAAAAAAAAATAAAACGAGTCGAGCAAAAAATCGTATTTTCAAAAAAAGAGAACACTGACTTTTCAGCCGCATCTGTATATTTTTATGAATTGATATGAATTAAAGCCAATATTTATGACCAGCAGCCTCATCATCCTGGGCACCAGCACTAGCAAGAGCAGCAGCAGCACTAGCAGCAGCAGCTGCTGCAGCAGCGGCACCAGCCTGAAAAGGTGTAATCGACAATTGTCAGGAAATGACAAATATTTGAACGAATCTCCGTAAGTTTTTTTTTCAGTTAATTTGGCTTGTGAAATATACCAAAACGAAGGCACTGGCTTTTGTGCGACCCGCCCACACACATTTTTATAAAATTACTGGTTTTCCCCGTCGCATATCTTTTATATAAATTCACATAAATAAACTGTACGTTTGTGCATACTTTTCCTCTGTTTCCATCTTTTTGCCTCATCATTTTTCAAATACGCTCCCTTGGCAGAAACACATGGCTAAAGAAATGCATAAAATCTGCATTCAACATCCAGTCGAAATGAAGACACTGAAGCGTACAACTGCTTGGAGTTGATAGTTTTTCTTTTCTCTTTTGATGGCAGCATAAAGTGTGTTGCAACAACCATCTGGTAAATGAAAATGAAGTGTAATTTTTCTCTTGAGAATTTATTCGATATTTGATACATTTTCTTGATTTTATATAAAAAAAAATTAAAAAAATACCAGTGAAGCAAACAGACTAAAAGAGGACAGACAGTAAATCGTGCATATCACTTGCTTCTGGTCGCAGGTTGGCTACTCAGGGGAATAATAAATTCAATTTTGGTTAAGTTGTCTGGTCTGCAGTTCTTTCAAAAGTGCACTTCAGCAATCGTGTTTAAGATGTCTCAGTAAGAATACAATTTTTATTAAATAAAATTAAATGCACTCAACTTTCCGCTCAGACAATTTAAAGTTTTAAACATTTTTGATTTTACCTCGTTTTGGGAAATTCATGTTCTCATCATCTCTCTACGTTCTGAGTTCCTCAGAAGCTTTCCTAACTACTTCCGACAAGGTGCAACAACTTCCGTATATGTGTGGTTACGATTGTATCTGGACGTGTTTATGTGTGTGTGTGTAAAAGTATGTGAACCAACCACTTACAACTTTTGAACGGCTTCAACAAATCGAATCATACTAGTGGGGATTCCAAGGAGTTCTACAAACTTAGATTTTCTGTGATTTGGCACCGATTCGGACAGAGAGCTCTCAAATAAGCTAGCAAACATATCGGTTTCTTTTTTTTTTTGTTATTTTTAAACAGTTTTCCGATAGATTCTTCCTACAAATCAACTCCTGGAATTTAGAAACCACGTAGATCACCACTTTGCAAAATAAAAACATTTGATTCGTTAGGGGGATATGGTCAACGAAAAACTCGAATATGAGTTTTTTAACTCCCCCTAGAAAATCTGAATATTTAAAAAGATCAGAAAGTTACTGATTTTAACCCGATTTGAAAGAATCGAGTTCTCAGATTTGCTTAATTTGAGGTCTTAGAAAGTTTCTCTGAATAATTCTGAGAGTCCGTCATTATGTCTGTCAGAACGTTGGTTTGCATGTGTGTTTGCGTATGTGTATGTGTATGTGTATGTGTGTGTGTATGTATGTATGTGTGTGACCCTCTCAGAACTTTTAAACGCCTGAATCGAAATAAGACAAACTTGTAGCGCTCTAAAGATCATTTCTTTGAAATTAAACCGATTAGAAACGGTAGATTTCAAAATATCTCAAAAGAAGCATTTTTCAAAGTGCTTTTTTAGAATAATTATTAAGCGGCTTCAATAATCCAGTCCACAAGTCAACGCTTAAGGTTTCAGAGCCACGTTTATTATCGTCAGCCGAGTAAAAATCGATTAATCCGTTTGTAAACGAAAAAATTCGAAAAAAGTGATTTTTGTTTTGAAAATACTCCGAAACTATATATTCAAGTTGCACTCTGGGTTATTTTATAGTAATCGAAAACCGCTTATCACGTGGGAATCGGTTAATTTGAAAATTAAAACCGTAACATTTTAGCTCACAAACACAGAAGAGCACAAACACCAGGTTACGACAGTCTTGCGATTAAAATTAGTGGGAAGTTACAGGGGTGGCCTTTAGGGTCAACTATTCTATATATTTTATTAGGACCAACAGTCATGACGCACTGCAAATGCAGGTATCATCCCTGCCTTGTGTTGGGACTAGAACGCCAGTAGTTTAGTTCCATACGATCAACACAAAAACATGCACACACGAACACAGAAACACAGACATGACGACACCCTCTGACGAGTAGTTACGGAAGCTTGCAAAAAGCTCAGCGCCCTAATTAATAATTTCCCGATTTTCTTAAATCTACAATTTTGTCATCGTTAAGTCAAAATCGGCCATCAATGCTTTTTAAGTGTATCAGAAATGAGCTTCTAGAATATGCGTAGTAGCCCTTTTGCGTTTCACAACGAGCGTAACAATACGCAGAACTATTTTCAGCAACAATACGATGAGTCTAGAATTTAGCTATTAAATTACGAGCAGCAGTCTCAAAAGGAGTCTGATTACGAGGAAAAGCTGCTCGAATTTCAGGAAGTGAAACAGTAAAATTTTTAGCATTTTCTGAGTAAAAATTTCACAACTAAAATTCTTTGTTGAAGAGTGTAGTTTTCCATTATTAAAAATTCCCACTTTTCTACTAAATAACTGTTGAAGGACGGCATCTCAATTCCTGGCATTTTATCATTTCACAGCCGATTTGCTTTCTAACCCCAAATTTGCCCACCCTGTTGTTGCTGAATATACGGAAAAACAATTGTGTGAATTCTTAAAAGAAAATTTATAATTCGCGAAATCACTTTTAAGTGTCAAAGCCTTTTATTAATCTCCCGAAGAGATAATATTTTGTATAAAAATACAAGACATTTTATTTTAATTTTTTTTGCCATTTAAAGTCCAAGAAGACTAGCGAAGTCTACCGCAACTCATTGAATTTACCAAAAATTCATTTATTTTTAGCTGACACGGAATTTAATGGCCATCAAATTGACAATAATTATAAGAGAATTTTGCACGCTTTAGCAAATAGATTCACATGTAACCGACCTGCAGCACAACCTCGCCTTCGCCTTCATTTATTTGTTCAAGTAAAACGCCAGTGGCTTCATTTGTCCCAAGTCTATTGAACTGACAGGGGAAATAGATAAACTCTGAAATATCAGATGTTGTACGTACGAGAGTGCCACACCTCTTTTGGCCATAATAATATTTTTATATTTCTTACACATCGAATTTGTAATAGAAAAGCGTTTGCATGAGGGCATGAGGGTGTATGCGGTTTTGTATTGTTAGCCGAGAGTTGTTTGAGCCAACAATAACATGGCTAAACGACCAAATAACCAACACGTGCAAAACGCATCATTTTAGTGTGGTCGTAGTGGTGGTATTTGTTGTTGTTGTTGTTTTCTGTTTCCCTCACGTTGAAAGCTGAAATCCCCTGCAGTAGTTTAGATGATATCCTGTGATTTGCTCCTTATCTCTCTGTAAATTGCGAATGTACTACAAATTATGGAGTGAGTGAATATTTACTACGTGCTGCTATTAAAATTGGGTTTATTTGTAACATCCAGTTGTAACCGAGTTCGCTCAAACTATAACAACAACTCTTCATGTCGGATGCAAAGAAACATTTTATTACACATTTTCTAGTCCTGCACCATCACGGGCTTTCATATTTTTTGTGTGCTAAAGTTGTTCAGGTAGTTGTTGTGTGTGAATTCGTTCTCTCCTTTCAATTATTATTCGGTTTATTGTGCGTGCGTGTGTGTGTGTGTGTGATTTTTGCTGGTCAACAAGTTCGTCTTTTCGTAGGTCGGGGTCTCTTTGTTTTCTCAAGTTGGTAAATGTTAATGTCACAGTAGTTTTATTGTCATATTCCTTGACCCGTAGCAATTTCAGTCCTCAGTTTCATGGCATTTGAGTGTGTCAATTGTGCGTCGGATGTGATGAACTCTTTTACAATAGATTTTCATTAACAACTTGTTGCCTTCTTATAATTGAGTACTTTTGGGCCCAGTGACTTAAAACGAAGATGGATTTGTGTAGAGTTAATCAACATGGCAGACATGAGTTTTGATGTTGCTCGTGTTGTAGTGAAGCCAGGGAATTTGGTTTGGCTACAGTATTGCTGCTGCATAGGAAATAAGTTTTTATTTTTATTTATAATAATTTCAACTGGACTGCTGTCCTTAAATTATTGCTTATCTAGGAAAATATTTCCTTTCTTTTGTTGTTTTTAATCTATAATTTCAACAACATAGAGTGCAGTTTTATTACGTTTACATTTTGCTTCGTAATGTTATTTAAATTAATCGGATGGTAGGCCAGTGTCCTTCAGGACTCTTCACTTAATTTCAAATAAGAGTGTTTATTGAACTCATACAAATAGAAAATTTTTTTGCATTCAATTGAGCCTCGTAGCAATTTGAAATAATCAAAAATACACTTTATGAAATAAATGTAGCGGCTTTCGAAAACAGCTGTTCTGCTCTTTGGAATAAATTGAACAGTTAAAGCTGATGTTGACTTTCCCTTGTGCTTTGGAGTATTTATTATGTCGTACAAAATTAAAAACACTTTCCGCACAATTAACTTATCAAAATTAAATTTCAGTGTACAGAGAATTTGTTGTAACAGCCAATGGAGTACAGGCATATACACACACTTAGGCCGTGAAAAAAAGCCATATTTTCAATAATTTTTAATTGAATAACTTGTTATTTTGGAAGGGTGTCTCACTAAGAATGCAGTTTGTCTTCTTTTGATTTTTTTAAAAAGTGTTTTTTATAGAGTGATACAAGTTTAAATCCTAATAAAACAATAATATATTTTTGATATCAATGAAACGGTCTTTATTGGATAGAAAGTTTTATGCCATTAATGTTTAAATACGACTTCGGCCATGTGGCCGCCACGGCTGGCGCGTACAAGGCGCAACACCAATTTTCTCAAACAGTAACATTCTGACCATCATCGTTTTTGAAGACATATGAGCCAATGACTCTGCCAGCCCATAAATTACAACAGACAGTAATTTTCTGTGGATGTGTTTCGACAAAAGCTTGTGGATTCTCCTCACTCCACATGTGACAATTCAACCAAAAATTGGCTTCATCGGAAAATAAAATTTTGAATGGACGAAGTGCACGATAAGTTTGACGAGCAGAACCATTATTTTAATTAAAAGTTTCCACAATTTGCAGGCGTTGCTCTGGTGTAAGTCGATCCATAATGAAATGTCAAAGCAAACTAAACAAAACGCAACTATCAGCTGTTAAATGGGTGGTCAAATAAAGCAGTGATGCCAACTCAAAACTGTATCACTCTATAAAAACACCCTATATTATATTTCTTTGTAGATTTTTTTTTGTCTTGGACCGGCACTCTGGGCCTGACTGCTGCATATTCAGTGCATTGCTACAGAGCCAAATCCAGATCCAGAAAAAAGGGATTCTTATAAGCGGGCAGCTGAAGACATCGTAGATGGTAAATTATGCATTCCAGCTATTTTTGGTTTTTACTTCGTGGATGTATTTTTTATTGCAGGTGCCGACGAAGGATCTCATCTTTTAATTTCTGATGTTTTTAGCTGAGCGACCTGTGCTATGCCTTCGTCATTGAGACAACCCAGCACTACTCTGATAGTCTAAAAAATTCTACATAATATTTATATTAAAGCGGGAGTCGAAATCGAGATCTTGGGTTCCCCACTTCAGCCAACAGCAAACACGAAATCAAAGAGCACATATTTTTTGTGATCGTTGCGATTTCTTTTTTAATTTGACACCTTCAAATTAAGCATTAAAATTGACAGTAATGATTTTTAGTTTATTCGCACAAGCGCAAGATTTCGAATATTACACCAACAAAATAATTGCGATGGATTTCTTGAGACAATTTGTTCGGCAAATTGTTATTTAAAAAATTCGGTTAATTTTTTCTTGTGCAGGATAGAAAGTGACGTCGTCCAGATCAGGCCACTCGAGATCCGTTATCGTTCTCCAGTAACGAAGGCCGTTCTTAGTCACAGTATCACTATTAATAATCTACAACCTTTTTCCTCTGTGTAATTCATAAGAATATCAGCAGAAGTGGATTTATTTGGGGAAGAACATTTTAATACCAGCAGTAAAACAAAGCTGAGCTGGCATTACTGGCTGGAAGTTTAGTTTGAAGTTGGCATTTGCATGTAAATGTGTTTGATTTTATTATGTCTGTGTTAGCCAAACTGGGTTAAGTGTGCACTTATGGCATAAATAATCAAGTGTAGAGAGTGTTTAGCTTTCCAGGTTTCTTGTATTTTTTCTTGTTGGTGTTTTCCCTTATTTTCTTTGCGAATGAAAGTCATTTTTTCAAGCAGAAGAAATATGTGACGGTTTATGTGCACATCGAAATGATAGAAGTGAAATGAGTGGAGTTCACCCATTCATCAGACAATATTATGAGAAAGAAAATGCTGAATTTTATTGTTAATTTTGTAATTTCTATGTAAATTTGAAGTGACTGTGGATATTGGAAAAATTAAATCGTAAAAGTGGCATTTTTTGTTCCCTTTAACCTGCATTTTTTGTATATTTAGGACAGACATAATTTTCTTTCAAATAGGATTTGTGCAGCTGAAACTTTTTAGAGTCTAAAATTTTGTTGATACAAATAATTCTAGAGGTTTGATTATACGCCTCTTATTAGCTTCACTTATATGCTTGTTTGCGTCTAACTTTCCTTTCGTATTGTGCTTCGAGGCGTATAGTTAATATTATTAATTATGTTACTCATACGCCGCATTGTACTCGTACAAGGCTGTTATTGTAGTTCCTGTTATTATCTGCTCATAATGTGTAAGTATTTTTACACAATTTCGAAGCACGTTAAACTAAAAACATGATGCTTAAGAAAGTCGTTCTTAAAAGTTAAAAATTAATTTGAAGTAAAGCTTAAAACAGTAATGAACCAACACAAGTATTATGATGAAAAAAAGCGTGGGCACTTAGTGCCCTATTTTTCGTACATCCAGGGCCCGACGCAAAAATATTTATATCTTTCTTTTCATTATTAATTTCAACTGATTTTAAGATTTATTTCTGACAATTTTAGTTTCCTTTTCTTAAGAATAATATTTTTTAATTTGAATTAATCATTAAATTTTATTAAATTCTAATATATTTTTAGTCTTCCAAGCGAATATTTGTTTAAGGTCACACGCTTTTCTTTATCACATCCTCATGTTCCTTTTATTATAACAAATATTTTGTACATCAACTTTATAAACTTGTCATACGGCTTCTAAATTGTTGTGAAAAAAAAATCAGCTTATGGTTGTACACAACACAAACAAGATTAATTAAAGTATGTAAATTTTCCTAAACAAAGTAAGAAAAAAAAAATAATAATAAAATGGCTTCTACCAGCAACAGCGACTAAAACTTGTCAAATGAAAAAGTAATTGAAGGTGGATTTCTTGTAAAAAGTAACTGGTGGATTTGTGGGAATAAATTTGAAATTAAATGAACAGTGGAAAAGGTTTACAAATCCAAGAAAAATTAGGTTTGAACATTTTTTAAGAGCCTGAAAGTATGCCATAAATATATCATGTTTCTCAAGCTCTAAGGTATGCTTCAGAAATTAAACGCCTAATTAATATAGATCTTGTGCGAGCAAGAATATGATAGAATTACTCAGCGGTATTAATGTTTAAATGAAAAGAAAATTAGAACAGTGGCAAACTTTAATACGATAAAAATTAACCATACGAGTAAGGATGTCCAGGATATGTTACATTATTATTCATGATTCCTGAAGACCTCTGTCAAACTTTCAGCTCTATGTACTCTTCCCCAGATGACAGCACCAGTTATCAGTTATTCTTAATTACTAACCTTCCCAGTTTGTTGGGGATGGCAGATAAAAGCTAAAGAATGAACCAGCTGCTTAACAGTGATCTCGCTACGATCAGGGAATGGGGCCTCGCGCATGGGCCGCGTTTAAGCACATAAAAGACACAATGTTGCGTTTTTAGGCATGAGCGTTTAGTAGATAGTGCTGTTCCCTACCGTGCATTTAAGGGTGTTAAATGTTTGTGAAGCTTCAGAAGAAGTTTGATGTTCGGCGAAAAAAAAAAAAAAATTTGTTGTCCTTTTTTAGCCAATTCAAAATTTCATTTAATCATTTGGAAAAATAAATATGTGTGTAGTGCACATCTATGCAAAAACACCTATTAAAACGTATACAATTCATCTTTATTTGTGAACAATAAAATATTAAAAAGTGTACCACAAAATTTATACGCGTATTTATATTTAGAACCCCAATATTAGATTTATTAAAACGAGTGCTGCACAACGACTTTAAAATGAGCTTAAATACTTTTAAATGTTTTTTTAATTGTTAGAGGCCAAGACATGAATATAAAAAAATTTGGAAAAAATCCTCAATTAATTTTGTTTGTATAATTTTTTCGTCCCACTGTCTTTTTAATATTTTCCATAAATTATGCCTATTTTATTCCCCCGTGCTAAGCAGATGTGAGGGACGTGTGTTTGTGTCAATTTCATTATACAAACACAAACATCGAAGGATTTGCATGCCAGACATTAAAGCCTCCAAATTCTATTTGCGTCTAACAGAGTCATCAAAGTTCTTTAGCAAATCGTAAGAAAGCGTTGAAGCCATCAACGAGGAAGGAGTAGATAATTTATGCTGTAATTGTAAATTTTATGTTTTGCGTTGCTGGTATTAGACGTTATGCCTGGCAAACAAACAAACAGCTCATCGCAATTTACTCCAACTCCGGCACAATAGAATTAATGAGGAAACAAATGCGATATAAAAAATAAATTAACTGGTGGTGAATCAAGGATTTAATTAAAAGGTTTTAGCGGCGGTTTTTCTTCTGCCGGTGTTGTGCGATTCGAACATAAATAAACTTACAAACTTACAAACATATCGAGACTAGAATATCATTCTGTTGCCTACACATATTTGCCATTTTATATTTTGCCGTGGAAAATTACCTGGAAGTAAAAGAGAAGAAGAAGAAATAATGAAATTAGTTGAATAGGAATTTGTTGTGAGAATAAATTTATTTGGCTTAAGGGAATCTATTTAATTAAATCGACTTAAAATAAATAGTGAGATAATCATGTTGAATATAAATAAAAACAATTCTAGTTGAAGTAAATAAAGTAAGTAAGTAACTGGGGAGAAGAACGTTAGAGCTTTGAAGTGTGTATATATTTTGGCGGTAAGTTTAATCAATAGTTTGAGATAACACTGGGCAACAATATTTAAAAAATTTATAAATAGTTTGTGGTAAATTAATCGTAATAAAAGCGCAGAAACGTTCAAATATGCTTAAGAAAATTAAAATTAAAATAGTTTGACATAAAAAATATGGCTTGAAAAATTCAGAAAAATAGGACATGGAGAAAAATAAGCAAACGGCAACACAGAGACTTAACAAAAGTGCTTTACTATCGGTTTTATGATATGATTTTATATAATAATTGTTACAAATAAAAACTGTTCTCACATTTAATTGAGCCGCCTAACAAGTGGTAATAAATAAAATTACACTTGAGTTCTGATAATAAACTATGGCGGCTTTCGAAAACAGCTGTTCTGTTCGGCAACAACTAAGACAAGAAAAATTGTATCGCATATTGGCAGCGAGAATCTGGAATGGAGGTTGGTACGATGCCATGAGATCCAAGAGCATCTACTGCATCCCGAAAAGATCTCTGTTTGAAATGGATTTTTGGCTGGACGGCGTTATCGGTTCATATTTCTCAGAGAACGCCGTTGACATCACTGTTAATGGTGAGCTAATTTCTTTTGGTCAGACTTGGATGATCGGGGTTTTAAACAGGGTGGTGCTACCTGTACACAATTCATGCCACATTTAATATTCTTTACGAGTGATTTGAGGCCATAATCATCTCATGTGGAGGTGATGTAAACTGGACATCGAAATCATGCGATTTAATCCTGCTACAGTTTTTATTGTGCGACTTTCTTAAATTAAGAAAAATTTAACATTTCGGAAGCGCTACTCCCACAAAAGCCGTGGTTCTTTCAACGGAATCAAAATTGTCGTTGATATTCAAAAACATTTTGACTCTTGTATTTTAATCATACTGATTTTGTTCCATAAATTTTATTTGAAAAAGTATAAATATAGGGTGTTTTTTATACAGTGATATAATTTTGAGTTGGCATCGCAGCTTTATTTGACCACCCATTTAACAGCTGATAGTTGCGTTTTGTTTAGCTTGCTTTGACATTTTTTTATGGATCGACTTACAAAAGAGCAACGCGCGCATATTGCGGAAACTTTTAATCAAAATAATGGTTCTGTTCGTCAAACTTATCGTGCACTTAGTCCATTAAAAATTTTATTTTCCGATGAAGCCCATTTTTGGTTGAATGGGTGCGTAAATAAACAGAATTGTCGCATATGGAGTGAGCACAAGCTTTTGTCGAAACACCCTGCAACCAATTACTGTTTGGTGCGCTTTATGGACTGACGGAGTGATTGGCCCATATGACTTCAAAAACGATCATGGCCAGAATGTTACTGTTTGTGAAAATTGGTGTCTCAGGTTGCGCCTTGTGCGCGCCAGCCGTGGCTGCCACGTGGCCCAAGTCATATTTAAACATTAATGTCATAAAATTTTCTATCCAATACAGACCGTTTCATTTATATCAAAAATATATTTCTATGTCTTATTATGATTTAAACTTCTATCACTCTATAAAAAACACACTATACTTGCTGGGTAGAGGGTCTCTAATGATCTGCATTAGCCCAGTGAAATGTTCTAGGAAATAGCTAAATCCTTCAGCTGATCATTGTGACTTGTCGTTTAATTATTATCAACAGGGTTTTGGTATTCTCTAAGGCGTATAATATTTCTAGAACGTGTTACCAGAAATCAATTTCTATCAACAAAGACTAGACAAGTAATAAATTTTTTGCTGTCGTGTTGATGTGACGTCGACGTCACCATTCATAATACAGGAGATTGTAAAAACAGGGCACGGCAGAGGTATTTTCAAGTGTTTTAAATTCTCATATTTTTCTAGAAATTTTTACAAATTACTTTTTGCTTCAACCTCATTTTCAGTGTTTTTTCATTTTTTAGGCATCATAAAATCTTATTGCTGCCATCATTTCATAATGACAATAACAAACATCGTTCTCATGCGCTTGCAAATAAACTGGCATTTCCCTCACATGAAGTTGTACACGATGCCGGCAATATGACAAACTTCAATTTCATTATTGAAGGCAGAAAATGAAAATGCGCAAATAAGAAAACATGGGCAGGCATAAGTTTTTCCAGACTTTATTTGGAACAGCAGAACTATGGAAAAAAGAAGTTGACAATAAAAAAAGTCTATCAAACTAAAAGTAATTCTTTTTGCAGCAACAGAACTAAAAAAGAAATTTGAAAAAAAGCAGTCATCCAGGTAAATTTGTTACAAGTGCGACTTGTTTTATTTGAATCTTAAAAATCATATTTTTTATAAAAAAAATTTGGAGATGCACGAATTTGCTTTCCTTCTCTGCGTTCTCATTTAGCCAGATTTTTATTGCTGCCAGTGAAGTCAGTTGCAGATGATGTTCATGTTGATGACTGTAAATGCAGCACTTTTTCCGTAATACGACAATAAAACTACTCATTTAATATAAACAAAATTATATCTCATTTTTTATTTTGTCGCAATAAACAAAAATTTCACATAAAATCTGTTAATAATCCACAGTAAAACTTTTTGTGATGCAGCAGTGAGAAAAAGCTGGCAAATGAAAATATAATTTTATTTTATGCAGACAGAAATTTATATGAAGCAAAATGTTTAAGATATTTTTGCATACGAAAGAATAAAAATAATTGAAATAGTTGTCTTTTTGGAGGTCCTGTAAAACTCTTTTAATTAGTAGAGTTCATAGTCTGATTGCTGGTTTAAAAGTAAATTAAATGAATGAAATTTAAAAGACCTAAAAAAGGCACACTTTTTAAGAAAATCGAACTCAGAAAATAAAAATTAATTTTAAAATAGTGTTAAAACAATAATAAACCAGAATAAAAATAATATTGTAAATAAAAAAGGGCAAAAAGTGGCCACGCTTTAGTTTTATGTGTTACGAAAGCGTGTAAAAATACTTGCACATTATGAGAAGATAAGAACAAAAACACACGAAAAAAACTTTTAGGAAATAGCAGACTGAATAGACAAACCCTGACTTGATGGATGTAGAATTGGGAAGTTCTTGTTGGATAGTGTTCACATATCAATTGTTTCTTTACAATATTCTGAAGTTAATTTTTTTTGTAAATAAATATTTTTTATAACTCTTTAAATTTTTGTGATATGTTAAATTTTTAAATAAAACTTCACACTTAAAAAAGTATTCCAACTGTAGCCCCAAAGAGGTCCATTTCTCCATGAACATCTATCAAGTTCTTTAAATTGAAAATTTTTACTTCAATAATTTGCCTTAAAATCTTTCTTTAAAAAACAATATTTTCTCTTGTTCATACTTAATTACCGATGCAGTTGTAAAATAATAAAATTATAACTCTTTTGGGCTTGAACTTGGCCAAACAGAATGAAGTAACAACTGAACGAACATTTTCAATACTGTTTTGATAATCAACAGACAGACTCCCCAAAGACTGAAGCGAAAAGGAAGAAGGAACGGACAAATAATAAGAATATTCTACGCCTGACTTCACCGCTTGCATGCGAAAAGTTTTGTTTGTCTATTCATGTTCGATACAGACAGCGACTAAATTTCAAGAAATAGTCTTGCACTCCAATAAAGAAACAAATTATGTGGCCATGAAATGGTTGGGTTGCCTTTTTTTCCCGTTTTTGTTGTCGCTGCTGGTCTATGCAAAGGCCAAGTTAAACGGCGAATGCAGCAGAATCAGCAGCAACGAACAATAATAAAATTGTGCAAATGGCATTAACAAATACTCAAAGTGGCAGCAGCGGCTGTAAAAGCCAGCAAAGGCTGCATGAATAGTTACAACAATTACACCATGCAACAGGGATAATAAACACAATATCTTTAAAAGTTTTTCCGGGTAACGATTTTGTAAACTGCGAGGCAGCTTAGGTGTTCTAGCGTGTTGTTCAATAAAACAAGTTTCGTATAAAAAAATTGTGTTATAAGTAGCTTATAAGCCTATTTTACTTTTACAAGCTGCTTATAAGACAGATTTCGTATAAAAAATCAGCCTTATAAGTAGCTTACAAACATATTTTATTCTTATGAGCTGCTTATAAATCAGACTACGAGTGGACATTTTGTCTTATAAGAGGCTTATAACTATATTTTATGTTTACAAGCTGCTTATAAAATTATAAAATTAGTTTCACGTTTTGCGTTTATAAACTGTCTATAAAACAAATTTTGTGTAAAAAATTGATCTTATAAGTAGCTTAAAAGCATGTTTTGTAATTATAAACAGTTTATAAAACGAATTTCATATAGAAAATTAGTCTTATAAGTAGCATATAAGCATGCTTTATGTTTATAAACAGTTTATAAACTATTTTGTATACAAAATTTGTCTTAAAAGTAGCTTATAAGCATGTTGTCTGTTTTTAAAATGTTTATAAAACAATTTTTGTATTATACTAGTCTTATAAGTAGCTTATAAGCACGTCTTATGCTCAGAGACTGTTAAATAAACAAATTTTGTATAGAAAGTTATTCTTATAAGTAGTTTTTGTGCCTATAAACTGTTCATAAAACAAATTTCGTTTGTAAAATTAGTCTTATAAGTAGCTTATAAGCATTTTTATGCTTATAAACTGTTAATGAAACAAATTTTGTACAGCAAATTTGTCTTATGAGTAGCAAATAACAAAATTTGTTTTATAAACAGTTTATATGCAACTTTTGTAATTATAAACTGCTTATAAAATAAATTTCGTATAGAAAATTAGTCTTCTAAGCAGCTTATTGTTCTTATAAACTGCATATAAAACAAATTGCGTATAGAAAATTTGTGTTATAAGTAGATTATATGCATTTTTTAGTCTTATAAACTGCTTATAAAGCAAGTATAGAAAAATGTAGCTTACAAGCACTTTTTTCTTTATAAGCTGTTTATAAAACAAATTTAATATAGAAATTTTGCTTGTGAAACAATTTTATTTTAGAAAATTTGTCTTATAACTAGTTTAAAAACATATTTTATTCTTATAAGCTTTTATATAAGAAATTTGCCTTATAAGTAGCTTATAATATTCCTTGTGAATTAGGCTTTAATTCTTTAGTTATTTATTTCTTAAGTTTTTTGCAACATAAATCGTTGTTTCTTAATTTTTGTTTTCTTTTGTGTTTGAATCTATTTTATTTTAAATATTTTGAAAGGCAATGGAAGAAACGAATGAATTTGTACTTATTTATTTTCTATGTCATTAATGAACAGCATGAATAGATTAAATAAATTGTTTACTAGACCGAAAAGAGTACTTTTTGTTGCCTAGTGTTGTACAGCTTATTCCTTCTCTCTTGTTGAATATTTTTTTTTACTTTCCGTTGGACGTAAACAATAGAGTGTTTAAGGCAGTGCTAGTATGAGTGCCAAAAATATTGCAGACGATTTCAGCCACACAGTAACAACATTTGATACAACAATAACAATAATAGCAACAACGATAAGAAAATTATAGATTTCTTGTTTACAATTGTTTTCCAAATTGTTTAAAATATTGCATGTTAAAGGCAAAAGGAATGGAGGCATGTAAGCGACTCTTAAGGAATTCTCTGGAGACCAAAAAACAATGATAGAAAAATAATATCCGAAATACGAGGAATAAATAAATATCTGCTCGAATAAAAAGCAGTTTCAATTCTTTTACGATGTTGTTCAAAATAAAACTTTTTTTGTTTGTTTTTGCGATGACGGTACAGCAGACAGAAAGAGGAAAATTTCTATTTAACAAATTTTTTAATTTAACTTAAAATATGCCCGGCAACTTCTGGCTGGACGTACAAACTGCAATATGTATGTGTGAATGTGTGTGTGTGTGTGTCAGTGCAATTGATGAATTGTTGGTTAAGTTATTTAACAGGCAACAACAAAGAAATTAAAATTTTCAAAGCCAAGAACGAAAAAGGGCTTTGATTTGATTTTTTTTTGCTGTCAAAAGTTTGGGAGATTCTTATGGAAGGAAAATAATGCAAATTAAAGATTTTCTTTGTTTTGGAAATAAGAAAGATGAAGGGTTTAATTCAAAATGATCACTGAAGTGGAAGTTTTCGCCAAAAACAAGGAACAGCAACTGAATTAATTGATTTTGAAGGAAATTGCTTAAGGAAATTGTGAAGTTCTTTCACTGCACTACACCAGGAATTTAAATATTTAACATGAGTGTGGTTTTTGGCCGAAGTTATTGAAAGTAGCTCGGCAATCGTTATATGTAATAGACGTACAATTTTATTGCCCACTGTAGCTCAGAGCTACGCCAATGTACGATCAATATCGAATGCAGTAATTTGGCTCCTGATTATGAAAACATTTCTCAATCCATTAACTGAAACATCATTCAGCAAACATTTCTTAGATCCGCATCTAAAAAATTTTCTTTTTACTGTCTTCAAAATTTGAAATTCCTGGAAAATGAATTCTCATTCTGAGGGAAAGTAACACATTTTCAATTTCTCTACATAGAATGCCTCAATTCATTTTATGCTTATAATTATAAACACAAACACATACAAACAAGAAAATTAAAATGTTTGCTTATGCATATAAACACACACATACATCCGTTATTAAATCTAACACGTGTGTGTTGTTGATATTTAAAATACAAACACTTCGTATGAAGAAGTACAATAGAAAATCATTAGATATAAAAAAACTTGTGCAAACATTAACTTGTAGAGTCTTCTGAAACTATAAAATACAAAATATTTGAATTAATTGTTCTTTGGAGAGTTTGTGTTAGTTTAGAATAGACTAAAAGAAAGAGCATCAAATAAAAATTATGCATGTGGAACAGATGCAGAACAAACAACAGACTATTAACACCAACCGACCTGCATTGTTGCATGCAAGAAAACGAACCATATATAAAATATTAAGGGTATTCACTTAAATGTTTGAATACCTTTCTAACGAACTAAAGATTTACATGGCCGCAGAGTATAGGGTGTTTTTATAAAGTGATACAGCTTTGAGTTGGCATCACTGCTTTATTTGACCACCCATTTAACAGCTGATAGTTGCATTTTGTTTAGCTTGCTTTGACATTTTATTATAGATCGACTTACACCAGAGCAACGCGCGCAAATTGTGCAAATTTTTAATCAAAATAATGGTTCTGTTCGTCAAACCTATCGTGCACTTCGTCCATTCAACGATTGATTTTCCGATGAAACCCATTTTCGGTTGAATGGGTACGTAAATAAACAGAATTGTCGCATTTGGAGTGAGCAGAATCCGCCAGCTGTTGTCGAAATACCACTACATCCACAGAAAATTACTGTTTGGTGCGCTTTATGGGCTGGTGGAGTCATTGGCCCATATGTCTTCAAAAACGATGATGGTCAGAATGTTACTGTTTGTGTAAATTGGTGTTGCAGATTGCGCCTTGTACGCGCCAGCCGCGGCGGCCACATGGCCGAAATCATATTTAAACATTAATGTCATAAGATTTTCTATCCAATAAAGACCGTTTAATTCATATCAAAAATATATTACTATGTTTTATTATGACTTAAACTTGTATCACACTATATAAAACACCTTATATAAAGAATGGTCCAGTTTTATTCTTTCACTAGCGTGATTCACTTAATTTTTTTAATTAAATTCATAAACGAAAATACATTAGTTACGATTACGAAAATATAAAGAAATTTTGATCTAAAGAATTCTTGATTTTCAATGCGAAAAATTGGAGATAGAAGAAACTGTTTGCGTTAAACGAATTCATTATTTTCACATAATCCCACTAAAAAAAGATCGGAGTAAATTTTTTGAAGAACCAGTGAATAATGAATTTTTTTAATTAAACAACGTGTTTATTAAATAAAATGCTGCCATAAAACTCAAAACGCCGAGATCTGATAAGAACTCGTTCATTGCACAAGGGGGTAAAACCAATAACTTGAAAAAAAAAATTGATTCCTTCGATATTTCTGTCTTGTATTACCTTTCAATGTTTTCATGCCGCAAAAAAGGCAGCTGATAGTAAAAATATTATGGGGCAACATAGTGAAATCGTGACACATTCTTGTTTACAAAAAATCTTATTTTCTTCTTTATTCTAATCATGCCACTGCGTGCATGATATTATAAAAACAAACAGTCATACCTCTAAATGAACACCTCTCCGTCTCTAATTGCAGCGGCAAAGCTGTTTGTGACATGCAATTCAGAAATTAGTTTATTTCCATTGAAGCTAAGCAACACAACACTGGGCAACAATATGAGAGTTATTGAATATCATCCGAATGTAACATGAGAGGAAATGAATGAAGGGACAACCTACACATTCAAAACCATAAAGTGGTTCCATGAATTATCTGATGTTTTCACATAATAAATTTTTGATGGAGATATTTTTTGGCCGAACTTTATCTTAATATTTTAATAGGGAATTCGATGTAATAAATCATCATGCATATTGACGAAATAATTTTAATTGAATATTTTAGGCCGGCACAGAGAGAATTTTGCTTCCGATCATCATCAGTTTCATATTCATATCGTATATCTGACGTAATAATTTCATTAGATATTTTTTTCCTCAAATACAATAAAAATTTCAGGCATATTAAGAAAGAGTGTCATTGGAAGTGCTTGATTGGGTTTCATAGTTGGGTATAAATATTTAATTGAATTGATGACTACAAAAATTTGTATCTCTTTAGAAACTATTTTATGTCTAATCAAATCAAATCAAATCAATTCCTGCTTAAAACTTTTAAAATGTCGCTTCTTTAATAGAATTAACTCTTGTGTTAAAATCTTAGGAGTAAAAACTTTAATAATATTCGTTGTTTCAATTATGTTTTTATTGAATTATGAAATTGTCTGATTTATTTGAGTTGTTTTAAATCGAAAATTGTTTTGTTTGATTAAAGTTAATGTGCCAGTGAAGTTGTTTCGTTGTATTAACGATTCTGTTTCATTAAATCAATGACTTATCAAGTTTGACGTGTTCGTTTTCGAAATTCATTAAAGACTGAAAGCAATTATATTCTTTTATCTATTATAATACATGGAATTTAAAAATTAAAAACTTAGAATATGATTGAGGATGATTATTTCATTCTATCAATGAATTAACTTCATTGTAGCAGTGAATTTATTACGTTGAATATAAGTAATTACTTCATTCTATTGTTAGAATTACTACCTGGTATCATTTTGATTATGTCAATGAAATTAGATAATAGCGTCAAAGAAAGTAGTTCAATTATTTAACAAAGTCTTCATTAAACGAAACTTGTTTCATCAATCCAACGAATCCTGGCGTTGGTTTCAATTCAATGTAATCTGTCACTGCTTTAATGCAGAAATTTATAGAATTCATAAGGGAAATTTTTTCATTGTAGACATTTAAATTGATTAATTTTTTAATTGCACACATTTAAGTTGATTACTTTTTTTTTATTGTTCTTGTGGTTTTAATAGCACTTTTTGCTGATTTTTAAGTACATTTTCCATTTTTCTTCTACAATTTCGATAGAGTTTCCAATTTATTGAATATATATTATTTTATTGCGAAAATAAACTGAAATTGAAATGGCGTAGAGAATAATAAAAGAAATCTCACTTAAATCAGTCGCAATAGAAATCGCTTTCTAAAGTGACGTTTGCTGAATATCACTTCAATTATAGTCAGCCTGATTACGGTTGGCGTTATTCGCCCACAAACTCGATGGCTTGTAATAGATAAAAAAAACGTGAAATTTTCTTAAATCTACTAAAAATTGACTTGAAACTCGTCACTTGCAAAGACTTAAACATTTTTACTTCGTCTAACTGATCCAGTAAATCAAATAAATTTTTATATAAATTTTTTTTCATATCAAATTAAGTTTCGTGATTAAAATTGAGGCACTATCTCAGCTTATTCGCGAGTCATTTTCTTGTTACACAGTGTAATGTGTCGCCCTGCTTTATCAAGGTGTAGTTATTTGTGTTCTTTTTCAATTTCCACCAATTGACACAAAACTATATATAAAAAAATACTGCAGGTACACCAATTGCTAATGCATTTTTGTCTCTTAATGATTCTCTTTCTTTTTTTATTTTATTTTCTCTTTAGTTGTCTTGGGCGTTTGTTTAGAAAACCTCAAGACAAAAACAAAATCGAAGAAAAAACATGCTAAAGCATTTGAACACTTTAATTTCTGAGGCACCGCATTAACCATCATTTAGCTGCGCGAATGACTGCCGCAATAAACGTACAAAAATATTCGTATAACAAAATCGAATGCCCCCAAAAAACTGAACAAAATCATTTTATTTAATTATTTTTATTGATTTAATTTTTTTGCTTTACAAAATCAGTGTTGCTTTGAAGATTAATGAGGGTAATTAAAGGAAGACATTTTCAAGTATCGCTCGAAATAATTGATCTCTGCCAGAGTGAACGAGAACATTTTCAAATAGACAAATCGAGTGATTCACTACATTTTGGGCGCTTTTTATCAGAAAATTCGTATAAAAAATAAGTGGCAGAGTGAAACCGATTTGTTTGTGTGATTTGATTGAAGAACGCATTTTGTGTTTTAGTTTTAGCAAGAATAGTGCATAATAAATACAGCAGAGTATTACTGCTGTGCCGTCTGCGATCATATAATAAATTTTCAGAACTCTCCAGTATGGAATGGCATGTTCCAACGTTTATCATAAAAATATTATGGTTGGATAAGATCTGTTGAAATTATATCGAAACCTGTCATACTGCCCAATATTTTGATAGCGAAAAATTACTCATTAGCAAAATCACTTTTTAGTTGAGCAGGTTTTTTTCAAAAATTCCTTTGAAAAAATATTTGAAAGGGCTCCATACACACACACTGCCGATGAACACTTCTTCAATCACAACTTTAATTTCTCAATATTTTAAATTTATTTTTTATATTTATTTTGCTGAAAATATTTTATAAATATTTTATTCTCTATTAATTTTATTTGTTTTTAATAAAAATTTAGACTCTCAAAAATTATGACTAAATACATATCGGCGGTATAAGTTCTTGGCCTTCTGAAGCAAGCGCATGTTTCAATTAAGTTTTTTTAGGTACCATTTTTGGCAAGGACTTTTTTTAAAAAGACTTTTTTGAAAAATAGTCTTTCTGAAAAGCTCCTCATTTAAAAAGTTTTTTTGAAGTTATGAAGTTTTTTGGTTAAGTAATTTTTACGAAATTTTGAAGAACAGTACTTTTTGTTAAAGCACTTCGTTTGAAAAGTACTTTTGATGATATGAAACTTCTTAGAAAAGCAGTTTTTTGATAAGAACTTTTTTTCTGAAAATCACTTTATTTAAAAAATACTTTTGTTGATATGAAATTTTTTTAAAGACTATATTTTTTCTAAAAAGACTTTTTAGAAGGTACTTTTTTTGAAAAGGACTTTTTCTGAAAGTAAGTTTTTTTTTAAATAGACTTTTTTAAACGAACATTTTCGGAAGTTACATTCCCTGAAAATATACTTTTTTGAAAATAAATTTTTTGAAACGTACTTTTTTGAAAAGAACTTTTTCTGAAAAACTCTCACTTTTTAAAATTTTGAAGACCGGTACTTTTGTTTACAGCACTTCGTTTGAAAAGTACTTTTGTTGTAATCAAACTTTTTAGAAAAGCACTTTTGAAAAGCACTTTTTTTGTCAAATACTTCTTTTAAAAGTTATTTTTTTGAAATTTCTTTTTTTAAACGGACCTTTTGTGGAAATGACATTCCCCCAAAAAAATAATTTTTTTAACATTTACTTTTTGAAACTCTTATTTTAAACAATACTTTTGTTGTTAAGAAATATGTTGGATAAGTACTTTTTTGAAAAGGACCTTGTTTTTGTTAAGAACTTATTTTGAAAAGTAGTCTTTCTGAAAAGTACGTACTTTAGTTGACATGAAATTTTTTGAAAAAGTACTTTATTTGAAAAATATTTTTTTCGAAATCTTTGTAGTAAAGTACTTTTTCTGAAAAGTAGTTTAAAAACTATTTCTCTTGATAAGTAAAAGTTTGCAAAAGTACTTTGTTTAAAAAGTACTTTTTTCAAGTATTTGTTTTTGAAATGTAATCTTTGTGAAAAGTACTTATTTTGAAAACTAATTTTGTTCATATGGAATTTTTTTTTTTTGAAAGGTACTTTCTTTGTAAAGTACTTTGTTTATTTTGATATGTACTTTTTGAGAAGTGCTTCTTCTGAAAAGCACATATTTTGAAAAGTTGATATGAAATTTTTGGAAAAGTACTTTTTACAAAAAAAAAAAAAAAAAAAAAAAAACACTTTTAAAGTGCTTCATTTGAAATGTACTATTTCGTGTAAACTACTTTTTTAAAGAGTGTTATTTTATACATTTCAAAAAACAGTTATTCTCGGAAAGCACGTTTTAAAGTAAATACCTTTTTCTAAAAGTACTTTTAAGTACTTTTGTTATATGAGTACAAGTACTCATTGAAAATATTATCCTTTTTAAAAAGTAAATCTTTTCAAAAGGAGTACAAGTTTTTGCGTACATCAAAATTATATTGTCACAAAGCCTATTTTGAACTATTTGAGAATAAAAATTACAAAGAAATACTGGAATTCCTTGATTAATAGAGGCGAATGATTGACCTGAGCATGTGCAAATCAGGCCTGTTTCTAATAAAACTTTTTATTACACATTTATTACAAAAACCATGTTACCAAATTTCCAGTTAATGATGACTCATTTTAGGAAAGTATACAAACCAAGAAGAGAGAAAATAGGAACGCCAATCCAAGTTAGTATTTAAGTGTAGCAACAACACGGATGGACATAAAGAATAAAAGGCTACAAGTGAACTTCATTCCTTGGCTTAGTCATGCGTTTTGATGCGAATATATTTTTGCAAAAAGGAATATAAAACTGAGCAGAACAACACAAAATAAAAATTCTAATGCAAACAACCCTGTCAAGGGTACTTCTTCGTGCCACTCCACTTCCACTGGCCCACCCTCCCCGTTCCCATGAAACTAAACAATCGATAATAATGATTTATGTCGGGTATTTATTATTTCACTTTTCGATTATTTCCGTACCATTTACATGCATTCCAGGATAGTTGTTTGTTGTTCCAAAGGGAAACATTTTAGCACAACAACTAAATAATATATGATTATATTTATTGAATTTTCTCTGGTTTTTCTTCTCTGCTCCATGTTTCGTTTTTGGGGTCATCAATTAGATAAAAAAAAGTTTTCTATTGAACAACAACTTAAGCAATAATAATTGAAATTGATAGATTTATTGGTGTGTTGTTAAGAAATGACAGCAAGACATTTCTCTTGCCAACTAGACCCATTAGACTGATGGAAAATAAATTGTATAAAAAATTACTTGTTAGGAAAAACGTTGAGAAAAAATATTGAAAAAGAATTATTATAAATTTGGTAATAATAAGACTTACTTGCGCACAATGATGATTTTGGAATTATTTTTAATAGAAGTGGACAGAAAGAAGTCTTACCTGAAATGAAATATTAAAAATAATTTATTAAAATTAAATGAAAAATTAGAATTTTATTTACTTGAAAAATAATATATTTTTGCAAACACATTTTGAAATTGGAGAAATATTTACTGGAAAAATTTGAGGTTAGGAAGTAAATTGACTGTCAAGTCATGAATTATTAAGAGTTTTACTATCATGCTGTGGCGTTTATTAAGGAAACAGTTGGGAAATTTTAACTGTGAAACACTTCGATCTTGAGAAAATAATTTCAATTGTGAAATTTTACTATCAAAATAGTGAAAATGTTACTGTATCACTTTGTAAAATTCAAGCAGCTTTTCCTCGTAATCAGGCCCCCTCTGAGACCCCTACGCACGATTTGATCCCTAAACTCCAGGCTTACGCTATGGCGATTTTTTTGTAACCGCAATTGGCTTTTAAAGACATCAGTGTCCTTTGATTTCAGCAAGACAGCGCCGTAAGTCTTACAGCCGGCCAAACAACTCAGTTAATGCATGAGATATTTGGCGGTCGAGTAAATTCTCGACTTGGTGTAGTCAATTGGCCGCCTCGTTGTTGTGGTGATTTATTTCAGCTGGATTGTTTTTTCAAAGGACATTCTCAGACTTGATTTACGCGAACTATACCTACAAGCAATTGGAACTCTAAGCAACGAAAATCAGCGCCGACTTTAATTTTTTAGAGCTGCAAAATGTTGTTGAAATTTTTGTGAAAAGAGTGGACATCTGCCGACATGCTGCAGTTGGACTTTTGCCCGGTGTCATATTCTGTTATTAACTCCCATATTTCAACTTTACATTGACGTCAATAAAACTGAATTTGTTAGAAAAAAAGTGTATTTTTAAGACCCTTTATTTCCTAACCTCAAATTTGACATATTCTTATTCCATAAAAATATTATTATTGAAACAATTATTTTTGAAACAAAATTTTATAAATTTTAATTAAGCAAAATTAAGAGTTCTCTGACAGCTGATAATATATTAAAAAAAGAAATGCAATAATATGTAATAAATAAAAATGTTAATACATTTTTACACTCAGAGGTGATTTTTGTTCTACCCCTACTTAAAAAAGAATTATTTTAATTATTTCAATTATTTATTAGAAATCTTTTTACTAAATGAAAAAATTTTTATAATTTTAAATATCGGGTGTTTTTTTTATAAATTGATACAAATTTGAGTTAGCATCACTGCCTTATTTGACCACCCATTTAACAGCTGATAGTTGCTTTTTGTTTAGTTTGCTTTGACATTTCATTACGGATCGACTTACACCAGAGCAACGCGTGCAAATTGTGGAAATTTTTAAACAAAATAATGGTTCTGTTCATCAAACTTATCGTGCACTTCGTCAATTCAAAATTTTATTTTCCGATGAAGGCCATTTTTAGTTGAATTGTCGCATTTAGAGTGCGGAGAATCCACAAGCTTTTGTCGAAATACCACTACATCCACAGAAAATTACTGTTTGGTGCGCTTTTGAGCTGGCGGAGTCATTGGCCCGTATGTCCTCAAAAAAGATGATGGTCAGAATGTTACTGTCAATGGTGAACGGTATAGGAACATGATTCGAAGTTTTTTCGTACCTCAGTTATCTTGCTGATATGTGGTTCCAACAGGACGGAGCCACAAGCTACACAGCGGGCGCTACAATTGATTTATTCAAGGAAACTTTTGACGAATAAATAATTTCACGAAATGGCCCAATTAATTGGCACCAAAGATCGTGTCATTTAACCCCATTGGATTATTTTGTTTGGGGTTATGTAGTCACTTGTGTACGTCGATAAACCACAAACAATTTGAACACCGGGAAATCAACATTCGAAGAGTTATCGGCGAGATACGGGCGCAAATGTTGCGAAAAGTACGGCTGGCCTTGTACGCGCCAGCCATGGCGGCCATATAGCCGAAATCATATTTAAACATTAATGTCAAAAAATTTTCTATCCACTAAAGACCGTTCCATTGATATCCAGAATATATTACTATGTTTTATTATGATTTAAACTTGTATCACTCTATAAAAAACACCCGATGTTAAGGTTGTTATAAAAAGTAAAAGTCTCTGAGTGCTGCTGGCCGATTTGGTTAAAAACTACTTACGTTAATAATAATTATTATTAGCATAAGTTTTTAAATTATTTTTCTTATGGTTGTTCTACGATTTATCACTTGTTTAAATCTTTTTTACTTCACTTAAGGTTTAAATTTTTAATACTTCTTAAGAGAAGTATTAAAAGTAAATATTAAGAGAAATTTTTTCTATATAAATTTAGAGGAATCATGCTGGCTGGCATTTAGTCTTCTAAATTTCCACTGAATATGTGGTTCTATTATTCACTTTTTATTAGATGCACTCGTATGTTTGTTGGTTCGAATGTTTTCTTTCGCAGTGTGCTTTAAAGCGTATGCTTAATATTATTATTAATGTTACGCATACGTCGCGGTATACTCTTAAAAAGTTGTTGGTGTGGCCCATGTTCTTATCTGCGAATAATGTGTAAATATTTTTAAACGCTTTCAAAACTCATTAAACTAAATAATTAAAACATAAATATTATTTTATAAAACTAAAACACAAGCTTTTTTAAAAATTTAACAAAAAAGCTAAAAATAATTTTTAAAATAACCAACGTTCGCTCGATATATAAAAAATCAAGCGCAAAACGCTCACACTTTTTTTAAATTTCAGATTTTTATTTTGGTTTATTATGGTATCAATTTAATTTTTATATTAAATTGTCTAATTTTTAGATCGATTTTATTAAAAACCCTGTTTTCCAGTTTCTTTGAATTATACTTATTTAATAAATATTGATTAACATCATATTAAAACTAGAATATGTAAATACGCTCCAAAACTTTACCCTGACATTTTATTAAAAATACTTTTAAAATTAATATGCCAACATAAACAATTCAAAATAACTTATTTTCTTTATAAAATTTCGATTGATTAAAAATACAATTTCTTGTAACAAAAATTCCTTTAAGTCCTTTTCACTTTTAAGTTTTAAATTCCAATCCGAGTTATATTGCAAATAACTTCAGCCCTTTTAGAAATCTTTTTTCTTCTATTTCTTCTCTTTAATATCATTTTATATTTTCTTATTTATTTCACATTCTCCTATAAAACTTAACCCTTTTAATGTGACCCAAAAATGCATTGAACATTAAATATTTGCTCGCATTCCTTTCTCGAACTACATATTGATGACATTAATTCTGCAGCCTCTGCCCCTCCCTCTGTGGCTTTGCATCTCTGCTTCTGATATTATCCTTTACATTTGTAAGCACTTTATCAATAAATACTCGTTCGTATGTGTATAATAAAAAAAAGAAAATATTTATTTGTTCATGTTCTTCTGCTAACAACACCAGCATAAGAAGCTTTTACTGCTTTTCATGTTCCCCATCATCATTCTTTGGCATGACTATAAATTTTATCTGCTCACGAGTGAGTCCTCAATATCCTGTTTATATAAATATCCATGTGTGTGTGTGTCTGTTCACAAACCATAAATTCTTGATTTTCAGACATGCATAAATACAGTCAAGTAATTTTATTTACAAGTGCGGCTGTGGTACCCTGCACAGTGGCACTTTAAGCAAAATATTTGCTTATGAATAAAAATTGTTTTGTTTTTCCAAATTTCGTTACTTATTTTAATTTAACCCTACTTTGCTATTTAAAATAAAATATTTATGAGGCTTATGCCTAAATATCGCAGAGGAAATGTGACAAGAAAAAGTTTACACGAAGTTTATTGAAAATCTAGCCGCTAGATTTGTTACTCGCTGTATGTGTTTAACAGAAACGTGCAACATTTTGAGAACTTTTATGAACGCATTTAGACTTGAATCTTTTATGCTACTAAAGACTCAATATTGTTTTTATTTTGAAAAAGCAGAAGAGACATCATTTATATTCTTATAAACCAACGAAATAAGTTTATCTCCAGGCGAGAAGCCCAGATTCGGCTTTGAAAGTCTCCTTCATATCTATTGATTTTGAAAGTGAGACTGAACGTAACCATTTCATTCGCACTGATCAACAGGCCAACTATCAAGCTCGTCTTTAATGAATCTATGAGATCTTTTTAAAAGTCAGTTTTAGCCCAAATTCATTTCCATTCCGGGGGCTAATAATAGTAAGTATGTGTCGCCAAATTTAAAATGCATTCTACCGATAAAGAACCAAAAACACATTTTTGTTTTCAATCGAATGGAAAAAAGCATACGAGTTAAGGTTTTCCTTTTATAAAAATGGAGAAATGTAGGTTAGATTGAATTACCAAACATTTTTTCAAATAATTTTTATACATATCGGGTGTTTTTTATAGAGTGATACAAGTTTAAATCATAATAATATACAGTAATATATTTTTTATATCACTGAAGCGGTCTTTATTGGATAGCAAATTTTGTGATATTAACGTTTAAACATGCTTTCGGCCATGTGACCGCCACGGCTGGCGCGCACAAGGCGCAATCTGGAGCACCAATTTTCACAAACAGTAACATTCTGACCATCATGGTTTTTGAAGGCATATGGGCCAATGAGTCCGCCAGCTCATGAAGCGCACCAAACAGTAATTTTCTGTGGATGTAGTGGTATTTCGACAGAAGCTGGTGGATTCTCTTCACTCCAAATGCGACAATTCAACCAAAAATAGACTTCATCGGAAAATAAAATTTTGAATGGACGAAGTGCACGATAAGTTTGACGAACAGAACCATTATTTTGGTCCAAAATTCCCACAATTCGCACGCGTTGCTCTGGTGTAAGTCGATACATAATAAAATGTCAAAGCAAACTAAACAAAATGCAACTATCAGCTGTTAAATGGGTGGTCAAAGTTGTATCACTCTATAAAAACACCCATTATTTTCTTTGTATGTTCTTAAACAAAATTATTTGTTTAAATATTTGGTGCGTGTTCTCAGTGTTATCAGGGATTTTTCGCATCATTAAATAAAAACAAATCGATTTGCTACGAATTAAATAACAGACTTGTTGAATACACATCAAACGAAATTGCATTTCATTCGAAGCTCACTTCGCTAACGACTACCAGAGAGTAGCGAAGTGCATCCTCATAAGAAAAAATAATTTAAATGTTGACATTTACAGTGTTTTATCCCCTTTTACAGGAGTTCTCACTGTTCAAGTCGAGATTTAAGGAGCTTTAATCTTAGAACTGGGTCCAAGGATTCAAGTTGTCGCTCGACAAAATCAATTTGAAAAACTTCATAACTGCAATACGCTTCATTTGAAGATCCAGGATTAGGCTCAGAGTCTTTAAAGTCTGTTTCTGGTTTTTGTTAATAGACTTTTTGGAGTACTTTTTATTAAAAAGACTCCATGAATAGCAGGATATTGAGCAGCAGGAGTATAAGGATATTAAAAAATAGAACCCTTCGAATGTGGGTATCAAATAGCAAAAACCCAGGATATGCAAACGGTGCACATCGGAGTTCTTATTTTAAAATACTTGAAGTTGTCTTCTCTTAGCGATTTCCAAGAAGGATTGTATTTCTTTTTTTTTTATTCAGCCAACATATTTTTAAATCTACTAAATAGTTTCCTAATAGTTCCTGATCCTTAAAGCGATTTATCTTTAAAACAATTAGAGCGATAAAGCTATTAAACAGCACTAGAACGCACATAAACCAATTGCCGCAATTACTTTCCATTAATTTTTGCACTATAAATACGATATCCTTTAGATGCCATTTTGTAAGAACACTTTTTAGACAAATTACAATTTATTATAAAGCCCCGAATACAACGTACGTTATTTAAAACAATTGCCAAAAGCACACAATGGCACCAAATACTTGGCACACACACACGGTGAGGAAAAAAAGAGGAATTTAAGCCAGGTATGGAAACACTAAATCCAAAATCTCCACTATTGTGATACAACAATTGGTTGTATGGTCATATATAAATGAAATAATTTTTTAAACTCTTTAATTTTAATTATGTGCTGATTCTTTTTTCCCAAAATGTTACTAAAAAATTCAAAGTGATCAGTTGAGGGGTTTTAGCTGGTTCCCGTGCGCATTTTACTGGGGCTAATGCAGATCATCAGGGAACCTTTACCCAACATTTCTTAGAATAACTAAAGATATTTATTTCAAACTTTCACTTTAATAAGTGAGAAGTCTAAAATAAATATCAAAGTCATAACAAGAACTCACTGATCACTTTTGCTTTTTATTTTCAATCGATCACTTTGAATTTTTTAGTAAGATTTCGGGGAAAAAGAATATATGCTGATTCTTTTGAATCACCCCAAAATATTTACTAAAATAGTTTTTCTTTAATTCATTTACTTCCAACATTCAAGATTACGTTAAGTAAGACTGCAGCCACACTTTGAAATTCTGGGTTTCAAATTGACAACACTGTTAGTCAAAACTCACTTCAATTGACAGCCGTTACACAGGCTGCCTTCAAGTTGATATGAAAATATATCGTCATATTTAAATCTAGTGAACTTTCCATTCCTGTTATACAATTTAATAGCAGTTTCAACGTGTACATTGAACTATAAATTATTGTTGAAAAAATAAACCATTTCAGTTCGGCACGAATTCAAAGTATAACAAAAAAAAGAAGAAAAAAAATAGGAAATCCAAAAGAAAACGTTTAAAAGGCACAACCATTTTCGCAACACTTGCTAAATGTTGTAATAAAATTTTATTTAAGCCACGCACTCTGATTCCAGCGATAATTGTTTAAGTGTGTAGTCTGACTGAAACACAAGCAGCCTTAAATAAAATTAAGAGTTACTTTCTGGTGTTTCATATATAAACAAATAAAAACAACAATAGATTTTCAAGGGACTAAAACAAAAGATTATAGAACTTTTTTTTAAATGTTTGAGAGTGTCCAGGTTTAATGGTGCATGGATTGCATGTTGTTAAGACTCTTAGTTTTCATATCTCTGTATAACTATTGCACAGTGGCTCCAATAGTTAACAAATAAGAAACAATATTTTAAGTTTATATACTTTTTTGTCAAATTTGTACTAAAAAAAAAAAACAAAAATAGGTATTTAAGCATCAAATAGTTTTTATGAATTGACTTTTTAAAACTTTAGTTAATTATACATTTTTGTTTGTTTGTTAATTTATTTGACATAACAAGACTCATCAAGCCTTCTAACTACAATGAAGGCCAACATGAATTTATATTAAATTAAATTATTTGAAATGAAAAATATGAAGAGAACTGAAAATTATATTAAAAAATAATCCAATGAAAAGGTAAAACCGTTCAAATATACTTAAGAAAAATCAAACTAAAAAGTTTGATTCAAGAAATATGAAATAAAATAATTCTGAAAAATAGGACATGAAGAAGCATAATCAAACAGCAATACAGGGACTTAACAAAAGAGAGTTACCATCGGTGTGATACAGATCTTGTACACTTTTTTCATATTAAACTTGTTCCTAATAAAAACTGTTATCACATTCAATGGAGCCACTTAACAAATGGTAACAAATAAAAACACACATGGGATCTTTTGGTGAAAGTGTAGCGGCTTTCGAAAACAGTTGTTCTGCTCTGCTGTGATTTTCCCTTGTGCTTATAAAATTTTGTTTTAAAATATTAAATTTAATAAAATCAAAACGAAAAAAGTAAATAAAAAGAAAGCTTTTTAAATTTGTTGAATTGCTGGTAACTTGTTGATGATGTGAAAGAGCATTGCCAAGACGAACAGAGTGTAAGAAGAACTGCCATTCAGAAGTAAGACGTCGATGCTTGAGAATGATAATATGTTTACCTGTAACACATCATGGGAATCTGATTTTTAGAAATAGATATTAAAGCGGATATAATCGAAAAATCGTGGCTGGTTGCAGATCTCTGGTTTTGATTTCTATTTATTTTCTATTTCGTTTCTACTTAAAGAAGTTAAAATCCCAGGACTAGTTTAACTTATTTAACAAAACGAATATCTATTTAAATTCTACTCCTAATCCCAGCAAATAACTTTGATATAATTGAATCTTCTTGCTGTTACAGATATTATGTCACATAAAGGTACGGGTCACACTAGGCAAAACGTGACCAATAAACACTAAAGAAAATTAGTTAGATTTATAAAAGTTTTTCTCAACTCTGAATGGTTTCCGTTCGTCGGAATGACGAGACTCATTTTCTAAGCCGTATCGAATTTTTAAAGCAAAAAAACAAAGTTTTTATGTTATAAATTATTATTGTTTTTTTTTCTTTTTTGAATAAAATAATTAACTAAAAGTATTTTTTTTATGTTTAACTTTAAAAACTATTCCGCTAGAACTAGTTTTCAAAATTGCTCGTCCATGCAACGAAGAGCAGCTTTAATGTACAAAAATGAAGAGTAACCATCCAGGGTTAACTTAAAGGTATATAGGGTGTTTTTTATAGAGTGATACAAGTTTAAATTATAATGAAACATGGTAAAATATATTTGATATCAATGAAACGGTCTTTATTGGATAGAAAATTTTGTGACATTTTAATGGTTTAATATGATTTCGGCCATGTGGACGGCACGCCTGGCGCGTACAAGGCGCAATCTGGAACACCAGTTTTCACAAACAATAACATTCTGACCATCATCGTTTTTGAAGACATATGGGCCAATGACTCCGCCAGCTCATAACGCACCAAACAGAAATTTTCTGTTTCGACAAAATCCTGTGGATTCTCCTCACTCCAAATGCGACAATTCTGTTTATTTTAGTACCCATTCAACCAAAAATGGGTTTCATCGGAAAATAAAATTTTTAATGGACGAAGTGCACGATAAATTTGACGAACAGAACCATTATTTTGATTAAAAATTTGCACAATTTGCGCGCCTTGCTCTGGTGTAAGTCGATCCATAACGAAATGTCAAAACAAACTCAACAAAAATCAACTATCAGCTGTTAAATGGGTGGTCAAATAAAGCAGTGATGCCAACTCAAAACTGTAGCACTCTATAAAAAAACACCCTATAGAAATACAAATCAGTGGTATAGGATTTAAATTATTAGAAATTATTTAACGCAACAAAAACTTGTCGGAATTTATGTTTTTCATTAAAATAAAATGTTTCCATTTTTTACGTCAAATATTTACCTAATGTGACCGAACCTTAAGAAAACAAAATGATTATGATATAATAAAAATATACAACAAATAAAAAGGAGAAAAATATTATTATTGGAATCAATGAAATAGAAATGAGTACCAAAATGCAGACATGCGGGCAATCAAAATGGAAAAGTCCAAGTGTAACACATGTGCCAGAGGAGATACATTTTAATCATTCCGATAAGCGCTCGTGCGTATGAATAATATTTTTATTTATTTCCCATTTCATTTATGGACTATTTACTTGTGGACGACTTACAACAGCACGTAGAGCTAATGGCCTGAGGAAAAAGAAAAGAAAATATGTTGAATGCGCTGAAACACAAACACTGGGCTCAAAGGAAATAATCGTTTGCTGAAATGATCGTAGTCATTCATGGGTTGGCCCCATTAATTTACACTTTAACAAATTTTAATGTTTAACATAAACTTTAAAAACTCATAATTTGTGCTAATATCTTATTGTAAAACTTCACTGTCCAGAACACAATTTCATAAATATCCCAGTACCCGTTCAAACATGTCTTCAATTCCATCTATTGATTTCAAAGAATTTTTGCTGTGATTGCAAACACAAATTCCATAAAATTTTTTCTATTTAGGAAAAAATTACCAGCTTATTTTTACCTCCCATGACCAGCCGTTATGGTTCATAAGAACGTTTACATATTTAAAATTTTACTTGTTCGTTTGTGCTGTAAAATCTTTTGCATTCCGGACTCAAAAACCCAAAACCAATTTGACAGATTAGATGTGAAAACATTTTCCGTTTTTTTACAACATAAAAACGAAATAAAAGTTAGAAAAAAAATCACAACTTAAGCTCTTTCCTAATTGAACTTGTTTTCCTACATCTTCATCTTTATGAATTGGAAAAAAATAAAAAATAACAGCATTTCCATGTTAAGCTTAACGATGGAAATAACAGCAGACAAAAAAAAGAGTCTACAATCGCAAAAACATCAGTTTTTTATGGCTCCAAATAGCCAGAATACAATTTGCTACGCACCGTTACATTTAATTAAAATAGAAGCAGCTTAAGTTCGGTAAAAATATTCGATAGATTTTTTTACTATTTTTTTAGAGATTCACAATTTGTGTCAAATAAGAAAAAAGGAATAGGAACATTTAATAACACGAACCGGTCAGTTTGTTTTACATTTATTTTTCCATGTTCCAAACTACTCTACAGAGTACTCTATTTAATACGAGGGCTGTTTAATAATCATATGACCTTTTTTAATTTCCCTCGCCACCATTTTAAACGCAACGCTGCTGAAATTAGCCACCATCTGTAATAACTAAACAGCGGCATTGATTTTCTGCCGCACACTTAGTGAATTTTTATGGCGTTTTCTCTGGAGGAAAAAATTCAACATTTTTTGCACTTTTCAATAAAAAATGGCAAAATTCTGCTATTTGAAAATAAAGAGTTTATTGGAAATTAATACGACATCTCTCACGAAAAATAACTTCTTTGTTTCATTTAATAATTTATAAATTCTCTATTTTCAAATAACATTTTTTATTGAAAAGTGTAAGAAAATATTATTTTCAGAAAAAGTGTTTTTTAGAAAAAAAAAGCTTTTCAGCAGAATTACTTCTCATACTTCTCAAAAAATGAACTTTCTAGAAAAAATATTTTCAGAAAAAGTTTTTTTCAAAAGAAGTACTTTTCAGAAAAAAATTTTTTCAAAAAAGTACTTATCAGAAAAAGTACTTTTTAGAATAAATATATTCAGAAAAAGCACTTAACAAAAAAATATAAAAAAAAATTTTCAGAAAAAGTACTTTTCATAAAAAATTTTTTAAAATAAGTACTTTTCGAAGAAAGTACTTTTGGGAAAAAATTGTTTTCAGAAAAAGTACATTTTAGAAAACAAAGCTTTTGAGCAAAAGTACTTTCCGTACTTCTCAGAAAATGTACTTTCTAGAAAATATATTGTCAGATAAAGTACTTTTCAAAACAAGTACTTTTTTTTCTAGAAAAGAAATTAACACAAGACTGCAGCGAATGGCTGGCTGAACTTTATAAATAGGGCAACTACCCCAACTATCATATACTCCACGGTGATTGAAAGATTTCCTGGATAATAAAAGCTTTAGGTCGAACAAACAGGTCATAAACGAAACAAATTCGGATTTTGAGAGCCTTGAAAAAAAACACATTATTTGGAGAGAATTGAAATATTACAAAAACGATGGATTAAATATATTGATCTAAAGATCAAGTTTATATATGAAACGTTTATTCGCCGAAAAAAAATTTTATTCAAATAGTCAGAGTGCATTTGAACAGACCTCGTAGTGTTATGCACCCCATAGTTAACTGATAACCCTGCAGCGCATTTGTGTTAATTCCTTGAATGCATTTCATTTCTAAATACTAGAGTTTTGAAAACGATTCGTTAAGTGGTGAGCGGGTTAAATATGCATTTTTGTAAAGGCCGAAATATTTGGGCTCAAATGTTTTGCAGCCGTAGAAAAAGGATAAACAATTGAGAGCAATTAAGCCAAATCAAATTTCTTTCAGTGGAAATTAGCATGTAACATTTATTAAGTGTTATTGTGCAAAATATATATCCCAACAATTCGAAGATTTGAAATAATTTCAAAAGTACTTTTCCATAAAAGTACTTTTGAGAAAAAATGGTTTTCAGAAAAAGTACTTTTTAGAAAAAGACCTTTTCAGAAGAATTACTTCTCATACTTTTCAAAAAAGTAACTTTCTGGAAAAAATATTTTCAGAACAAGTTTTTTTCAAAAAAAGTACTTTTCAGAAAAAAAATTTTTCAAAAAAGTACTTCTCAGAATAAATATACTATATATATAGAACAAATATATTCAGAAAAAGTACTTTACAAAAAAATATTTAAAAAAAAAAAAATTTCAGAAAAAGTACTTTTCATAAAAAATATTTAAAAATAAGTACTTTTCGATAAAAGTATTTTTGGGAAAAAATTGTTTTCAGAAAAAGTACATTCTAGAAAACAAAGCTTTTAAGCAAAAGTACTTTCCGTACTTCTCAGAAAATGTACTTTCTAGAAAATATATTATCAGATAAAGTACTTTTCAAAACAAGTACTTTTCAGAAAAAGTACTTTCTAGAAAAAACATTTTCAATAAGGGTACTTTTCATAAAAAATATTTTAAAATAAATAATTTTCGATAAAAGTACTTTTGGGAATAAATAGTTTTCAGAAAATATATAAAATAAATACTTTTCAAATATAAGTACTTTTTAGAAAAAAACTCAGAAAAAGTACGTCTCAGATAAAGTACTTTCTAGAAAAATATTTTTAGAAAAAGTTTTTTCAGAAAAAGTACTTCTCAGAAAAAATACTTTCTAGAATATATTCAGAAAAAGCACTTTACAAAAAAATACTTAAAAAAAAAACTTTTTAGGAAAAGTATTTTATAGAAAAAACATTTTCCATAAAAGTACTTTTCATAAAAAATATTTTAAAATAACTACTTTTCAAAAGCAATTTTTGAGGAAACGTTCAATTAAAATTACTAAACACTAAAATAAATCAATCAATAAGTGGCATAAATCCGTTTATTAATGGCAGATTGGAAATTTCATTGATATCTGCTAATAAACTTGCAGATAATATCGTAGTTTGTACTATATAATCACACGATTTGACAACGCATAGGACTTTATAATCATGGCTTGTGAAATTATCACGCATATTTCGATTATTGAAAAATTCAAGAGCCCAAAAAAATACACAAAAGAAAAAGAAGAGATATAAAAATCTAACCAAAAACACAAGGAATGTAAAATACACGGCTTAAACCCATAAAGATTTTCCTTGAAAATCTTCTCACACACATTCAATCAGCCAAGAAAGAGGAAAACAAAAAAGTCTACTTCAAGTGAGAATATCCTCCAGTTGTTGTTGCATGTTTTTCGCCCTGAATTCAGGCATACAAATTGATGTCTACACGTTCTAAAACATTTCGGTTTCGGCCAGATGAAACTGTAGTCGTACGCTTTTCCTCTTCAACAGATGGACTTATCATGTTTGAAAACAGTTGAAGGCTGTTGTGGCCCAAAACGATTAAACGAAACTACACTGATTTGGGCTGCTGGTAACAAATATTGCGAACAGTTTTTTGTAATTCAAGCAAAAGAAAAAGGCTGTTTCTTAGAAACATAAAAATTTTGGCTCTTAATGTACGAATTAAAGTAGTAAATTTATGAGCAAAATTTGTTTTTATAATTGTTAATCCCGCAAAGTACTCGTGTGTTTGCCTTTACATATACACGGAGTAACTAAAGACGTAAAGATATTCCCGGTGCTATTCGTAATGCTCTCCACATACGTTTTGTAAGGATATTCACAGGAAAAGGCTTTTAATTGTTTAATTTGATTGTGGTTTAACATAATTTAATGTTGTGAAAATCGTAATTTGCAGGTGGAATAAATAGTTTTTTCTATATAAAATTTTAGAAAAAAGTACGTTTCGACAAGTACTTTTCTGTAAAGTACTTTTCCTCAAAAATAATTTTTTCTGAAAAGAACTTTTTTTAAACTATTTTTACCTCTTCCTTTTGCTTTTTATTAAGTAATTTTTTTGAAAAGTACTTTTCGTTAGAGTACTTTTTCTGTAAAGTACTTTTTCTCTGAACTACTTCGTCCGAAAAGAACTTTTTTCGAAACTACTTTTACCTTTTTCTTTTACTTTTTAATGAAGTAATTTTTTTGCAAAGTACTTTTCCACTTTTCTGTAAGGTACTTTAGCTGAAAAATAAAACATTTTTTTAAACTCTTTTTCACTTTGTTATTCTCCTTTTTATGATTAATTTTTTTGAAATGTACTTTTCTACTGTTCTTTTTCTTTACTTTTCTACTGTTACTTTTTCTGTAAAGTACTTTTTCTGAAAAAAGCTTTATTAAAATATTTTAACCTTTTTCTTCTACTTTTTATGAAGGAGTTTTTTTGAAAAGTACTTTTCTGCTGTTCTTTAAAATATTTTTTTATAAAGTACTTTTTCTGTCCAGTACTTTTCCTGTAAACTAATTTTTCTGAAACGATTTTTTTAAACTATTTTTACCTTTTTCTTTTACTTTTTTATGAAGTAATTTTTTTAAAGTACTTTTCTACTTTTCTATAAAGTACTTTTTTCATAAACTACTTTTTCCATAAACTACCTTTTCTGAAAAGTACTTTTTAAAAAAATTCTTATTATCTTTTCGAATATGTAAACTTCTGAAAAGTGCAGTTTTTAATGGTACTTTTTTACTTTCTTAAGTGCTCAAAAGTATTTTTCGGAAAAAATACTTTTAATGTATTTTTTCTGAAATATACTTTTTCCAAATATTTCAAAAGGTTTTTAAAGTACTTATCATAAGAAAGGCCTTTTAAGACAAGCATTTCATAAAAAGCTAACTTTTAGTACATCTTTTTAAATGCCATTTTTCTATATATTTTGATATCCGAAAATTATATTTTCAAATAAAAACCATTTCCCAAAAGCAATCTTTACAAAAGAAAAATATTTTAAAGCAATTACTTTTCTCAAAACTTAACTTTTTCAAAAATGACTTTTTAAAAGGTACCAAATTTATGTTCAAAGTACTCCTTTTCATTTAAAAGGTTTCAAAAATCAATTATACACTGTCCATAATATATTTAATAACTAGGCCTTAAATAACTTGAAACTGGTTGAGTGCCTCATCAGCCCAGAGTGTTCCAAACTTAGACTGATCTGCTCGACAACAACGAGTGAAGGTTAAGTTTTGATATAATTTGTAATTGTATTTGTAACTTTTCATAATAAATAAATAAAGACCATTAAATGTATCAAATAATTGCTGGGATTATTTCTGGTTAAGTTTTCCTATATGCCTGCTCTGCAATGTCTCGGACAATCGGTAATGAAATATTCTTCTATAACAACACGATAAAATTTAGTCCGATTTAGCTTTAGCCTATTGAAACAAGAAGCTAGAATTTCGCTGGAACCTTCGAGATATATTTGCATCATCGGGACACTTAATTAAATTGCTAATGCAAGCTAATTTTATAACCGCCCACGTATGTATTCAATTTGATTTTTCCCATTTTATTTTCTCTCTACTATTTTTAAATATGCAAAACAATTACTTGTGTTAAATAATTTTGTCTTTCATCGTCTATTCTTCTTATAGTTTTTTTTTCACTTTTTGTCTTCCTCTGCATGTGGCCCGACACTTGTGGTTAAACAATTTACCAATTGATTACACAACAAATAAAACAACATGTTGAAATCGTATTCTATTTCAGTCTTAATACATACACTTTGCCATTGTGCAATACATCAAGCCAAACTACAACAACAAGTAATAAAATATATTTAAGAAATAAAAAAATATATTCAGTAATAGACTTCACCAAATGTTGTTGGTTGTGTCATCTTAATAATCCAGCCACAAGTGGCTCGAATAACTAAACAATGCCTCAGCCAACCATCCTGTTCGTTGGCCCATCAGTTGTTCACTCCAATAATCACAAAAAGAAGAAGAAAAACCACAAGATGTGGACAGATTTATTTTTATATATTAACAAAACGAGTTCAATTGCGGTTTTCGGTTTTCGGTATTCGGTTTTGCTTTTATTCTTGTTCATCAATCAATAATAATTACGCAAAGACGAAAATAATTGGAAATATGCAGATTTATGTGTGACCAACAATTAAGACAAAAAAAGGAAACAAACGATTTTATTTTCTCTTTCAGTTATTCTCCTTAATAGTTTTGAGTTTAAAAAAATCTCTTGATTCTGCCAAGAAGCACATATTTGCCACCTACACTCAGCGTTATCTTATCTTAAAAATCCCACCCAGGAAATAGGCGCCCTCTTTCCCAATTAGCGTTCAATACTTGTATTATTCTTTGACGAGAAACCGCAGATCGCTCAACAACAAACCACATGATCTTATGCAATGAAATGCTACGATTTTCTGTAAAACAACAAAATTCGTTTATATAAGTTTTTCCATATAAGCGGATTGTACGAGGGTTACTTTAAAGCCTGGTGGCTATTTATATGAATATATAAAAAAATTCTCTATGAAAGTGTTCTTTTCTAGAAAAAATGCTGCATTTTTTACACTTTTTTATAGCAGAAGGCATTATTTTGGTCATTTTAAAACACTGAATTGATAAGAAATTAATCTAAATTTACTTATTAAAAATATTTTTGTTTTAAAACGGCTGAAAACTACAACTTGTTACATATTTTCCGGAAAAAAAAATCGCTTCGACATAACCTCTTTTTATATCTTTATATATAACCCAAATCTGTTATCTTACAGCCAATTATTTAGGTTTCGAGAATACGCCGAATGGGGTGGTACACGCGTGTGCATTCGTTTTTTTTTTGGAGTGCTGTAGGCTGAAGTAGTAAAATACAAGATTACGAAGCCTCAGCTCCTGAATTCGACTCCGCACTCAGTCATGAATATCGTGTCGAATTTTTTTGACCTGGTTTAGTGCAGGATTGTGTTAGTTGTTGTCGGCCTGCTCTAATATTGAAGGCACAGTACAGATCGCTAAACATTGCCGACAGCGATTGGCACCGTCATGTCCTAAAAGGAGCAGAATACAGCACCGTCCTTCGTCGATACCTGCACCAAAAGGTTCCCAGCAGAAGTTAAAAGCAAAAATTGCTGCAAGGATATCTCTATATTCTACAATGTCTTAACACTATCCCTCCTTTTCCAGCGCAATTTATGCATATGTAGGCGTAATCCCCTGAGTGCTGGTCCTACTCATAAAAAATCAGTATCGAATCTTTCTAAAACTATGAAACATAATAGCCGGTGAACGTTCCCCCTTCTGCCGACAAACTACGTGAAATGATACCGACTGCATCTAAAAAAACTGTGGCCATAATTTTGTTGTCTGACACACCCACTCTGGCCTTCTTTGACGGCTGAAACCCACTGATTGTCCCTGGATCTCTGAGATATTTTGAAGAAAGTACGGAATCGAATCCAAAATACCTGCGGCTCGTTACCAACTCATTAATCACTGCCATTAACAGCAGCCATAAAATAACAATATTCTTTTAATTCTTCTCCTTATTTTTATTTCCTGTAATACATTCTTATTTATAGCATCTCCTTGGCATCCTTTTATTTGCCATAAAATACAGTTGAACAATAGAAATAATTGCTTATTTCTACACTTTCGTGATCTTTTCACAAATCTCAAACGAGCAAATTTATAACGTCACACATGATAAAAAAAAAAATCTTTTATTTCATTTTCTTGTTCGTTTTCAGCGGAAACCAAATACGAGCATAAACAACACAATTTCATCTATGGAAAGAGATTTATTTCGAAGAAAAATAAAACACTTTAAGCTGCAGCAGCAGAAATACTATGAAACTACTCCAATCAGGAAGAAATTGTGGCAGCGGGTGGCATGTTTGCGTGTGTTTCTCCTTTTCCTTTAAGAAGTTCGCACAATTTTATTTGTTTTATTCTTTTTCCATCATCAAAAGGAAATTACACTAACAGCCACTACAACAATAAAAGGAATCTCTATAAGAATAGTAAGACGTTAAGGAAGGAAATTTGTATTTATAGACTCGAAAATAATATTAAAGTGAGATGTGAAAGAAAAAGCTTTGAATAGTCAACGACTTTGCAGGGCACGTTAAATGTTGTCGAATTTTAGTTTTCCAACGATTTAAAAATGCTTAAAATGAGTTATAAAAAGGCAGTGGTATAAAAAAATTAAGTAAAAAGCCGTGGCATCTTTTTATCGAAATCCGAATATGATCTCCGTTTTGATCCTCAACCCACCACCAAAATTTTTAAGAGAACGCCCGCGTTGTTTCTAACCGTTTCGTGGCCGCCAACTCAGTTTAGAATGAATAAAAAGTTATTAATATAATAATTAATATTCAAGTTCAAGTTCAAATCCGCGAAATTACAAAAAATTTTTCATTTCTATTAGTTTTTTTTTATTAAAAATGGAATATTTATAGTGAAAACTATTTTAACCGTTAACATGAATCCTGCTGGTTTTTAGTACCAGGAAACAAGACTGCATGAAGGTAAGGATGAGCAAGAACTATAGGGTGTTTTTTGTAGAGTGATACAACTTTGAGTTGGCATCACTGCTTTATTTGACCACCCATTTAACAGCTGATAGCTGCTTTTTGTTTAGTTTGCTTTGACATTTTATTATGGATCGACTTACACCAGAGCAACGCGTGCGAATTGTGGAAATTTTTAATCAAAATAATGGTTCTGTTCGTCAAACTTATCGTGCACTTCGTCCATTCAAAACTTTATTTTCCGATGAAGCCCATTTTTGGTTGAATGGGTACGTAAATAAACAGAATTGTCGCATTTGGAGTGAGGAGAATCCACCAGTTTTTGCCGAAATACCACTACATCCACAGAAAATTACGGTTTGGTGCGCTTTATGGGCTGGCAGAGTCATTGGCGCATATGTCTTGAAAAACTAAGATGGTCAGAATGTTACTGTTTGTAAAAATTGGTGTTCCAGATTGCGCCTTGTATGCGCCAGCCGTGGCGGCTACATGGCCGAAATCATATTTAATCATTAATGTCATAAAATTTTCTATCTAATAAACACCGTTTCATTGATATCAAAAATATTACTCTATATAAAACACCCTATACTTTAATAAAAAAGTAAATTAATTTGTGAAAATTGTATCAAAAGAATTTTTCAATAAATTTGTAATTGTTCAATTGTGTAAATGGATCATATCAGGAGGGATGCTGTAAACCGCCGAATATGTTGGATGATGGACCGAAACAGAGAAGATCAGGAGCTTTTTTTTCACTCACTGTACGACCCCTGCAGATGATGTGATTTGTGCTACAACTAAAAGAGGAAAGGATAGTGTTAAGAGGACAGATGCAGACAGTTTCGAATATAGACATTTTCTTGTAGTAGTTTTTAACTAATTTTTTCCTACACGTACCGACGAAGGAGGGTCCTGTATTCTGCTCTTTTAGTACATAAGGGGGTTGATCGCTCTCGGTATTATTCAGCGATAAGTGCTATGCCTGAGTCATAGAGTTAAGCTGGCAACAGTGAACACAATTCTACACTCTGCACTAATACGGGTCAGAAAAAATGGACAAAACAGTCCATGAGGGAGTGCGGGGTCGAACTCGGAATCTAACCCATCGTGGTCTTGTTTTCACTACTTCCGCTAACAGCAGCGTCGTAAGAATTTGAATGGTTTTTATACGCATTTTTTTATTAGCTTCCCTTGAATGTTTGTTTGTAAATAACTCCCACATCGTACAGTGTTTCCAGGCGTATACTTAATATAATGATATTACTCATACGTCACATTGCACTCGTGCTATTATTGTCGCTGTGGTTCACGTTCTTATTTTCTCATGATGTGTTAACTTATTAAACAAAAAAAAAGCTTAATTTAATATAAAAAATCTAGAAACATGATTTTTAAAAAATCTATTTTACTGAATGAAAATATATTTTAAAATGAGCTAAAAAATAATGAGCCGAAATAAAATGTTTCTAAAAAGATGGGGACGCTTTTTTCCTATTTTTCCGTGTATCGAACTTCATGTCATAAAACTTGTATTTTCTTCAATTATTCTTTTAAGTCAAATTCTAAATTTTTATTATTTTTTAGCTTGATTTTATAAAAATCTAGTTTTTTTTTCTAACAAAACTTATTATTTGAAACACTTTCCAACTATTTCAGCTCACAATTTTTACACCCTTAACTGGCGACTTCATAAAGTTTTTTTTATCAATCCAACCCAGGCCGTCTGTCAGCGTACTGAAGGCGACAAATCACCACCGAATTATTAAGGTTATTGAATTTATTTAAGTGTTAAACATATAATAGAAAAGGTCTAAGTCCTTTGAAACTTTCAGCTGCTTTATATTAATAAATTTCGCTGAATTTAGACGCGCATAAGATTTAACATCGTCCGTCTTAAGCTGATCTCGAAAATCAACAACAAACGGATTACATTTTTGTACAAACAGATATTAAGAAAAGCATAAAATTGCAGATAACTTGATCCAGTCTGTTTACAAACCAAATTTATCGATTCAATCAAATCTCGTTGAAGGAAGAAGTACAACAATTTCAATACGATTTATTGGAATGGAAAAGGGTTCTTTCATTTAAGTCACTGCACAAATCTGTAACAGAATTATATTTCTTATAGCGACCAAATCTCTCAATCTTAACAAATAAGCAAACTGAAGACAGCCAAACCATAGACTTGGCAGTCAGTATCGGTAGCAGCAGAAATGCATGCATTTCCAAGTGAAGTTTAACAGGAAACTAAATCGAAAAAAATAAAGTGCACAATTGTTTATTCATGTGTGAATATCCACAATACAAAAACAACATCTACTTTTGCGTGTGTGAATTTAGAAGAACGGAAGTAAATGAGAGCAGAAGTGTGAGTGTGCATTTGCCGAAGCATTTCCATTGAAGTATTTTCTTAACTTTCATTCTATTCTTACGCCAACTGATACTTAAGAAAGCAGGGAAGTATAAACCAGAAGAAAAATATATATATTTTTTTTCTTGAAATTTTTTCTCCATTATTTCTATCACATAATTCCTGGCTAACTGATGTCGTGTCTCTGCTGTTGGTTTTCGTTATTTTTATCACTTCATGTTGTAGTTTCTTTTTTTTTCTTGAAAAATTGTAAAGCTACGGAATTAATTTGACACTGGATCGCAGTACAAGTCACAATTTTATCTATCTATTGTTGTAAATGAGTTGTTGTAAATATAACAATATATTTTTATATTATCCGTTTGAGGTTGCAAATTATGTAAATTCTTAAATGAGGTCTTATAAATATGAGAACGAGTCCTGCGCTAAATCGGCTTCATAAATCGGTTTCATGTGTGTATCATTTGCAGTGTTCCCTTTTGCATTCGAATATGAATATTTTCCCATGAGAAGTTTAATTAATTAGCTATTATTTTGTAGGCAAAGGGAGTAGAACTGCGGCAAATTTAGAGCTATTATCCTTATCGGGTTTTTGAAAAGGATATGAAAGTAATATTTCCTTATTCTAAATTGCATTTTTATAGGCTACTTTTTCGAAAAGTGTTTGTAATTTAAAAACATTCAATAAATACTTTAAAGAACAAGGGAAAGTCAAATATTCAATTTATGCCGTAGAGCAGAAAAGCTGTTTTCAAAAGCCGCTACACTTTAATCATCAGTAATCAAGCGCATTTTATTACCTCATGTTATATGACTAAAATAAATAAGAAGACAGTTTCCTTTAGAAAACATCAAAGAACACGGGAAGGTCAAGTATTAAATTTATGCTGTAGAACAGAATAGCTGTTTTCAAAAGCCACTACATTTTAATTAGCAGTATAAATGCGCATTTTTATTACCTCTTGTTACATGGCTGGGAAGAATGCGAAGACAGTTTCTTTTAGTAAAGATTTTGTAATGAAAAAGTGTACGAGAATTGTATCCAACCAAAGGTAACGCTCTATTATTAAGACACTGTTTCCATTAAATTTTACTATGACATATTTTCATTACATTTTATAATTTAAAAAACTTCATTTTTATGTTCTAGAAACAAATTCTAACTACTTTTATTAGAGTTAAAAGATTATCCAGCATTTATTTCAAGCCGTGTTTGCTGGGATATTTTGCTGCAACAAATAATATAAATCCAACAAACAAATAACACAATACTGGCTTCAACGGAAACCGGAAACACACTCTTTAACGGATGTTAGTTTTTGGTTTATTATCATTCTGTTCCCATTGTTTGTTTATCCCTTTTCCTTTACTACTTTCGAAATCACGTTAAAGTGTTTTTTTTTTGTTTCGCTCTAAATGATACTCTAACAATTTGTAAGCAAAAAAAAAAGAAATAAATAAATAAAATAAATAAATTTATTGACACAGTTTCCTTGGATGAAATAACTAAAATAATAAAACAATTGAAAAAAAGTTGTTCACATGAGAACTAACTGCCTGATCTCACCATGGACAATAAAAAAATTCTTTTTTGACAAAATGAATTTCATACAAAAATATATTCTAAATTGCGAATTTATAGAAATTATTAATATAAAATATCGATTTTGACGTCGTGCATCAGTGTCACAAAACACCCGACATTAAAACCCAAATATTGTTTAAGCAAATAGATGTTGGAAATGGTTTAACTTTTTTAATAAAAAAAATAATTACTTACAAATAATTTGAAATGTATAAATTAATGCCGTTACCTGAAAGAAAGAGAGAATTTTATTAATATTAAAATCAATTTGGATTTATAAATTGATAAGAAATTTAAAAACAGAGGCCAAGTCAAAGCATTTGATATTCATCGGATTTTATATACAAAAATTGTGTTGAAATTTACATGAACAATTTCGGAACTAATTTTCAACGATTAAAACTAATATATAGAAAAGGTTGATGCTTAAAGTCATGTCTGTAATTTCCCTATAATTTTGACCGCTCTTCGGGCAAACCCTACTATTTCCAATTTCAAATCAACCGATTCCCACGTGATAAGCGGCGATTGGTGTAGTTTTCGATTACTATAAAAGAATCGAGAAAACTAACTGATCAGATATATAATTTCGATGTCGCTCAAAACTGCTCGTCTTCTTTCAATTTTTTTTGTTCATGATGTCTCACGAAAGGATTAACCGATTTTAGCCCGTTCTGCAGTCATCGACGTGGCTTTTACTGTTCAAAGTTAATTTGTTTGTGGAATCGACCGGTGAGGCTGCCGAAAATTTATTATTAAAAAAACACGTTGAAGTAAGTTTTTTTCCAGGCTTGGGATATTCGGAAATCTACCGGTTCGAATCGGTTCAAATTGACAGAAAATCTAAGTTCGGGAACGCCACCAGTGTGATTTAATTCAGTCATTCAAAAGTCATAAGTGAATCACATACTTACACACACAGACTCAGGAAGCTTTTTAGGACCTTAAATCGCGGAGATCTGATGATAACTCACTTTATTCTTAAAGCCTGGTAAGAGCTATAACTCCGGGATTTTTTTAAATTTTCAATTGTTCTGGCGGGATATTAAAAATGTGTAAAGCGGTTAACCCTAGAAGCTCTTCCTGTGACTTTCCCCTAATTTTAACAATCGCTCTTTTCGTTCACGATATCTCACGAAATGAGTTAATCGATTTTGACCCGGTTTGCGGTGGTCGACGAGGCTTTATAATCTTGAGAGCAGCCTAGTATAAAGAATCGATAAGTTTTTGAGAGACTCCTGGAAATAAACTGGTTCGAATCGGTTCAAATTCCGAAAGAAAATGATAAGAGATATTATTCTTAATAATATTTTGAGTGTGACGTTTACAAATAGTTACAGAATAAGGAGGAATAGCACACAATGTTTTTTTTTCTCATAATATTATAATTATAATTATTTTTTAATTTACAATTTTATTAGTGACTGAATTTAATTGTTAATAATACGTCGGACTCTTGTCTATTATCTGCAGCGAAGCACCTGATCTTAAGGCATTTTCACTTTCTACGGCACATATATTTTATTTAAAACCCCACACTGCGCTCTGTCATTAAATCAATATATTCTCTCAAAATTCTCGCCTCTGCCTTATAAACCCATCCAGAACATATAAAATTTTCGAACAAAAACAATAAAAACCATAAACAGGAAAATAATGAAGAGCATTAATCGCACGTCGAACAAAAGTTTGAACCACTTGAAATAAATATTTTTAATATGACGGCGAGTGAGTTTCCAGCAACACAAGTGAAGCACGCAGCAGCCGAGTTGCCCTTTTACTTTGGAAGAATCATTTTATTTATAATAACACACTTTTATTTGTTCGCTTCCTAAATTGAAAACAATTTATTTCTTTTTAGTTTTGTTTGCTTCAGTGAATAGAAGGAAGAACTCCAAAGATTAAAAATTTCTTTCATAATTGCTCTTCATGGGTGTCTTAAGTGTTGCAACATTTAGTAGGCAATTTATGGGAGGGTGTAGGAGAAAGTGAGCATGTGAATGGCAACAAATTGTGTTACCTTTTGAGGCGGTGGATTAATTGTTTGAAACAAAAAAAAAGCAACTAAAATATGTTTAGAGATTTTCATAATTGTTACAATTTGTTTGGAAATTTATTGGGGGTCGTGATATAATAATGGACTACATATTTTGTGAATGGTAAAACAAACCAAATGGTTTGATAATTTGGAAACTATTTTTCCTATGAATTAAAATTTTCAATATGATAAAAGTTTTAATGCAATTCGTTTGTGTTGTTTTCTCAGTTAATTTATTAAACATTCGAAGGGGTTTTTATGAGTTTTAAATACGTTTCTATGGCTGCTTATCATCAGTTGACTTCAACTTGGTTCAAAAATAAACAAAAACTTTCAAAAACCAATTGAGAATTATACCAACAAATCTTTTATTTTTCAATTCAATGAGTTTCTTTATTTTTGAAACTACTGAGTAAACACTTAATAAAAATTCAGAATTTTCAAAATAAGATTGGCCCTTTTGTGAAAACTTTTTAAAAAATTATTCTTTTAAATGACATTTAAAAAACGTTTCTCTCTATTTTTGAAACTACTGACAGAATGGAAAGTTCTATAAAAAATTCAGCGCTGTCCATGAAATTTAGGAAAACTATTTCAGTTTTTTATAAAGGGTGAACCAAACCAGCAACTTTGTACGGGTACAAGGTGACGTATGAGTAACATTATTAATAACATTAAGTATACGCATGGATGCACAGTACAAAAACGTATTAAAAAAGATGCGACATCACTTGTGCCATTTTTTTTATGGAAAATACAGACATGATGTCGTCATATTTGAAACGTTTTCTGATCTTTTCCTCAGCACGTATTCTCTTATTGTACAAGATCACAAGAATATCTAACGTCGCATCAAACAAGTACTTCCTTTTTATCCTTGAAATGAATACATACAGCAAACACTTTTACCTCTGCATTCAACTTCTTTCTATAAAAAAACGTATCCAAATAAATACGACTAAATGCAAACAAATCACAGCGGATGTCCTTTAACTAAATCACCGGCAAATGTAAACTGCAGAGTTTAAGCAACTGATAATGAAAAATGTAACCGCAGACAAACAAACAGTGCCGAACCGAAAATCAAAAAACAAATAAATAAAACGGAAACGAGAAAGGAAAATATATGCAACCCACACACACATCAACAAGCAAAAAAAAAAATAAATAAAAAAGAGGTTAACAAGAATTTGGCTTCTGGTATGGCTGAGTAATTGTGTGCTGGTGTGAGTGCATTCTTAAATGGATGTTGAAATAAATAGAGTCGTTTGTTTTTGCATTGAAATGTGTGTGTGTGTGTGCAAAGTCTGAACGTAAAACAGAACGCTAATAACCAGAATGACATGTAGAACGCAGACAAGAGTAATTGAGGCGAGAAGGTTTTTTTTTTTAATTTTTCCTCATGTGATGAACGACGTTGGGTTTTGGAGGTTATAAATGGTTTCAGTTGTACCCTACAAAACTGATTTGTTTAATCGTTCTTTTAGCGCTTAAGAATTTGAAAATGTACTTAAATCGATTTTTTAACAACGAGAGATTCAAATGTGCGGATTATTTTTTATTAAATACTTCAACAATTGTAAGCTTTTTTAATTAGAAATAATTATCTTGGTAAGTTCAAATATTAATTAATTTGTCTTTTTATTTTTTTGCGTTGAATGTAAAAATATATTGAAGCCATTAATATAAGAAGTACTAAATAAAACAAATAATAATAATACGCAACATTAATTTAATTTTAAAGCAGAGTAGACTATAACAATACTGTTTTCGGAGTCCGCCATACTGCTTTTCTTGTCACACATCCTGGATTATAATTTGTTGTTTTTTGTTTTAAAAAATACTTTTTAAAACCTCCCAAGTCACACTGCGCATTATTTCAGTTTTAAAATAATTTCTATAATAGAACTAATTTAATTTATTTTTCATTCATAAATTTTAACAAAATCACAATAGAAAAGTATTCGAAATATATAATTTGAACAACTTTTTTTTAAACAAAGCAGACTCTATTAATAAACGTAAAAAAGAATTTATGAAGGGACTTCCAATAGAGGCTTTCGAAAATGTGACAGTTGATAACGGCCATATTGCTGCAGCTACACGTGTCAAATTAGTTGCCATCAACGGATGTGGTTTTCCACAACAAGTGAAAATAATAAAATACATTTATCGAAATGGGTATTCTCATCGCTTCATCTCTTTTACAGTCTCATAATCACCCTAAATGGGAGGATTAATCGCAATGTGTTTGAATTTTTCAATAATATATGCCACATATTTTTGTGGAACAATTTTCGATATCTTATCATGCATCAATATTAACAAAACTTATATCATTTGAAAGGTATTTGAAAGTAGATATGCAGCCAATTAATATTTTTCTCTTAGTGTTAGGAATTAAACTGATAAAGAAGAAAAAATATGACATAATTAATTATAAAAATGGTTGCAATGGTTGAGTTATTTTTTTCTCTGTGAATTTAATAATCGAAAATACCTCAACCAAATAGAAAGAAATGAAAGTAAGAAAGAAAAGAAAAAGTGATCAGTGAGTTCTTATTATGACTTTGATAATTATTTTAGACTTCTCACTTATTAAAATGGAAGTTTGAGATAGATAACTTTAGTTATTCTGAGAACTGTTGGGTAAGGGTTCCCTGATGATCTGCATTAGCCCCATTAACCCTTCAATTGATCACTTTGAATCTTTAGTAATATTTTTGGAAAAAAGAATCAGCACATAATTAAAATTGAAGAGAAATAGTAAGAAGTTCTCCAAGATCACTGCATTAACAGTATCAGTACCCGTAAGGCTGCAGCCGTATAGGGGGAAAAATAGGACGTAACTGCTTGTAATTGGAGTCTTGTGTATTTTAAATTAAAAGAACTAAATCGAAAAGACTTTCTCAAAGTGAACTTTAACTGTGGAAGTGAAAAAAATTATTTCTTTAATTTTGGTCACGTCATGCCCGAAAGGACACCGAAATAAAATTTAAAAAGCACAGAGCAACGACTTTAAAACTTTTCGCGTCGATTAAAGGAAAAAAGCACAAAAAGTTGACAACGCTGGTTATTGGTGTGTTTCATGTTCTTATCTTCTCCATAATGTGTAAGTATTTTTACACTCTTTCCAAAAACATTAAAATAAAACTGAAGTAACATCAAAACCACGAATTTTAAGAAAATCAAACTGAGAAGTCGAGCATAAATTTAATAATTAAATGAAAAAAATTACGAATCAAAATATAAGAATTGTTATAGAAAAAAAAAGACGAGGCCTCATCATTATTTGAAAACTATTTCGAAATTTACTTTTAACTTTTTAGTTCAATTTTCTTAAAAGTATTTTAAAACAACATTTATTAAATTATAGGGAAAACCTTGATATATTTTTTTTTCTTTCAAAATATATCCTCATGTAATCTTTAACTTAATATTATTACAGGCTTTTTCGCAACATTTTCGAGAAAAAAAAATATGTTAATGAAATACTCGCACACAACCTTAATTGTTGGCCAGCTTACATCTCCTTCTTAAACTCCTGCTACGAATAAAACATGTTGGCATACAATATTTTAATAATGCAAGAGAAATAATAGAAGTAAAAAAGGCGGCAGGAGAGAGAGAAAAAAAATCATAAATTAATCCTATTTAAGCGGATGAGTAGCTTATTTTTGAAGAATTTGTGTTCATGCAGGGAGAGACGCTTCGCTATTTTAGCAGCTCTGCCAGGATATAAGCAACCAAATAGACTCGTTTCGTTGAAAGCACAAGTACACTTTAGCCAACTCAAATAGAGAAAAAAAACAACATCTTGATAGCGTACCTCAACATATAAAACTCATAAAAAATACCAGCTTTTAAAAATATTTTATTAGCAGACTTACAGTGAAAGATAAAAGGGAAAAAAACTAAAATAATAAAACACACACTGGCCAGTGGGAGTCGTAATTTAACTGAAAAGCTTTTAATATGACGGATGTATGTGTGTGGGTCATAAATACTTTGGATAAGGTTGAAAACTTAATCTCATCAAATTGAACTTTGGGAATAATTTTGAATTTAGAAAAACCATTGAGAAGAATATAAATGAAAGCCCCTGACATTCATCTGTGTCAGCTTAGGGCACAATCTTTTGGCCACTACTGTACCCGTAAGAATCACTGAAAATAATTTCTATTTAATTTCAGTTTTTTAATTTTTTTTCTTTGTGCCGGTGTTTGTTGGCATTTACGTTGATAAAAGCATGAAACATTAAAAAAAGGCCAACCTCTCCATGGACAACTGTGTCTGGTGACTTTGGCCTAACCGGCTTAAATAAATACAAATGCAAACACGGTTTGTTCTCTTTTATGAGAAACGTACAATCCAGCACATATAGAAAGGAAAATATGAGCCCTCCCCTCATGGCAGACCCTGAATGGCTGAGGTCAGTGTAATTTTTTAATCACATTTTTGGTTTGTTTTGCTTTCTATTTTTCTTTTTATTCTGTGTGTCTTGTTGATTTTGTTTCCTTTTCTCATAAATATGACTCTCTAAGATGCCATTATAATGAAGCTGGAACTTTTTTTTTTTGTTGCCTTTCAGCGGCAAATAATGAAAATCTAAAAGCATTGAAAACATTAAAAAGGGAAAAGCTCCAGGTTTTCTTTGTTTGTTTGTTTGTTTCTTTTCCCAGTCTCTCAGCAGGAAGAATCAGCCATTTCAATGGCTTAAATTTAATTAGCCGCCAAAGGCAGAGTGTCAATTTAAGCAACTAAAAACCATGAATAGATTTTATAGAGAAAAGCTTGAGCATTTTCTTAAAGTCGCAGATGGTTATTAAAACTAAATGAAAAGAATTTATTTTAAGGCAAAATATTTTGCCTGCCCATGGAGTACAAAAATTCCGGACATTTATGAATAGTTCAGTTTAGTAAGATACGAGAAGTGTATCAAACAGTTTTCTAATGTCATATTACCAAATGTTACTTGCAATTAATAGAACTTATTAAAATATTATATTGGCAAGAGGCAGAATATAGAATTAAACAGATCAGTTAATCAAATAAAAAAAATGTTTTCTAAAATGGTAATTAAACTGGGTAACAAAACAATTAACAACAATCGGTCAACATGGTAATTTTGTAAACAGACTCAAGTTTTTAAAACAGCGTAACGATCAAAAGTAAATAAGAAAAATATTATTAAAAATAAATATAAACGGCACCAGTCACTGCGGAGAATGGAAATGGCTTTCAGGCACTTCATAATATATTTTATTTATTTCAGTTTTAAGAACACCAATTGCCAATGATATTAAGCGGAGGGTTGATATTAAAAGAATTCCTTTAAAATATTTATCGGAAACTAACGATTATGAATGGTATTGAATGGAGTTGCTTAGAGAGGTTACACATCAATATGAGGACGAGGAAATACTCATGTAGGGAAGCAGTAGAAAATTGATATAATTTAATAGAGAATTGTTAATTTAAGCCGTGTTTTCTATATGGGGGTTAAGTTAAAACCTCGTTTTACTTAATCTGAAACTCGAAAGATATGTGATTGATTTTTTATATCAATAAAAGCCTAAATTTTACGCGAATCTATACTGTTCCATAAAAATGTTGCATATAAATTTGCTATTTTAAAATTGTTTGTATCCATTCGCTAATGAGCGGCTCAAATCCGTTTGCAGATCAACAAAACCCAGTTTAACTGAGATCGGAAAAACTCAGCCTAGCAAAATTATTATCGAGTTTCAGACAAATAATTACAAATTATTACACTGCGTTTTAAAGATTTCCAAGATTTTACCAGCAGAGTGTAAAGAAGATCGTAAATTTATACAATAAAATTGATGTGATTTTCAATTTCTTTTTTTCACTCCCCGCTAGGAAAATTTTAAGTTTTCCAAAACCGGGAAATTATTGGATTTACCGTGTTTTCAAACAAATCGAGTTCTCATCAGATATCTAAGTTTGTCGGTTTTAGAAGAAAGTTTCCCTGACTAATTCTAAAAGCCCGTCACAATGTCTTTGTGAGTATGTGTGTGTGTAAGTGTGTGACCCACTTTTAACTTTTGAACGGTTAACCACGAATCAATTAAAACTGGCAGCAGTCCGTAGATCGCTACTAAATTTAGATTTCGATTGAATTTCAACCGATTCGATTCCGTAGATCTCAAAATATCTCAAAAAAAAACTTAACAGCAAAGCATTTCTCAAGATGAATTTTAAAAAATCTTTTAAACAGCCTCATCGATTGATTTCACAAACATATCAGCTCTTGACTTGAAAGCCATCTCGATCGCCGTGAAGCGGATCAAAGTCGGTTAATCCATTCGTCAGATATCATTAACGAAATAATTCGAAAAAAAGTATTTTTTTTTAAACTCCGAGATTTTATATCTGATCAGTTAGTGTTTCCGAATTTTTTATGGTAATCGAAAATTACACCAGTCAGCGCTTATCATGGGGGAATCAGTAGAAAAACCGATAACTTTCCGGTTAAAATTAGTAGTGAAGTTACAGGGATGGCTTTTGGGGTCAAGCGTTTTCCATATTTTTAATTTTTATTTAAAAGGCTGCGAGACTACGGACACCGCATTTTAGTTCTGGATGCTATGCGCCAGATTAATCTAAGTCAGATGGTAGCCACTATTATGAAGTCCCTCATGAAAATCGAACTCGCTAATTACCAGTTGAGTAAGATCTACGAGTAAATTAAACTACGATATATCCACGATTTGGCAGCACAACTCAGTAGTGACAGCCGTAAGAGAACAGAAATATGACTCGCTACAGTTGTGATCTACTGCCATATTTCCCATATACACCGTTTCCCTTCATAAAGCTAACAAAATTTTGGGTCAAAGGATCACCCAATATCCTGATTTTAATTGTGAATTTTACAGAAGTATTTCATCCCTAAAAGTGCCTTAAGAAATAGCACAAAAATATTTTGAATTGATTCTTGGCAAATTTTTAGACACTCTTCTCAGGCGTTTTAGACACCTTCTTCCGAGTTCCTGACCGACTTTGGACAAATATGTCCGCTGGGGGGTACTTCCTGTATGTTCCATACGAGTGACTGCATGTGTGTGTGCACATGCTACTCACATATTAATCTTTAATATACCGTAAGTATCTTATTTTGTTGTTTGCTTGTTGTTGTATTTGCTGAAAGTCTGTCTTCTTTGCATTGTTGTTGTTGCTGTTGTTGTTGTTGTTGTTGTTGCCGTTGCTAAGCAGGAGATTTGTGGGCAGAGTTTGAAAATGTTGAATGGAAATAGCAAGATTTACTTATTGACTTGTTTATAAAATAACCCCCGCACAAGTGAGTTGCTATAGAAGAAGGAGCGATTTCTTAAGAATATCAGAAAAAGCAAAACATGATGAACATTGACGAGCTATTTCCATGGCAATTGCTGAACCCATTTTATACAATTTGCTGATGTTCAGTTACTATTTCAGGATTTTTTCCCCCCCCAAAAGAAGAAACTTTAAATAAAAATAATCACAAAGCCAACAACAAAACATTTGTGATATGCTTTCAGGCAAATAATCTGGAAATGCATTAAACATTTTTTATGCTGGCAAAACATTTTGTATGCTGGCACACATACATTTGCAGCTCATGTGTATGCTTAATTTATTATCCTTAAGATACTTAAATATGTTGTTTGTATGCTAGAATTAATTCCAAACAAATTTATAGACATGCATATACATGCACATGCATGTATTGCAACATTTTGCACACACATACTATTTTTCTATTGCAAAAAAGCCATGATGGGGTTTAAGATGAGACCTGTGACTGTGTAGACAACATTTTACCCAAAACCTAAGATGTGCTAAAGTTTTAACTTGTTCTGGTACTTCAAACTTCCTACCAGGTGTTGAAAGACTTAAGGATTTAAACTTTTGGTTGTATGTTATACGGTCGTTAATTGTTACAATAGACTTAACAGATCCTGTTTCATTCAAGTTGAAAAATGTACAAAAACAAAATGGAAAAACAAATGATTTTTATTTACGTACTCTGCACAGTGGGACGTATACATCAGGTATTTCTTTGCACAAAGATATTGTACAGCGGGGGTAATCTGATTCGTTTGTGTTCCAAAGTGTATCACAATTAGCAAGCACGACAAGAATTATATTTCTAACAAGAGTTTATATAAATTGTGTATTGTTTATTATGAAAAACAATACGAGAAGTGTATCAAACCGATGGTAACACACTATTGTTCAGTTCCTCTGTTGCAATTTGATTATTTTTCTGCAGATTTTTTTTTCTGAATTTGTTGTTCCATGTTTCTTGAGTTTCCTTAATTATTTCTACAAAAACTCTACTGTGAAGTGACTGTCATTTATGTTTAATTCTAAATCTGACAGTAAGTATAAATAATTCCTATTAAAAAAAAGAAAAGTTTCCCTGCACATTTTATTTTCCTGAAGAAGCTTTTCAACAATTAAATATTTCAAGAAACTCCGGGCATAATATAAAGTGCTTTTAGCTGCTGATAAACAAATTACAAACGACTATTTACTTTCTAATATTTAGAAATAACAGACGAGTGTTTACTCGTTTATAAAATTAAAATGCAAAAGAAACTGAAAACTAAAAGCGTCCACTAAACAAATATGAATTCATAATAAACTGAAGTGCAACAATAATGATGACTATTATGGTGTTGAATTTTCTAAGCAGAAGCAGCTGTCACTTTGACTGGCGCTGCTGCTGTTCTCTCAGCCTCAGCCTTAGCCACAGACTGTGTTGTTTGTTTCTTTTCATAACAACAACAACGATGAGACAGAAGTGCAAGACATATTCAAGGTTTTGAAGCACAGAAAGTAAAAAATAGTAAAACAAACGACTACAACTTGAAATTAAGGGGGCAAGAAGAGCGAAAGGCAGACAGACGGACGGACAGACAGACAGACAGACAGACAAAATGTAGCTGTCAAGAAGCAAACGAGGCATAGCAGCCAACCAGACCCGCAGCCAGATAATAGAGGAAATATAAATAATTCACAACCTACAATATTCGCTCAAATTTACATGGTTCACTGATGAATCAGCAAATTCCCCCTGAAACTTTTACACGCTCTTTTAGACAATCAAAGAAATAAATAAAATTATTATAAATTTTTTTTTTTTGTTTGTTTTGTTTATTCTGCACTTATTTTTGATGGCCTGTTTGGCTGACTGCTGGTAATTTTTGAATTATTCAAATATTTTTCATAATAAAATTATGGTCCAACCAAAAAATATGTATTTTCATGGTGCTGGTGTCAGAGATGGTCAATCACAAAATGTTTGCTGTAGTGCCGGCTATAAAATATACGCAAATATCGTTGCGTTCGTTGTGATTCATGGCACTGATTTAAATAGAATTTGCATATGACTAAATAATTTTAAAGTAGCTGGTTTAATATATTTATAAATTCCAAAAAAATATATTCAAAACAAACACATGCAAATCAGGTTATTTCATGTTTATTTTTGCTGCTGTAAAATAACACGTTGCAGAGGCTATTAAATTTTTATGACTAATAAAAGCCAACGCTTGCTTCAATTGCTGGAACCTATTAAAGAAGCTCAAATATAAAATTAAGTTGACAAATTTTTAGAGGTGCAAAACGAAGTTTGGTTACTGTGGGGACAGATTACAAGGCAACCCCTGCACGGTTGTCGATGCAGCTAATGATAATTGATTAAATTAATTAGAAAATATTCATGATTTAAATAAATTTAAATGCCAAAATTTTTTTTTGTCGACTATTTTATTCCTCTGTCCAAGGCAGGGAATAAATTTCTGTACCATCATTCAGCGTACGATCCGTTGAAGTGTGGATCTAATGGATCCATTAGAAGAGCAAAGGCCGGGGCAGCTTTCCTATAAATAAGGAGAACTTCAATGTATTTGAATCTCACTTAAGATTCGAAATTACTGCAATGCCTTGCCTCTTGTAACTCAGGGAGCTAAAGTAAAGGGTGTTCTTTATAGAGGTATAGAACTTTGAAAGGGAATAAATATAAATTTTTAAGTTGTCTTGAAATTGTATGTATTCGAAAGATAATCTTCTGGCATTATAATTTAAATATGGCTGCTGGCATGTGATCTCCCCGGCTGGCTCATATTTTCGGTTCTTTTTTCCAAGACATAAGCCCATATATCAGTAATCACGCTGCGAATGACAAACCGTTACAGATTTATCGGCTTGAAAGTATTTTAATATGTAGGTCCGATTTTCGATGATTTTTTCCAAGACAGAAGCCCACATATCAGCAATCACGCTGGGAATGTTGTCCGCGAATAATTAATCGGGTTTATCGGCGTAGACTAGCAGCTTGGCATACTCCCACAGGATGTATTCTAGTGGCGTTAAATTGCTCAACCTTGGAGGCCAATTTACTAGTCCGAAATATTAAACTATGCGGTCGCCAAACTTTGCCTCCAAGAAATTAACGATCTGTGCGAGGTGTTGGGCCGTCTTGTTGAAACCGCAACTTCTGCACATCATAGTAGTTCTCAATTGATGAACGAAAAAGTCAGTAAACCTGTCTCTATAGTGGCCGCCATGGACTGTAACATTTTGACCAGCATCGTGTTCAAAGAAGTACGGACAAATGACTCATAGAGCATATCAAATACCTGTCAGTTTTTCTGGATGTAACGGTCTCGCAACACGCACTTGAGGATTATTGTCATCCCAAATATGGCAGTGTTGTTTGTTGTTGAATGCACTGAAAGGAAAGTGGGCATCGCCGCTGAATAAAATTTGATCCACAAGTATTTCGAACAGAACCATTATTTGTAAAATAATTTCGCTCAATTTAGATATAACGTCAGTCTATTCATGTTAAAAAGACAAGCCAAACTTCAAGTTAAATCGTTTAATAGCTGACAAACTGGCTGGCAGTTAAAAAAAGTGCTGTCAACTTAAAGTTGTACATACACTTCTATAAAGAGACGCTTTATTAGTTTACGCTAAGAAATCGTTTGCCAAAACTTTTTCTTCGAGAAGGACTTTCGAATGAAAGCGGAAAACGTCATTTTAATATATTTTCTAGGCAAAAGGATATAATTTTTTGTTCATTCCTTTTTATATAAAGTTGCATAACTATGAAAAGTTCCAGGGAATCAATCGCCTTAAAGATATATATTTCTACTAGAGGTCTAAATTCAAGAGAAAATTAAAGTTTTAACTTAATTTTGGGCGTAATTCTTATAACAGTTTTTGTACTCAAACTCTTTCGTATGCGTTAAAGGACATTATGCAAGTTTGTAAGTCAAGTATGGCAGCCAAGCTTATTCTCCCTTATTCTCTAACTATTTGTAAACGTCAAGTCAAGACAATATCAAAAATAGAGCCCTTATGTACTCGTTTTTCTGCATCCTTTTCCTATTTTCTAGGCATTAACGAAAAGTAAACTCCAGGTAAGTGCCCAACTTTTTTTATTTATTGAAATTGTGTTGACATGAAGTTGTCAAGAAGTTTCACAATAAAGTGCCTTTTAATTTCAGGCCACTGCATTTACAATATTGAGCGTCTCTACTATTGACACACGACTTGCGGTTGGATGAGTTAACAAGTGCACTTCCCCATTATTATTTATTTTTAAACAAACACTGGAACACAATATTTAAAATGGCGCTTGTGTTTAATTTTTATGTTTTATTTTTTTACTTTTTTTTAAATTTACAATATGAGAAGGCTTCATACTATTTTAATAATTCTTTGTTAAATATTTCCACATTTTAATGTTAGTTTTAAACAAACATATCGAATGAAACTTTTTATGATTTCATGTGTTTTTCTTTTTTATTAAAAAATGCAAAATAAATATTGTTTTTTAGTTGGCTTCACCATGAGTTTAGAGAATTTAAACAACTAAAATTAATACATTTATAAGCATTAAATATTTCATTGTTTGTGTTGCTTTTGTTCGGAGCATTTTATACTTATTTACTCAGCTGGATTGTGGCTGGCAGAAGAAAAAATGTATAATATATTGTACAAGTTAACCTTTGAAAGCACTGGAGAGTTATTAATGTATTGAGTCTTTTAACAGATTATTTAAGTTTTTTTTTACCACGTCACAATTATCTTTCAAGGAACTTTTTCCCATAGAACTATAATTTTAATTTCTATTGTGGAAATTGTTCGAGACCTGAGGTTTTGCCTTTTTTGGTAGGTCACATTACAAAACAACTAGTTTTAAATAAATTTGTTAATAGAGTTTTTAATAGACTACTAATTTTTTTAAATAAGTTTTCAATAGCTTTCTATTGATATTATAGTTGAGCTCAGAGGATGTCGTTAGTACTGCACTGCTGCAAGATTTTTAATTAAGTTTTAATAGTCATGAATTGATATGAATTTTTAGCTATTCAGTATACATTTTTTTGTGGTACACTTAAGTATTTTATCATACACGAATATTAATAAAATTTATATTTTCCGAAAGCTTTTTTTACCTATTAATGCACATTATAAGCTTATCTTTCTAAATTTTAATTATATATATATATATATATATATACAACCCATTTCAAACTTGTCTTAAAAACAACAACAACATCTTTGTATATAATTTTTGCTGTGTACTTGCAAATAAACTTGTAAACGTTTAATAACCTTCATAAATATTTTATGGGCTGGTAGAAAGACAGCTGATACTTTTAATTATATTTTTTAAAAAGTATTAACTTTTTTAGAACCCCTGATTCGAAGAAAGAGTTTCATATCTGTACTAAATTAGCTTATGGGATTAACGTGAATGTTTCTCTGAATATTAATTTCCTTTGTTAATATCAAGTGATTGAATTTTTATCATCAGCTATTCTTAATATAGGACATCACTGCTTTGTTTGACCACCCATTTCACAGCTGATAGATGCTTTTTGTTTAGTTTGCTTTTACATTTCATTATGACTTACACCAGAGCAACGCGTGCAAATTGTGGAAATTTGTAATCAAAATAATGGTTCTGTTCGTCAAACTTATCGTGCACTTCGTCCATTCAAAATTTTATTTTCCGATAAAGCCCATTTTTGGTTGAATGGGTACGTAAATAAACACAATTATCGCATTTGGAGTGAGGAGAATCCACCAGCTTTTGGCGAAACACCATTAAATCCACAGAAAATTACTGTTTGGTGCGCTTTATTGTCTGGCGGAGTCATTGGCCCACATGTCTGTTTGTGTAAATTGGTGTTCCAGATTGCGCATTGTATACGCCAGCCGTGGCGGCCACATGGACGAAATCATATTTAAACGTTAATGTCATAAAATTCTCTATCCAATAAAGACCGTTTCACTGATATCCAATATATATTACTAAATTTTATTATGATTTAAACTTGCATCACTTTATAAAAAAAACACCCTATATTTCTAAACCTTGATATTTACAATAAATTTTTTATGAAATAATTATAAAAGTAATAATTGTTTTTAACGCTACTGTTAAACAATTTTTCTAAATTATTTTCATTAAAATTTTTATATCATCTACTGAATTCAAATTCGGTAATTTGTAAAGGATTAAAGACGAAAGAAAAACTTACCTTTTGTACAAGAAGTGGAGCAGCAAAATCAACGCCACCTTGTAAACGGAAGCCCCAGGGTTGAGCATCGAATCTGGACAATTTAATTTGCAACAGTTGTGGTTGAGCCATTCTCTTAATTAGATATTAACTGAAAATGAAATATAAAAAAAGAATGCAAATTTACTTTTATTTTTCTTTATAAAAACAAAAACAAATTTTGTTTTACTATTTAATTTAAGAAAATTCGTCTGCATTTTTTCTGAACGATATTTTTCTTTTTACATTTAAACTCACAAAAATTGTATCTCTACTTCTGATGACTAATTAAGCAGTTAACACTACAGATACTCGTACTAAAGTAGTTGCAGAATATTAACAAAAAGAAGAAGATGAAGAAGAAGAGGGAGGAGATGTTACAGTAATTGAATATAAGTTTTTAATGCTGTAGAATTTAAGTTGACAAAAAGTTGTAGCAAAATTGTGTAAGAGAATAAGTAAATAATTGAAAATAGTCCAAGTTGACAGTTTGTAAAAAAGGAGAAGGCAGGGTTTGGAATTGCAGCTCTAAAACGAGTAAATAATTTCAGCTAAAAAGTTGCTATCCTTTTGCTAGAAATTCAAGGAATACTTTATGATCTACAGGATATACTGTGACCTTTTCTAGGAGTTTGTATATGGAAGAATGCAGCAGTTTTGCATTCCTGTACATTCCCGAACTCTTGGCGTCATTATTTTTATTTTATTGTGCTAAAAAAGCGTGCAAAAATACTTGCACCTTATGAGTAGAAAAGAACATGAACTACACCAACAACTTTGTACCAGTACAACGTGACGTATTTGTAACATTGTTAATAATATTAAGTATACGCTTGGAAGCACAATAGAGTTACATACAAACAAACAAACATACAAGTGAAGCTAATAAAAATCGTATGTAAATAATTTCATTCCGAAAAATAATTCGACTTTAGCTTTTTGAAAAGCCAAACTATGAAACGAACGGAATTGCACTCTGTAACGTGGCTGATAATCTTCTTTTAAATTAACACAGAGCGTCCAGAGTTTTTTGTAATTATTTTGATTCCTAACAAATAATAGGTCTTTTCGAGACCCTCAAAATAATTTATTGATTATGATTGTGTAACAAACTGGCACCAACATAGTGGTGCTGCTAATTAAAAGTTCGCTTATTTAATTTACAATAAACAACAACATTGAAGTTTTACAAAATCTTCATACTCTGCATTATTTCTATTGCATAGACGACAACATGTTTTACTAACTCTGAGGCCCTGAAGTTCACATCTCTCATCGCCCTGCTACACGTTATTCCATTTCAAGATTTTCTCTGTGCTGGTTGTGTCTTTCCATTCGTTCTACGTGCAGTTGTTTATACTCTCTCGTACAAGCAGTTTTTAGTTGCCACATTTGCATTGCAAATTTAAATAGAGTTTATCTATTCTACATGCACGTAACCAGGCAATGCTGGTAGGAACACGCAGTCCAAAAAATAACAAAAAATTAAATATAAAAATAACGTTAATGATTATAAGAGAAAAGTATACACAGAAAATGTTGTTGCAATTTTCATGCAACAAAATTGTAGAAAAAAAAAATAGAGGAGAAGGTTGTTTTGCAATGACCTGCTCTTGGCAAAATAATACATCAGGATGTCGTTTTTATAATTTAACCAGCCCGAGTCCGTAACAATCTTAAGCCGCGAGCTCTCTTCTTCAAGAATAGAATATCTAAATTTTAGACTTCAGCCAAGTTACACTTAACCCTCGTTGTTTCAAGTTTAAAAAAATAAATAATTTCCTAATTTTATGATTAATATGCTGCCGTTCCATGGTCAATTCCATGTGCGAGGTGTGTTCGATATATTAAGTTAATTTTAATTTTTCTCAAAATTCTTTCAGAGTTACAAAAAAACTGTTGTGCCTGCACATTTTTCTAATGCTCCAAGTAGTTCGGATACGCTTTTTTTCTATGTCTTCAAACTCTCTCATTTATTAAATTTTAATCTCTTTAATTGTCCTTTAGCGCTGTACTCTTCTGGATTTTTTCATTGTTAACAACAGCGGGATTATTTTGTAATTCGATTGGTAAGAAAAAGGTTTCGTATTTCTATATTGAAGCTAAAAATTTCTTATGATTTTTGTTTCGAATCGCAATGTACGATGACCCCCAGAATAAAGTCTTGCCGGGTCAAGACTGTTAAATAAGGTGGGCCAAGGCCTGATTACGGTTGTTGTTTTTAACTGAAAACGGGAAAAATTTTTTTGGTTCAGCAAAGCGAACTTCAAGATCAGGGGCATCATGACTAAAATTTAAAGAAAAAACAACTCAACTCTCCTGGTTTAGCCAACCGATATGAGCTCTTAATTTTTTATATAAAAATATTTCCATTTAGTAAATTTTGTAATGTGATATAAGTCCCATATTCATAAGATAACAAATAAATTTCAAACGCATTTTATAGAAAATTTTGAGTACAAAACTTTTTTTAAAATAGATTTTAAATACATTTAAATTTTTCATGAATATGGGAAATAGTTTAAAAGCAGTTTTAATTTATAAAAACACACATTTGATTTATAAGCTGTTTATATGACACATGTGTACATAACTAGCTCTTTTATAAACCAATTATAAATGAGAAATATTATTTATAAATTCAGGCAAAATTATTTATTAATAAAAGAAAATGTTATGAAATTTTTAAACCACCTGCTGACTTTTGGCCCACCCTGCCTACTTAATAAGAGCACTTAATTTATATAGTGGTTAAGGTCTGAGAAATTATCGCACACACCACGTAGCCATCACACACAAGAGCAACAACTCCAAAGTTGAAAATTTAACAACTGCCACACTAACTACACGGTCTTGCCGATTCGTACACAATTTTGTTAATCTATTTTAACAGTTTTTTTTTCTTTCTCTCTCTGCATTGTGTTTGACCAATTTTTGTCGTTGTAATAATGAAGACATAAAGTAGGAACGGGTTTGTTGCAGCATTAGGTGTTTGGTGCGCTGCAATGTGTGGGGATAGTTTGTGGATTCGAGTGGCAAAAAAAAAGGCACACAGAAAAAGATAAAGACACAATTTTAAATTATAATACCACTAAATGGTTGCTTGCGTCAATTTTGTTTTTCCAGCATTATGCAGGCAAAGGCAGACAAGTATTTTGCTTAAACACGCAAAATGTTGTAACAAAAAACAAAAAAAAACAAAAAAAAGAGGGAATAAAATAAAATAAAACCAAGAAACGAAAAGTGTAGATGTCACCATACGAAATCGAGAGAGTTTTGGTGTATGGAAAAGGATCAACTGTTGTGGGATTTTTATGGCAGTTGTTCTCCTTTTTTTTTGTTTTTTTTTTTGCCAAAATGTGGTAGCAGTGAGATACCGGCATATGAGCAGGTTATGCTGTTAGAAAATTGTTTGTCTTAATTTTTTAAGAGCACTATTTTCATGCATGTTCTTGCAACGATAATGCACTCACGTTTTACAAGTACAAAATTAAATTTTACTACAATTAAGAGTAAAACAAACAAAAAAGAATGACAAGAACTAAACCTCCAGCTGCAGGATTTAGAAGTAGAACAGACTTCATGCTTTGCTGCATGTAAGTCTGTTATTATTCCTGCAACAGACTATCATATTAAATGTGTGTTGCAGAGATAACATTTTCGGTTCGTTTTTTACCCTTTAACATGGTGGCTGGCTGATGTGTTTGCAACACTGTAGTTGGGATTTAAAATTTTTGGAATATTAAGATTTGAAGGATTCGGCTGTGCGCTAAAAGATAAAACTTGTTTTCAAAATGAGCTGCATGTTGTTATCCTTTTATCTAGACATTAATTCATAACATTTGGAACTCGCTTTATATGAATTCTGTATTAGTTAAGGTACTGTCACACTTGGCAAATATTTGCCCAAAAAAGCGTAACCCTTTAATACTAAAGAAAATATTTTTTATAAATAACATGTAAAACAAATGCTAGTAGTGGTTGTTTTTTTCTTTTTCTTACAACTACAATTAGAGTCGAAAAAAGGCAACAAATTGTAGAATAAAAACGCAAGAAAATAAAAAAAGGAAAAGTGATCAGTGAGTTCTTGTTATGACTTCGATATTTATTTTTAGACTTCTCACTTATTAAAGTAGACGTTTGAAATAAATATCTTTAGTTATTTTAAGAAACGTTGTGTAAAGGTTCCCTGATGATCTGCATTAGCCGCAGTGAAATGCGCATGGGAACCAGCTAATAAAATTAAAATTAATTAAAGAGTTTAAAAAAGGACAATTCTCCAAAATATGTATGAATTAAAAACATATATAATTTTTCTTAAGGATATTAAATTAATTTCTAATTTTTGGTTGTCAAATGCCATAAAGTTGCCATTTTCTATTAAAAAGTGTAACAAATGTTGCATTCTTTTTTTAGAAAAGAACATCAAATTAAATACATATTTCCTAAGTAGAACACTTTCATACTTAAAGACCAGTTTGTGAAGTATAATCCAGTATTATTGGAAACACTTTTCTGAACTGAAATATTTTGTATTTGTATTTAGTGGTTACGCCTTTATGGGCCAATATTTGCCCAAATGTGACCACTTCTTTAGTGTAAAAAATTGCTTGGAGTAGTAAAACTATAGAGGCGGTATTAGTGATGTCTAGCCAGCGGATTGTAAGACATTTTTTCATAAAAAATTTATTTAAATACTGGGCAAATTTGAGGTTAGGAAGTAAATTGGCTGCTGTATAATGAAATATCGAGAATTTAGCTGTCATGCTTGGACATTTATTTAGCAAAATGTTAAGAAATTTCAACTATGGAACTTAAAACTTTTAAGCAAAGAATTTTAATAGTGAGAATTTACCATCAAAATGGTGAACATTTTATTGTATCACTTTGTTAAAATCGAGCAGCTTGTCCTCCAAATCAGGCATCTTTTGATAATGGCGAAAATAAAGGCTCACGGTACTCTTGCAGACAGTAAACAAAAATACGCTCGCAGTGACCGTAGTGATGCAAACAACGCCGCTGTACCACAAAGTGTTGAAAATGACCCTGGAAGACCAACTCCTCCACGTTCGCAATGATCGGGTATTACCAGAGGTAATTCTTGCAACATTTTACATAAACAGCTTCATCTTTCTGTTTATATATTTCAACTCAATCCAGAGCTACGGTCGTCACACTTGGCAAATATTTGTACAAAAAAGCGTAACTCTTAAATACTAAATAAAAATATTTTGCTTTATGGCGTTTTATTTTCTAAAAAACATGTTACATTTTTTCAATTCTTTGTTAAAAAAAAATAGCAGTTTGTAAGGATTTTGCAACAGAAATTATTTTTCTGAAAAGATGTTGCATTAATTTCCAATTTTTTGTTGACAAATGACATAGTGTTGTCATTTCCTATTAAAAAGTGTAACAAATGTTGCACTATTTTTTAGAAAAGAACATGAAATTAGATGCATGTTCCTCAAGTAAATTAGTTTCATATTCATGTCCAACATTTACGGATTTTTTGTTTGAAAAATTTACCGGAAATAACGCAATATCGTGTTCCGAGAAGAGACACAATTTGAATTAAGCGATTATGAAAACAAACAAAACAGTCGCATGCGGGGCTCACAAGATCCCCAAATAGTCCTCCAAAAATGGTTACATGCAAAGATGCTGAGCGTATGGTGCGGTTTGAGGTCAGTCGATATCAGCGGCCTGTGTTTTTTTTCGAAAATCATCGAGGAAACGCCGTCACCGTGAATTCTCTGCTCCAGCAAATCGTCGATAACCAATTTTATAATTTTTTTTAATTTTTATTTTATTTTATTATTTATGAATTTTTAATTTTTTTAATTTTTTTATTTAATTGGAGTGCTGATATGAGTGACCTCTGGATTCAGCACACAATCGGTGAAACATTTCAGTTATTGCCAGTAAAATTTACCGGTGTCGTAACGTCTCGATTTGGCGATTTTAATTGGCCGCCTCCTTTTTGCTATTTAAGACCGCTTTATTATTTTCCATGGGACCATTTAAGATAATGATTCTACGGGAGCAAATCACAATCAACTGACTTTTTTGAAGATGGAACTCAGCACTGCACTGACGAGATAAGCGGGGATTTCTTTCGAAATGTGGATAAAAATTCTGTGAAAAGTGTGGAGGTATACTGACGTATTAGAGGTGGACATTTGCTCGACCTCATATTCCATTATTAATTCCCATATTTCTACTTTACACTACAGTCAATAATAGTAAATTTGCCAGAAAAAATTTGTATTTTTGAGCAAATTTACTTTCTAACCTCAAATTTGCCCACACTCTATCAGGAAAGCTGTTTGGTAACTCCGTGACTGATTCAATAAAATTCGGCGAATCAGCATTTAATAATTAAACTTTAATTACTTAATGGTATTAACTTTCGAAATGATTAAACACACAACACAAGCATGTGTGTGATATTCCGATTCTCTTTGTGTGAATCACTCGTTAACAGCTCGTAGTTGATCAATAATATTCCTGATCAATATTAATTTTTTTATAAAATGTTGAGAGAAAGAAAAAAAAACAAATAACTGCCTGCAATGAAACAACAACATTTTGCCTTTTTTATTGCACAAATAAAAAATAAATTATCGCATGTGGAATAGAATTTATTTAGTTTCCTTGATGACTGTTTAGAACTTCCCCATTTGCCAGCGTTTTATTTATTTATAACTTTTTTTTTAAATTTATTTTTTGTTTAACAAATCAGCAATCAACAATTTATTTTTCTATTTTTGTTTTCATATACACACACATTGAAAAATGTTTGCAATTATTCATAATTTATTGGTAGTTCAGTTGTTCTTTATTGGCAATATTTTTTAGCGCAGCAGCAACTTTTGTTCGTTTTTTTTATTTCTGTAGCTGTCAATTGTTGTTGTTAATGAACGTACGCGCATTATTGCTATTGTTATGCACATTTTTTTTATTTATTTATTTTGTTTTTTACAATAAATTGTTTCTTTTTTTGCTGCCAGTTACTTTGGCAGTTTTATTTTCAAGACTTTTCTTGATTGTACGATGATTTATAATTGAACAGAGTGTTTTGCGAATTGTATTGATTGTGGTGGCAGTGACTGTGACAAAGAAATTATTCATTTTAAAAATGTTTCTTTCATAAAATATGCTTCAATGTATTGTAAATTCATATAAAGGGTGGGCAAATTTGAGGTTAGGAAGTAAATTGGCTTAAAAATACACTTCTTTCTTAATAAATTCAATTTTATTGGCGTTATTGTGAAGAAGAAATGTGGGAATTAATGATGGAATATGAAGTCGAGCAAATGTCCACCTCTAGCATGTTGGCAGACGTCCGCTCTTTTCACAATATTGTGCACTTAATCCAGTGCCAATTCCATGTTTGAAAGCGTCAGCTGTTTGTGGTTTGTGCCCGGTCCTTCAAAAGGCTGGAGAGAACGGCCTTAAATCACTAAAATAAGGCGGCCAAATAAAAATAAGTCTCATCATATTTCTTCTTAAGACTTTGATATTTTTTAATTTTCTTATTCATTTAAGAGGACGTTTAAAACATCTTCATTTATTATTAAAAATAATAAGCAAAAGTTAACTGACGATCTGCATCAGGCCTAGGGAAATGTGCTTTCAGGCTCTCAAAGAATTTGGCAAATAAAAAAAAGGATCAGCACAATTAAAACAAAATTAAAGTGCTCATGACTTCAAATGTAACACAATTTTCTTTTACTGGATTCCAGCCTCGACGCTTTATTACAACAACTAATTTTTGCAAACAAGTTAATTATTTGCTTAAGTGCAACAACAACACATTTTTATTAACAATAAAAAGCAATCTTCGACAAACAAATACTGTGTCCATCCATCTATTCGTTTCTCTTTCCGCGATTTCTTCCTTTCAGTAAATTCTTTTATCTTTAACTTTTATTATTTGATCATAATTATTTGCCTAAGCCTTTCCTAACTCTTGATCAGTGAACGGTGCGTTGCTGTGCCCATAAAAACAAGGCGTGCGTTGAAATGTAGGAAACTGAAATAAATCGCGAATAACTCAATCGTGATACCAGAAATGGACACTTAAGAAATTGAATATTCCAAAATAACTGCAAATACCGTTTATATTTTTTTACAACAGGGTGTGTCAATAAGACCTATCCATCTTTAGATTTTGAAAGCAAAAACGAGTGAGTGACTGATTATAAATTATTTATTTATTATGAGCTTCTCCACGATTTAACTGGAAGGCGATCATACGAAATCTGAATGTATTTCGTGACTCCGAAATTGGCCAATGCCAGTTTTCTTTGAAGATCACTGTGGCTCAATCACGACTTATTTAAAGTTCACAAGACAAATATTAACGACATCAAAGAGTACAATATTGTTGATCAATTCACATTATCTCCATGTGATAATATGAAAGCATAAGATCGCACGTGCAGAACGGCGAAAGAGGGTTAAAATTTATAACCCTTTTGTCGTCTTGTTAAAACCACATACTACTTTTTTGAGGATAAAAAAAAAGTAAATCAAAAGAAAAAGTTTTTAAACATCGTCTTTCAGTAGTCGACTTTAAAGATAATTCACCGAACAATGAAGTTCTCAAAGAGTTACAGAATGCTGTTTATTGAAGTAGGTAACACGTTTATTACCAAGACACTGTTTATTACCAAGACACTGTTCGAAAGCGGTTAAGAATATGGAATAGAATTTTTCTTTTCTGCAATAGTTTGCAGTCGCGTTCATTGCGGTCGATCTTTTCCAATGACAAAGGAAGAGCACTAGTCGCTGACCATCGACAGCGGGCGCTCAATATCGTAATTGGTCGGTGGTGCAATAAAAAATCGCTGTCAAGGTATAACTAAAATGTCTTAAAAATATTTCCTGCTTTCCCATCTGTTCTCAATTTTACCTGCATTCTAGTTCCTGTGTCATGCTTTACATTTATAGCGATCAGTCCCTAAGTGCTGATCTTACTAATATATATTGAACACATACGCTCTCTCTCTCTCTCTCTCTCTCTCTGTCTGCCTCTTTGTCTCTTTAAAAGTACTGAACACTCTTGGACCTCATGTTTGAACATCATGTTCAAACATTGATCGCCGGCAACCGGGTTAAAATCGTTTGATTAAGTAGAGAAATATCGCAAACGAAAAAATTTGAAAGAATATATTTTTTAATTAAATATATCATCAGTAGTGATCGCAATTCTTTTGTAGGACCGCTAATCATGTAAGAATCTGTTGCTGCATTGAAAAGTTACAGCAGTTTTTATACGAAAATAATAGTGTTTCATGAAACTCTCATAAGATTTTTAAGATCGAAGAGCACAAAAGTACAAAACTGCACAAAAAACGTGGATCTCACAGGTAAGGCCCTTTGGACTCAATCGTTTTTCAAAATAATTTTTTTTTATTCAGACAAGAGTCCACTTCGATTTGCTTCTGGGTTTTTCAGCGAGCCCAAGTTACTGATAGTGGCCGTTTACCTACAGTTTCCGGATTAGTTGAATTTTTTTTCTCAAGAATACTGACCCAAGTTATGGTTATACCACAAGTTATGGTCTGCTATAGACCGAGTTATTGTGATCTACGAAACACCGGAAATATTTTACAGAAATGTTGGGTTCCATCCTCCTATAATTGTTACTTCCTTTAACAAAAATAATCTGAAGTGATATAGCTTGTGTTTGGAAAATTCCCAGGACCTATAATGGGAATCTAACCCAGTTATCATTGTCAAATATAGACCAGAGGTGCAGTTATTGCTTATGGAACTGAAGAACTCTTGTTTAAGTGCAACACTGCGAGAATAAATTAGAGAAGTCAAGCAGAACTTTCTTTTTCAAATGCTTTTGAACGCATCTGTTATCCAACTGAAACTGTAAATAGACCAATTCTGTACTCCTTTTCTTCAAGAATTGACAATTTCTAACAGGCTCTGGCAATATCCAGGATCTTCGAGAGTAGTCGATAGTTGTTCACAAGAAGTAGCTGAAAGTCATATTTTGTAAATGGTGTTGAAGTGACGTTAACAATTTGTTACAGCATAAAGAGAATTTAAACTTCCATTCTCTATTGCAGGAGTCTGTAAAAACTATTAGCGACTATAAATCAATTCCTTTTTAATTTTTCAAAAGTGTAATGCACACCTTAACCTGCTGCCATCAAAATAATGTTTTTTTGCTTAAATATCAGCAGACAATTATAAATATTATTTCCTTTTAAACATTTTTTTAATATTTTTACTCATGTTATGGAAATTCTAGAACATTTTAATTTAATTAAAAGTAGACAGACAAGCCAGTCTAGTCTGCCTCCCTGTCTGTGTGCTGCAGAATTGAGACGGAAACACATAAAACTTTTTTTTTAATATTTAATACTGAATTTCAATCGATTTATCACTTAAATGCTTGATTTTATATATAAGAAATTAAAAATGGATTAATAAAAGTTAAATGAAACTAAACGTTACAATTAAATTTCAAATGATATTTGAACACCAGCAATTAAGCAAAGCAATTTGGTTAACAATTATGAATTTATTTAAAATTAAATTTACAATAAATAGTATTTAATTTGACAAAAAAAAACATTCTCATACTTGTTGTTAGCCTGAGTGCATTAACGACAACTTAACAATTTTATTGGAAATTAAAATGATTTCAAACACATTTTTCCGCTGCCATGGTTACTCTCCTGCAAACGTTTGTGCCACAATGATTAATTTGCGGCGCCTACAATTTGCGTACAACTGCTGGATCGTTTGGAATTTCATTGTTTCATTTTATTTAACAATTTTAAAAGAAATATTTTATGTTGTTGGTTATGAATTAGATAAATATTTGAATAATTTTGTTTGAAATTTTTCAATTTGAAAGGCATTAAGGCGTCGATTATTTTATCAGTATTTGTGCCAGTTGCCCACAATTGTTGTCCGGACAAAGACAAAGTTATTTAATTATTTGCTTTATTATTCTAAAATAAATAACAGGGCTGAAAGGAAAATATATTTTGTATTTGTGTTGCAGGTAACATGAGTGATGCGCTGCTGAAGTATTTAAAGAGTTCTGAAGTCAACAAAATAAACAACTTAATTCGCCTGCTTCCTCTATGATTCATTTGAATTCTTGTTTTCTTTGAATTTAAGAAATAAAAGTAAAATATTTTGAAAATTTTGAAAAATATCTGCAGTTGCTTTAAATATTTATTTTGAAAATCCCAATTTTCTCCAGTGTATTTAATGGGATCGTGACATTGCGAAAATTCTTTTTTTTTTATTACTTTTAAGACACTGTCTCAGTGTTTGGATCCCCTGTACAAACATCCGTAAACTGATCATATGCACCAATGAAACCAGTAACTAAAGCTGATTTCTTTTCTAGAAAATAGTGCAACATTTTTTACACTTTTTAGCGGAAAATGGCAACATTCCGGTGTTTGAAATTAAGGGATCTATTAGAAATTAAGCCAACATCACTTAGGAAAAGTAATTTCTGTTTCAAAACTAATCCAAACTTCCACTTTTTACAAGAAAAAAATGTGAAAAAATGTTACATGTTTTTCAGAAAAGAAAACGCTTAATAAAATACCGGAGCATTTGGATATGACGCTTCACAGGTTGACACTGGGAAACATAGACAACATTTAACACATACAAAATTTAATTTTTAAACAGCAAGTAAATAGTTATAATTTATAAATTCCTTAAAAATTTTCTCAAATAATATCAAACCATATTAAAAAAAATTTTCTTTATAAAAAAGTTATTTAGTACCAAAACAAGTGCTATTTTTCAGGTCTAAGTTCAAACCTGCGAATTTAAATGTTTTGGTTCAATTTGTATTCAATTCAATTCTTTTTTTAAGACTGGAATATTCAGAATATTTATACTGATTTCCAGGCCACTACTCCAGCTCATCTGAGTTCTTTGTTCAATTTTCTACTTTTCACGGTGCTACAAGTCAATGGGAATGTCAACTATTCACCCAGTAATTTAATGAAAATTTAAATTTAAAAGTTTCTTTATTTATTTATAAGTTGACTTACTTTTTGTTAAGTACGAAATTCCCCAACCCTGATTACTATTATTCATGTTTATGAATTATTTGATTTACAATTACGTAGCCTCACGTATAAAATATTTAAACAAACGGCCTTAATAAAACCCCTCTTGAACCACTACAAACAAGCATAAATTATTCACACATCAACATGGCAAATACCCCCGAAGGAGCCACCTTCAATATCGCAACAACTTCTCGAGTTCAATTTACAGTCGCACAATTTGTTTTATTGAAATCAGCGACAACTTTTATTTGTTTATAAAAATATATAAGAAATCTTGATGGAATATGATTATTTATTTACGCGCATTTTAACGAATTTATTTTATTTTCCTTTTTTTCAATTAAATCGTAAAAACTAACGAGCAAAAACTTGTGCAAAATGGTAAATGAATATATTTTTTAACTATTAAATCAATCGCGTGGGAAAAGCCAGAACTTTGAGGTACTTTTTAATGTTAAAACAAACATGCAGTTGCACTTGTGTTGCACTCAAGGCAACCAAATAGGGAACAGGCAGCTTTTGTTTTCAGTTTGCTGGCAGCAACACACTGAACTTAATGTGACAAAAGAATATTGAATGTGTGTCAAATTAAGTCATACGTGGCGGTTTAAATGTCAGTCATGTTAATATGAAAAATATGTTACAGAACTGAAGATATTTATTTTGGCGTATATATTGAAAGACAAGTAGTGCGTTAGTTTGGCTTTAAGGGTTACGCCCTTTAAACAAATTCTTACTTTCTTAGGGAAGCGCTTAATTAAGAAATCATTTACTTTTTTTCGAAAACTTATATCCGTAAGGGAAAACATTTCAATAACACAGTAATCTAAAAACAGTGTTGTCATTTTGGCGCTTTTATGGTCTTCAGAGTATTTCATACTTAACATGTTGTTAAGGTGCTTTTTTGCAATTGGACCTCGCATCCTTTGATACAGCATCCTTTAGTAGCCCATCCGAATTATCTGGATTCCACCTCAAGAGACTGTAACTCTTCGTTAAGAGCAGCGGCTGGCCTGGCTGTTGATTCCAACAGGGCGTAACACTTTTTTCTTTCCCCTAGTTCTCAGCTTTTCTTATTTCTCTCTTCAATACCCACCCCAACTTTTCTCTTTTTTCTTCCACAGGTACCACAAAGGGAACATAAAGGCCCTAAATGAGCTAGAACTCCTTCCCTTGGTGACCAGCTGCCTGTTAACCTATTCTAATATATTATTAAGTGATTTAATATGTTCATTACATTTTTCTCGAAAAAGTACCTTGAAGATTATTAAGGTACTTTTTGATGTAAGAAAAAACTCACAACTGGTACTTTTGGATGATAGTACTATTTTAAAACATGCACTTTTTCTAAAAAATTATTTTGCCTATTATTATGCCAACTTAACATCTAAAATCTTTACATAGAAAATTATTGATCACGCTTAATTTTAAATCTGCCAATTCTCGTATTATTTTATTTTAAGAATTCGTTTCCAATTCAAATTTTTTTGTAAAAAATTTAATATTCAATATATTAAGTTTTTTCGCTGTTGTCACAAAACATATAATATTTTTTATTTTTGAAAAAAAATTTTTTGTTAAGGTACTTTTTTTATCGTGGTACTTTGAGATAATGGTACTTTATGCAAATAGTACTTTTTCAAAAAAAAAGTTTTTTCAGGAAAAGTTACTTATATTAATAGAAGTGTTGAATAATAGTTCATGTTTTTAAATAATCTTTTAGGGAAAATCACATGAGTGCTGCTGCTACAAGTGTAGTGGCTTTTGAAAACAGCTGTTCTACTCTGTTATGTAAGTTGAGTTTTTGAACTCATGTTGACTTGCTTTTTTTACTTTGCAATATTTATCGTGACTTGCTTAATCCAACAGGTTGCGAACACAAGAGAATCAAGCAAAAATAGTTCGGTATTAATGCCAGCCTCAAAAATTTCATTTATTCCGCCTTGATCTCACTTGAATGTGCAAGACATTGTGGTTGTCATATAACAGATTCATAGATGGGATTAATCTAGGTGGTAAATAGTAGCCTGACTCCTTGCCCTAAAGTCTAATAATACCTTTTTTTATCCCAAATAACTCTCACGGGGTCTAGTTAAAAAATAAGATGATGATTCATCGTATAAAATCCATTGATTCCAGTTAATTTTTTATAATTTTTTTTTTATTGGAGCAGTACTCAGGGGATGATGCTTACGTACGCACTGCATAGTGCCAGAACTAAAAGGGAGGAGGGATAGATTTAAAAGGACAGATGAAGACAAGTTACGAGATAGAGAATTTCGTTGTAGTTATTTTTACTTTTCACTTTGCCGGCGAAGTTGTTTGCTGCAGTTACTCAAGACAGAAGGAGCTGAATTCGGGACTTTTATCACACGACGGTGTTAATCGCATGATTAGAGTTTTTTTTAAGAATATCTTTTAAATTATGAGAACACCGTGTCATTTTGATGCAGCATTTGCTGATCAATAGTATCAAACGAAATAATATCTTAACATCAGCTGCTCACATTCGTATAATCGAATTCTCACGAGCGTAAGAAAAATCGTTAACACAAAAAAATAAATAAAATTAATCATCAGAAAACATGTCGTTAGCAATTTGAAAATGTACTTGGCTATAGAAGCAACCTGGAACGTAAATGGCCGCCTTTTTCCCCATCACGGGCTTAAGCAGTTGTTGTAAATACTTAGCTGACGCACTGTAATTTGTAGACATAAAATATTTATTATACCACCCTCCCATACAATAAGACATCAAAGAAAGACCATGTAAAAATAATGATGATGAGTGTTGAAAAATTACGAATATATTTCAAGAAGAGTGCGCATTTCTGTTATCTTTCGACTGCGACACTTACGAAACATGACATAAAGCGTCTGTAAGTATTTGCATTAAGAAAATATAGTGGCAGTTGTAAGACACGAAATGTTACAATATTCCTGCAACAACGCTCGCAAACACTTTAAACATTTACACTACTAGTCTACATTAACAAGCGAATTGTGTGAGTGTGTGTGTGTGAAGGAGTGCAAAACTCTCCAGATGATGATGACGGCATACATAATTGCAATATTAATAGGATATGAATTTACTCATGCTCTCTGGTACAACACACACACACATATACAAATATTTGCATAAAATAGTTTGTTTCAGCTTTCCATATCCACAGAGTTGTTTGTGTAGTGAGACGTTGTTGTACTGAATGTTTCAGTAGAAAGGAAAACAGTTTCCTTTTAGCCTTTTTATTTTGAATTGTTAACTGTTTTGATACGTTTACATAGAGCTTCTGTATATAGGGAATGTTTTATATATCAAAGACTTTATGTATTCTTTGTACATGAAAGTGCTTTTGTGTTTGTGTTTAGCTTGGCTTAAGGGTGCTGCAAGAACATCTCCGCCAACAAATCTGAAATGAAAGCCATATTCCATCATACAATAGCAACAAAAAAGGGGCATTCCACTAGCTAGGAAAGGTCCTGGGCTCACCTCTACTCCTCCCACCCCGGCCGGTAGTAGGCAATGGTATCATCAGTTGTTGCAAGAATAACAACGACAATTAGACAGTCAGACTGTAAAAGTTGACGTCTTTTTCATTTGCTTTACAATTGGATTTAAGTGTTAAAGTGTGCAACAAACTACCAGCTTTAACAAGAATTTGTTGAACTACACATCAATGCTGACAATGATGATGACGACGACACTGACAACAGCAATGTGTTTGTGTGCACGTGTCACTTGCAACATACATGCAAAACCACTACAACAATCCAGTAATTGAAGGTATAAATCTAATGTTAACAACATGATTCTTTTCGTTTTTTTCTTCTTAATTTTTTTTTGTTGTTGTTCGCAAAAGCTTATGAGGATGGATGAGTGTTTGCATAAGAGCTTCAACAAAGTTACAGCATGTGCTCATGTCGGTGTCATTATACTTGTTGTTGTTGTTCTTGTTGTTGATGCTGTTGTCATAAGTGTTGGCATAAATTGCACAATTTGTTTTCGCTTAAAAAACACATACTTGTAAAGAAAAAGGACACAAGTTGTTGTTGTTGTTGTTGTGATTGTCTCTTATCATGTGAAGATGTAACCCAGTCACCAGGCGCCACATCGCTTTTAGTAAACGTCACCGAATTGAGTGTTTTGAGGCAAGTTGGCATGATCCGAAACTGGCTCTTAAATCAGCACTCGGAAACAATTCTCGAATCCGCTTCGAAGATGAATTGTTTTTAAGACAGCAAATTAAAAAAATTATTACAGAATAGAGAGTATTAAAGTTCCTGGGGACGTAACTCTTTTTGGCTTTATTTCTAGGACTGGCATTTAGGAGTCTTTCGCAATCAAGGGTATAGTGTTGGAAGGTTATACGATGAATGTTGAGCCAAAGGATTTTGTGATAACGTTTTTATTTAATAATCAATTAAGAATTAAAGCCTATTATTTGTAATTTTTTATTGAGAAAGAGAACACATCCAACATCAATTTCATTTTTAACTGCAGCAGAACAGTGGTGTTTTCAAAAGCCGCTACACTTTAATCATCACAGGAGTCGAAAGGGATTTAAGAATTTCCTAAAATGCTGACTGGGTGAAGTTTGTTTTCTTTGTAGTTGAATTAAAATGTTGACAAATAAACTTGTATTTATTTATGAGTCTTACGTGGACTGATTGAGAATGGTTAATTCTAAAATATGTATAATACATATATAATAATCGCTGCTTAAACAATAAACCCCTAATTAATACACGAATGTTAAAATTAATGAATGCTTTAAGGCATCTTTAACCATAGAAAATCATACTTTAAAGACACTTTAATTTTAATAATCGTTTATGAATAACAGCTTAAGTTATGAATGACTTTGATGCGGGCGAATTGTGATTGCAATGACATGGCGATATGGACCATAGTGCTCACACTGACACATTGCAAATTGTATAATTATTATACAACTAAAGAAATTGTAAACGGAGTGATGAACAATTTAATGTGTTTTTTTATAAAAATTTTTTTATAAAACGTTCTAGATCTCGAAAAAGTCATTATAATTTTTATATATAAAATAGCAACGTTGCTGATTGCCGAAGTGACATATCATCGCCAACCAAATCGACTATAACCACAGAGCAGACAACTGGTCTGTAGTTTCGCCTTTCCCATGTACAGGGATTTTCGAAAATTCGAATGTGAATATTTACAATAAATTTTTTTATATCTCCTAAACTATTGAAGGTCTCTCTGCTATTGTGTCTTCTATTTTTCTAGAAAAAATTTTGAATATCTTTCGAAACTTTTTTGTACATGATAAACTATATATAAACGTGAATGTAAAACCAATATTGAATTGCTACCGCTTAGTACTTTTTTGCACAAGGAAGTTTTTGGAAAACTAGTACTTTTTGCACATATAGTACTCTAGAATACGTACTTTTTGAAACATATTACTTATTGGAAAGAGTACTTTTAAAAAGCAGTATTTTTTTAAGAAAGTTCTTTTTAAAAAGTACTTTTCTTAAAAAGTACTTTTTGAAAAAGTACTTATAAAAGAAAATAGTTTTTGAAAAATTATTTCTGAAATAAATTTTTTTTTTGAAAAAGTACTTTTGAAAGAAAACGCTTTTTGAAAAAGTACTTTTGAAAGAAAATGCCTTTAGAAAAAGTACTCTTGAAAGAAAGTATTTTTTAAAAAGAAAAATTTTGTGAAAGATAATGCTTTTTAAAATAAATTACTTTTTGAAAAAGTACTTCTGAAAGAAAATACTTTTTGAAAAGGTAGTTTTGAAAGACAATGCTTTTTGAAATTGTACTTTTAAAAGAAAACATTTTTTGAAAAAGTACTCTTCGGAAAAGGTATTTTTTGTACAAGCAACATTAACATTAAAAGTAGATTTTGAAGATAAATTTAGTACCTTTTGGGATATATGCTGTTGGAAAAAGGTACTTTTCAAAGTATTTATTAAAAAGAGGTTAAAGTACTTTTTGGCAAACACACTTTATGGAAAAGATACAATAGAAAGAAGTACTTTCTACGAAAGGCAAGAAGTGTACTCATTTAAAAGAACTGCTTTTATGAAAAAAAGGTACATTTTGGGAAAATTAATTAAAAAGTGCTTTGTAAACAATTAATTTTTAGAGAATGTATGACATTCTTAACACAAACTCTCAAGGAAGCGTATTTACGTTAAATGTTGTTATGGAAAAGGTACCTTTTAAAAATAGTATTTTGTTCTTTATAAACATAAAACAAAGAGCGCGAGGAAAATTAATTAATATGTGTGAAAAAAGTAATAAGTTTTTCAAGGCGGGTTAGCATTTTTTAGTAACACTTGCCAACAAAGTAGCGGGTAATATTTAGAATAATTTAGAAATATATAATTTTTTTTATATAAGAGATATTGGGCAGACTATTAGCGAAGAATAATGCTTTTAATACTGACCTTTATTTAATTTTGTTAATTAATTTTTAGCAATTCAAAAGGAATACTGTTTTACCTGCAAATAGAAAATGAAAAAAATTTGTTAGCCAGTGTGTACTAAAAATTATGGTTAAATATATTAAACAGAAGGAATAAAATGTTTAAAAAGATAATAAAAATGTAAACACAACACAGAGTTTTTTTTCGAATGAAATCTTTGAAGTTTTATCTGGTAGATAATTTTCGTACAACTATTTTTTAAAAATGCTTCAACAGTATCTGGTTTGAAGGCATACATCGGCGAGTTAACACAGTCGAATATAAAGTAATCCAGAGGCGCCAATGCACACGAACGAGAGGGAGAAGCGTACAGGTGCGGTTTTGGCAATAAAGTTGTCAGCAAATTGATTATGACATGAATTCTTCGTACAACAAGTATTATTGGAACCAAATGTCTTCATGGCTCGGTAGGGCTCGTCGTTCATCGTAACGGCAGCCCCTTCTACATTTGGACCGAGATAAGGAACGTTGCTTCTAGTAGCATGTAAAGACTACTAAATGATTAATTTAAATTAATATAATAATAATTCATCAAGGGCAGGATGGGATAGAAATCCCGAGGCACATATAAATATTGGCCCTAGAGTTGCAATTCGATTTCTGAAAAATAATACTGTTTTAAGTACGAATTTAATTATCAACAGTTCAGCTTAAAAAGAGAATCAACCTAAATTAATATGCAGACTTATCAATTCACCCACGTGTATATTGTTAACGCAAGTGGCTGCTGCTGATTGTGTAAACTTTAAATTAAAACATGCACACTGAAAGCGTTTGTGTCTTTTTTAATTTTTGGCCGAGATTGAAGAAACACTCGAGTATTGTTTTTGTACTTGTAACCTAGAAAATGTTGGCTGCTCTTATTGCAGTTTCTTTTACATTTCGTTTTGTTGCCACAATTGCAATTATTTTGCAATTTCAAAAGACTTTTAGAGCAGAGCAGAGCATATAAACAAAGACTGAACAAAAGATATGCTGTTTTCGTTTTCAAAGACTACCAACCGACTTTTGCACGGACCTGAAAGTTATTTGCGGTTGATGTAAAGATATTTTGTTGCAAGAAGACAACAACAGCAACAGAAAAGCTTCTATTCAATCTTATTTTGTATAAATAATTTAGTATTTGTGGTTTGATTATTTGCTCATTTAAGGTCTCTTGTTAGGCTAACAATGATTTAACTATTTTTTGGCCACTCTACGACAATGGATGCTGTACAGTTTTAAGGGAAGCAAGTGACGGCTTTCAGATGCGTGGGTAAAATAATATCTAAAGATCAGAGGTAATGAAAAAGAGTTGAAGTTTTACGAGAACTTATGTTGATTTCTTTTCTAGAAAAGAGTGCAACATTTTTCACACTTTTCAATAGAAAATGACAAATGTCGTTTTGAAATAAAGAATTCATTGGAAATTGATCTTATACCTCACAAAAAATAATGTCTGTTTTAAAACTATTCTAATTTGCCACTTTTAAGAAAATAACTGAAAAAATTTTACGTTTTCTAGAAAAGAAAACGCCATTAAATTAACTGGAGATTATTTTCTTCAAGTAATATATTTTTTTATTTAAATAAAGCAAACGATCGAAAAAATTGGAATTTGGATATATATATATATATATATATATATATATATATATATATATATTTTGTAGAACATTCAGTTCTGAGGCCGATAATAATAAAATCAAAAAGTACCCATGCTAGTCTTAAAGTCTCGCTAAAAATTAGAATACTTTAAAAGCTTGAAAAACCGGGAAGAAGATTGAGAAATTATTTATTCCCTATTACGGAAAAGGTTTTTTGTTAAATTCCACAAAAAATTCCTTGAAATCCTGAACTTTTCAACCACATCCTGCTACTGACAGATTAATATTGAATATCTGTGTAAAGAATCATCGCTAAAATTCTGTGTATTATTCCTTCAGTAGGTTCACTAGTTTTTAAAGTGAAAACATTTTTAAACACACACTTTTGCCATTCACTGTTCACTGATGCTTTTCGCTATTTTAAACAGCTGTTACATGACATTAACAATCATTTCGTGGGAGAATCACGATACTATTTTTTCTTCGGGGTTAACAAAAACTTAATGGGAAAAAGTTTTAATTGTTATTCACACCAGTGGTGAATACAATTCTCATTACGTTCGAAAGCTTTTACCGATACACAATTTTTAATATGTAACAAAAACCCATGACATATTGATTTCAAGAAGACGCGTCATAAAATATTTTGAGACTTTTTTATATGAAATTATTCATTATTCGTCCGCTTGAAAATAGTTTTCAATATTAGGACCGCTAAGATACAAGAAACATTTTGAAATTTATATATCTGTTATTTCGTTGAAAACTTTTTTGAATATAAGAGGCATATAAAGGCAAAAGTTACTGGTAAAGCAGAAAAAAAAACTATACAGAGAACTTTTAAGTTCTTTATTTAAGTTTATAAATATGAAAGTAAATTTTTGCTTTGTATTCCATAAACAAAAATTTACTTTCAGGTTTTTTTTTGTGCCGAGAGTTTAGAAATTTTTTTAAATATTGTGCACATCTATATAAAAATATCTATTCATTTGTATATATTTGATCGATATTGGTGGACGATACGATACCTAAACGTGTACCACAATAAAGTGTGTGACAGTCTGAAAATTTTATATGATACATTTCCATCATTTTGTATCTTTTTTTCTCAATTATGGTTACCACAAACCACAAATAGTTAAATAAATATATTTCATAAGACTAAAAAGCACGCTTTTTAAGAAAATATAATTAAAAGGTAAAAAAATAAGTTTTAAAATAAATTTAAAACAATAATAAGCCAGAATGCAAGTATTTTTGTGAAAAAAGCGCTGGATTTACAAAAAAACAGGGCAACAAGACCCAACGTTTTTTTTTTTTACAAGAATTCTTATATTGTGGTTCATTATTGTTTTAAACATTTTAATTGAAATTCCTAAAATGCGTGTTTTTAGTTTTCTTATATTATATACATTTTTTATTTCATAGTTTAATGTGCGTGTAAAAATACTTGCACTTTTTCAAAAGATACGAACATAAGCCACACCCATAACATTGTAAGAGTACAATGTGACATATGAGTAAGATTATTAATAATATTAAGTATAAGCACAATGCAAAAGGAGAGTTCGATACAATTTAACAGACATACAAGTGAAGCTTTTAAAAAGCGCATCAAAAGAACCATCATTAAGCATAACACTTGTAGTACTATTGTATGAAGTTGCATAATTTTTGATCAGTAATATCATTCCTGAAAATGTTTCCAAGTATTAAGATTGCTGTCACTATAACCCAAATGAAACATCTACTGTTTGAACATGAATAAGCATGAAATAACATGAATAAACTTGATATAACATGACTAAATGAAAATGTTCCCCCATTTTTGTTTTATCTCCTATAATTTATTTTTATATTTTTTTAATTCCTTGAAATCCTGTTTACTGGAAATCCAGTTTACCATTGTAGAGATCAACTAAAGTCCTTTATAATCTGAGTATTTATTTACTTATTTATTTCATTTAATTTGTGGGCATTGTTCAAGATTTGATTGCACAATAAAATACTTTCAAAATGTCTAACTGAAATGTATTGAGCGAGTTGAAGTTAAAAATGATTAACAATTGCAGTCGGATATAATACTTTAGCAGTACAAACAACAACAACGACAACAACATTTATATCAATAGCACATGAAGTTAATTTAAGGCTGAAGTTGAACGATATTTCATTTAAAGGGTGTTGCAATAAGAGTGCACTCGTTAATTTTACTACATAAACACATGTTTTTTCAAAGAGTCATGATTTTGTTTTATGGGTTTGTAAAGAAGATATTTCAAGAAATATCCTTCGAATGAATCGGATCTCTTTTTAAGAAATTTTCACACAAATGTGGCTGTATTTTGCCGGTGACGAGTTGGGTCTCCGATTTGGACCCAGGAATCGTTTCTGATTTATTCGCATAAGCCCGAAGTTTTACAAAAGCCTAAAGAAAAAATAGAACGGCACTGAATCTCATGGTCTTGGCGACCTTAAAAATTAAGAATTTCGTTGTTCAATCCGTACCGACCGAGCCGCAAGAACTCTATTATCATCTTCCTTTAATGAATGCCGTTCCATACTCACTGAGATTTTGATGTCATTTTCGAAAAAGTAAAGCCCACTCACTAGCCCTGGCCAAAGTCCTCACCAGATAGTTGCTCATGAATTGCATGAGGATTTTCTTAGCCCCGATTTCCATAATTTTGTTAATCTATGAAGCCTTTCAAGTGGAAATGTTGTTCATCAGAAGAGATAACTTTTTTCCCCAAATTGGCATCGATTTCGTTTTCCTTCAATAGCCTTCAATAGCCTGCAATAGCTGCTGTTGATTTCCATGATCCACTGGTTTGAGCTCCAAACTAATTTGAATTTCGTGGACATCAAGGTGAAGGAGGTATTTTGTCTAAACTCGTGCCTGGTACCTCGTGAAACTCGAAGGTGTTCTCAGGATGTCTGAAACACTGAAACCAACCGGTACGTTGTCCCATAAAAGTCTTACCCAACCAGTTTCTTGAAATTTTTAAAATACTCTTCGTATGATTCACCCATTAGGAGCACTTTCTCCACTGAAACTTCTTTGAAGTTTGCAAACGATCTCAACACAACTTTCTTTAATAAGTTTTCTTAATTAACGTGTTGTCTTTTTAAAACTAATTGACAGCTGCCGAATTTCAGAGTTGCAGAAAATACGTGAACATTAAATTGAATTTATGCAGTCTTAGGGACACACCCTTTATTTATAAACAAATTGCCATTTGCAACAACTACTTCTAATTTTGAACGTAACAAAAGTAAAATGAAATAAAATATGGAAATCATGTATTCCGAGAGCAATTTTTCGGGTTAAGTAAATGATGGTGGCAGGTAAAAGAAGTCAAGTGGAGTGAAAGAAACATGTGATTCGGCTTGTCTTCTGTAAAATAATTACATTTGCACTGCATTAGTTCCACTTACACCACACAACGCTGTGAGAAATTCTGAAAACTTTAAACTTTCTAATGCCGATTTCTTTTCTAGAAAATAATGCAACATTTTTCACACTTTTTAACAGAAAATGGTAACATTTTGCCATTTCAAAATAAAGAATTTATTAGAAATGAATCCAACATCTCTGACAAAAAGTAATTTCTGTTTTAAAACTTTTCCAACCCGCCACTTTTTAGAAAATAAATGGAAAAATGTTACCTGTTTTCTAGAAAAGAAAACGACATGAGTCGTATTACTATTTAAGCCCATCTATTAAATTAACAAATTTTTACAACAATTTTTAAACAATATTAATGAAACACTGCAGAATTTATTCAGTCAAAATAACAAGAATTGAAAATATTTTACCGAATTGCTATTGTTTTATTCAGCATTCATTTAAATTTCAAGTATAAATAAATTTTTTATATTTTCCTTTTTTTCAACTTTCCCTTTTTGCCTGAAGTCTTTTTTATTGCGAATTTCAGCAGCAAAATAGTTTTTGTTGTTGCTGTTAATTATCAGCATTTAAATCACTATTGAAAACTCGGAACTTTTTCATTGGAATTTATTACAAATGAAATTTATCGTTGAAAGTAACAGTAGGAAATTGCATGGAAAATAAGCATCCTTGCAAGCAGATTTCATGGAAAACATTTAGCCCGATTAATTGGTCGTTGGATTCAATCGTCCGTCTGTCAGGATTTCTGTTTAATTTTAAATTTGAAGGAAAATATAAAATAAAATTTAAAATATATAAAAATATTCAACAAAGTTTTGCCAATACGGAACGTTTGTTTGTTAATTCACAAGGGTGGGGGCAAATTTGAGGTTAGGAAGTAAATTAGCTTAGAGACGCACGGTTTTACAAAATAAAATAAATTTATTTTTTACACCAGCGTAAAGTAAAAAAAATATTGGAACTGGCAACGATATATGACGATGTCGGGCAAATATCCTCCTCTATTCCATAGACCAACGTCCGCATCACAACGGACACTACGACCAGAACAGTACCACGAGCAACAAATTTTAACGATTAAATTACGCACGACGGTTTCAAAAAGAGCCCGATTATGAGGAAAAGCTGTTGGAGTTTTAAAAAGTTATGCAGTAAAATTTCCCCCACTTTGATAGTGAATTTTCACAAGTAAAATTTTTTATTCAATCAGGTAGCGTAGGGTAATTTTAAATTTCCTAACTTTTTACTAATTAAATGTCAAGGAATAACATCTCAATTCTTAATGTTTCATTATTTGACAGTTAATTTACTTCCTAACCTCAATTTTGACGATCTTGTATTTTAAATTTCTAGTTGTTGGTAATTTTAAGATTGAGAAGAGGAGGAGCAATAATTTAATCCCTTGTATTGGGACTCAATAGGCAGTATGTGACCGTTTATCGGGAAGAAATTTGGCAATGATTCCAATATCGTACCAGATCACTGAGGCCCAAGTAAAAGGGTCTAAAGTTCTTATATTTGGCGATTGTGGTTTTCAACACTTCAATTTAGTTTTAATCGCGCAAATAATTTTTTTTTATTTTCCAAAATATTAATCAAAACTGATCTTTGATTGGCTTTTAGCGAATTGTTATCGAAGGGTATTTTACTTTGGCTAATGCGAGTTCTCAAGGAGCCTTTCTTAGAACAACTACCGAAGAAGTTGTTGACTGATGTAGCGAACACAAGACAACGAGTTCGTCTCTATACTCAGTCATAAATATGGTGTCGAATTTTTCTGATGTCTTTTACCTCAAATTTCTGTTAATTGTTGTCAACTGGTCTCCATAAAGAAGGCACAGCACTGATCGCAAGCATTACCGACAACGATTAACTTCGTCATGTACTAAAGAGATTAGAATACAGCAGCCTACTTCATGGGCAAAAATCTAGCAAGAATACTCCACTTTAAAGTAAAAATAAAAAAACCTACAACAAAGTTCTTTTAACTTCTAAGCGGATCCAACTGGCCCTTCTTTTCTAGTTCTACCAAAATGCAAGGGGGTCATCATTCCGACACAAAAATAATTATTCTTTTAAACGAATCAGAAGTTTAAGCAAATATCAAAGTCATAAAAAAGATCCTTTAGTACTTTTCCTTTTTAATTTATTATTTTATAAACTTATTCGACCTTATCTTTTATTAATTTATTAGGTTTATTTAAGCAAAAGGTCTCTTATTTTTTATATTTAAAATTATTATTTTTTATTTTATTAATCAAAATTGGCTGGCTCTTAAATGTTTTTATTTATTTAATATCGTCATGATCTGCATTAGAATTGAGCATGAAAACTAGCGAAAACGCCTTAAAATGATGACGTTGATCAAATCAAAATTTTGTGTTGAGAATAACATTTTTCCCAAAAATAGATTTTATTTATGAAAATAAGTCTGTTTGAAAATAAATTTTTCAAATTTATTTAATTCGCCCTTAACCTTGACGGTCGCGCTATGGCCGCCACAATAATCATTGGAAACAGCCAACCTCGCACTTGCCAAAGATTTAAAATAAAATTTTAAAAAAAGTAATTAAAAATTTTTTCTGCTAAAACAGATGATATAATTTTATTTTACGATCGACTATTATTTGAATAACAAAATAAATTGAGATTTTTTTTTTTGCTTAACTGCAGGCAGATATGAAAATTATATATTCTGATTCCGAGAAGCTCAAGAAAGCTGTTTTTCGCAGCGAATAAAACAAGAAATGGTGGTGTGTGCAAAAATTAGAAAACACCCACACACATACGAAAAATATTTGTGTTCATTTGAAGAGATCATAACAACAATAAAAAGCAGTAAAAAATATTCATTTTGGCAAATAGAATAAAGGAAAAGCCCACCAACCGCTGGTTACTTTAATGGGCTGAAGAAATTAATTAATTTTTTCTAATAAATATTTCAGATTTTTTAAACAAACTGCTATTGATAGATTTGACGCCAGCTGGATTTGTATTATTTTTATAATTATATTTATCTATTTCTCTACTTCAATATCAAATTTCATACATCAATTATTTGGGCTACGGTTTAAAATTCTATTCTCAGTTATTGATATTTTTAAATGCTTTTTTATTAGCTTCACTTATATTCTTGTTTGTTTGTATATTTTAATATTTTTAATAATGTTACTCACATTGCACTCGTGCAAAGTTGTTGGTGTGTTACATGTTCTTTTCTTCGCAAAATGTGCAAGTAATTTTGCACATTAAAACATAAAGTTAAACCAACTAAAGAAACGCTTTTGAAGAAAATCGATTTAAGAAGATAAAAAACAGTTTTAAAAAGAAAGCTTAAGAGTATAATAAAGCAAAACAACGGGTGTTTTTTATAGAGTGGCACAAGTTTAAATCATAGTAAAACAAGGAAATATATTATTAATATCAATGAAACGGGGTTTACTTGTAATAAAATTTTATATATAAGATTATATTGAAAAATTATAATAAAAATTATATTAAAAATTATATTTAAAAATATTATATATACATATATAATTTTTATAAATATAATTTTCGCCATAAGACCGCCACGACTGAAGCGTAGAAGGCGCAAACTGGAACACCAATTTTCAATCAACTTTAGCAACATTTGCGGCCGTATTTCGGCGATAACTCTTTGCATGTTGATTTCCAGGTATTAAATTTTTCGAGGTTAATTGACGTAGACAAGTGACTTAACATAATTCGAACAAGTAATAATCCCATGGGGTTATATCACACGATCTTAATGGCCAATTAATTGGGCGGTCCATTATGTAGAATTATTTTTTCATTAAAAGTTTCTTAAGTAAATCAATTGTAGCGTCGTAGTTTGTGTCAAATGGTCCCTTGCTAATGGAGCCACATATCAGCCAGATTAATGCCACGTAATTGAGGAGCGAAAAAGTTTCGAATCATGTTCCCATACCGTTCACAATTGACAGTGGCATTCTGACTATCATCCTTTTTTGAAGACATGTGGGCCAAGGACTGCCCCAGCCAATAAAACGCGACAAAAAATAATTTTCTAAGGATGACGAATGAAGTTTCGACAAAAGCTTGTGGATTCTGTGCGACAATTCTGGCGATTTACGTACCCATTCAACCAGAAACGGGTTCATCGGGGAGTAAAATTTTTAATAGATGAGTCTGACAAATAGAACAACTATTTTGATTAAAAATTTCATCAATTTGCAAGCATTGCTCTGGTGTAAGTCGAATCCTAATGAAATTTCGAAACGAACTAAGAAAAAGCAAGAATCAGCTGTTAAATGGATGCAGCAGTGATGTCAACATAAAGTTGGGATACTCTAAAACAAAACACGCTGTAGAAGTATTATTCAACCTGATTACGCTGGGCTTTTTTGGCCCACGAATTCGTCAATTTCTAATAGATTAAAGACAAGAAGTTGAACTTTTCTTAAATCTTTTATAAATTGTCGAATTTTAAGCAGAAAAACGCCAACCGCACTCAGGCTGATTGTGAAAAAAAGCGAGCACACTTCGTGCCCTATTTTCTGAATATCGAGCGATCAGCGCTTTTTTTAATTTTTTTTCACTTGTAATTTATTTCATTATTATCTTAAGCATTTAAAAAAAATGTTAACTTTTTAGATCGATTATCTTAAAAGGCTTGTTTTTTATTTTATGAATTTTCGTTACTGGCAATTTTTTTTTCTCACAAAAGAGGAGATATAAAATAAGAATTTGAAAGAAATTTTAAAAAACTTTTGGCAACTGTTGGTAACTGTTGGTAACTATTTTAACTGCCAGGGCTTCTATAAGCAATTAAAACAGGTAGCATGAGCTCTCTGGTAATGAATGCCACATAAAGCTACTGGAGGCATATCGTGCTATGGGGTAACTTCTCCTACGGCAACTTTAGCGATAATTGCCCTTTATTTTTTGCTTCATTTCGAAATCTTTCAATATTAAAAAAAACTCTTTGAAGACTTTCCAGCAAAAATAGTTTTCCTATTCAATTAAACCCATTTAAATTCGCCATAATTTAATAAAAATAATTTTTTATTTCCATTGAAATGTTAACAAGCGAAATTAAAATTTCCATCATAATTAACTTATGCGTGTGCGTAAATAATTAGTTTAATAATTTATTAACTTTTCATTTGCATTTATCACGCATTTTTATTACTTTGAAACAATAAATTTTAACTGCTAAAAATATTTACAAATAATTTCTATTTAATATTTCAATCGCTGTAATTAAATTTGTGAGCTTTTTGCCTAATAAAACTTCAATAAAGTTGTGAAAAAGAAACGAGAAGAAAAAAGTCATCAAATATGCTTTTCACTATGACTTGTGTGGTGCGCTATTAATGAAATAAATTAATTCTTTTTTTTCATGTTTATGCCCATTAAAGTCGAGCAAAAGGAAAAACTTTCAGGCCGTTGTTTTTGAAAAGGGGTTATATGCCGAGTTTTATATATTTTTATGGATATTGAAGTCTTGTTCCGCCAGTATTACAACACATTTTGAAAACAGATCATCTGCGATTGCTCAAGATATTTTCAGCTTTTGAAACGGGGATGCGACAGATTTTATCAACTTTTGCCGATGAGCCCTTTTCATTAATAAATCAATATTTTAACAAATAAAATTATATATTTTAAAATTAATTAATAGTAAAAGCATGTTTAATAGTTTATGAATAATTCAAAATCGCTAAAAAGCTTCTGCATGTAATTAATTGGAAATTCTTTCTTTTAATATGAATCATTTAAATGAAAAATATCAAATTGAAATGCTTCATGATTTTTTAAATAAACTAAAATTTTAAGGACACACGATGAAACATTTAAAAAACTGTTTGAAGTTTTTAATAAGTCAGCAGGTCGCTTATCGAAACAATTGATAAAATTTTCAAGCTTTTTATTGTGGACACACATCAAGCTGGCACGGGATATTTATGAATGTGTTGGCAATTTTCAATTTTCTTTAGCGGAGGAATACCTAAAATTCATCTGAAATCATATTTGATTTAAATGTAATTTTTCTTAAAAGTACTTTTTCAAAAAAGTCCTCCGACAAAAAAAAACACTTTTTCAAAAAAGTACTTTAACAAAAAAAGTACGTATTCAAAAAGACACCGCGGCAAAAAACCACTTCTTCGTAGATTAAGTTTTTAAAAATAGTTAGTTTTCTTAAAATTACATTTTCCTAAAAATACTTTTATAAAAGTACTTTTACCTAAGATACTTTCACATAAAAGAACTCTGCGAAAATCACTTTTTGGAGAAACCGTTTTTCAATGACTTTAAAAGAAAATACTTTTTCAATAAAGTGTTTTATAAATAGAGTACTTTTACAACAAAGTACTTTTTCGATAAAGTACTTTAACACAAAAAAAAAGGATTTATTCAAAAAGGTACTTTTCATTCAATAATTTTTAAGAGTAAGTTTTCCTAAATTACTTTTTCCTAAAAATACTTCTTTAAAAGTACTTTTACCTTTGCGAAAAAATTTTTTTGGAGAAACCATTTTTCAATAACTTTCTATGTATGAATATTTCAGGAACATACCTTTTCAATAAAGTGTGTTATAAATAAAGTACTTTTTCAATAAAGTACCTTTTCGATTAGGTACTTTAGTCAATAAACTTATTTTCCATATAAGCACTTTTTCAATAAAATCATTTTCGAATTAAATATTTTTCAAAAAGTTGTAATCATTTCAAGTACTTTTCCCAAAGAGGACTTTTTAAGAACAATACTTTTTTCCAAAGCAAAATTTGAAGTAAATGCCTTTTTTCAGAAGCCACTTTTGAAATAAACATCTTTGCTTACAAGTAACTTTCTAAATATGTACACCTTGAAAAAGTGTCCTCTAAATAAAGTACTTTTTCAACAAAGTAATTTTCCGATAAAGTACTTTTTCAACAAAGTATTTTTACGATAAAGTACAAATAAATAATTTTCAAATAAAATGATTTTCTAATAAATTAGTTTTTAAGAAGTTTCATTTGTTTAAAAGTACTTTTCTTGAAAAAGTACCTTTTGGAAAATCACCTTTTTCGCAAAGCACCATTTTAAGTAAAAGTCTTTTCTTAAGAGTAGGATTTTTGTAACAGCCTTCTTTTCGTAAAAAAACCTGCTAACAAAAAGTACCTCTTCCAAAAAGTACTTTCTGCAACACTATATTTTAGAACATTATATTTTCTAAAAATATATTTCAATATTATCTTCCTGCTGCAGGATGTAACCCTATTTAATTTTTTAGATTAATTACAGAGAAAAAAGGTAAAATATTGAGAAAGGTACCATTTCCAAAATGTCATTACACAAAAACACCGTTTCCAAAAAGTGTTAAATATTTCCAAAGAGAATATTCGAGATTTTGTTTTATTATTAATTTTATTATTGTTAAAAAGTACTGTATCTCGGAGAGTACCTTTTGCGAAAAGCATTTGTTCAAAAGGTACTAATTTGAACTTTAAAGTACCTCTTTAACACTTCATCAGTTAATAACAATTAACTCAGATTTATTATTTTTCAATTTGTGAAAATTATGTCGCATTTTGAGTTCAAAACTTTCACGAAGTTTAGAAACTATTTGTGTGTGTAAAAAAGTACCAAAACTCAATTTCTACCCTGGCTTAATAGTACTTGTACATTTTTCGAATTTTATTTTATTTTTTATATTAAACAAATTGAGGAATTTAAATTAAAACTGAACACAATTGAAAAAACGAGCCCAAATCGTTGACGTTTATTTCTCAAATCAACGATCCATTGTTTGACTGATCGCACATGTTATCATTATTTGAATGTGCTGGTTGGACCCTCTCAGTCAAAAATAAAATGTTGGATATAAGCTAGAGAAAAAGAGTTTCCCAACAGCAGTAATTACTCCCACTTAAAAATAATGATACTATTCGAAAGAAACAATTGACTTGATCTTTAGAGAAAAGTTTTAGGAAAATGTGTTGAATAGATCATGAATATGAGAATCAAAAATATATTTTTTATTAATATAATCGATTGAAAAATATATTGATAATTAAAGTTCTAATGAACTCGAACCCCTTTGGTCACCCATTCGTTAACCCTGTACACATACCAACCAAATTGATTTTCTAGCAGCGAACTTTTTCTAAAGGCCAAAAGACAATTTCAAACATGATTTTTATAAAATAATCACTTTGGCAACGGCAGCTGATCGAATGAGTCGCCGACTGTTTGCATGTTTTTTTTTTTGGCTTAAAACACACAGTTTTTGTTGTCGGTCGATATTTTTTACACATAATTTTTCTTTTACTTCGAACGTAACGTAATACAAGAAGGTTAAACAAACTTATTGTTTGTTGTTCTTGTTCTGTTATTTATATTCATGTCGCATTTGCAGACAGACGTCAAAAAGAATTGAAAATTTAAATCACAACTAAAGCACGCACAAACACGGGCTACACAACAAAAATATGTAGACGGCTAATGAGCACAAGATGAATACCCTACAATTGTGATGTGGGTTACAGAAGGCAATGGGAGACTAGTGTCGAATGTGTTATTCTTTAACAATTTGCAAAAACTTCCGTTAAGACAATATAAAAAATAGGCTGCTTCTCCTTTATTTTTCCACAACATTTATCCAAGGCCTTGAATAGTGGCCACAAGCTGTCACTAGTTAATTGTGTGTCCACATGGAGAAGGTAAGTGTCCATTCGATTTTTGATATTGTCTTGACAAAACGAATTAATTAAAATATTGAAGCAATTTTTTTTATTTCATTATTTATTTTCAAGAAATAGAATATTATTATAATACTACGAATGGCCCAGCGTCACTGGGGCACGTTGGGGACCCTTTGGCACAATCTTAGATGAAGCGTATTCAAGCTTTTATAATTTCGTTAAGGATAAATTTTGTATTAAAATGTTTAGCCAAATATTTACATGATTTACTGCCAAATTGATAAACTCTATCTTGAATCATAAACAAAAGTGTAGGGTGCTCATATTGTGACATACCGAACAAGTGTTGTCGTTTGTAAACTCACAAAAACTGTGTAAATACAAATTGCTTTTTCGTTCTTTTTTTTAAATCTTTTTGTTTAGAACACGAAATACTTGATATACTTTTCAACAGCCAAAAGATAAATAAATAAATTTGGATATTATGAAAAAATATATATAAAAAGATCAACATCTGAATGATACAATAAAAAAAGAGAGAAAAGAAACAAAATCTGTAAATGTCAACAGCCATTACAGCCGACATAAATCTCCAACTTAATAATTTCGGAAGACATGAATGTGAGCTGCACATTTTTGTTTTAATTGTTTTTATTATTTTCGGTGTACAACAACAACAAGAACAACAACAAATAATAATAATGAAAATATGTTAAATATAAAATATCTATTGGCTTTCTGTTTAAATCGTTAAGGAACAAAATATATCAGAGGAATTATATGCAAGAGTTGAGTGATTTATGGGCCATTTGAAATGTGGGAAATTTAGGGTAAAATTGATGAAATTATGATTATGTTTTTGATGAAAAAACAGAGTTTTTAAAAATACGCACGAATACATAAATATAAATTGATTTGAAACAAAGCAAAAGCTTTAAAAATTCTTCAACATTTTTCTTCCCTTCAGAAAAGTTTATCTTTCAAAAAAACAATTCATGTGAAGGGTTTCCAAAAGAGTAGTCCAGAAAGAGGACGATTAATCGATTAATTTCTTTAGATTGTGCATTAATCGCTCTGACGATTAATACAGAAATTAATAGCAGCGTTTTTAACTCCCTGCTTTTCGTAACGTTTTTGGTGCCAACAATTTTAGAGTTGGTTCTCGGTGCTTGATCATATTATTTGTAGATGCTTTTTCAGTTCTTACAGTGGCACTAAAAAATTGTTCATCAAATAATTAAAAATTATATTAATAAAAACAATTATCATCTAGAACCCGGGTAAGTTTTCTCAGCAAATGTTTGCTTTGACAAAGTCGCCTCAATTTCCTTAAAATTTTAGTTCAACTTCTTGCAGGGAAAATTTTAAATTTTCAAATATCGGAAAGTTATTAATTTTACCACGTTTAAAAAAACAAACAATTCTCATCAGATCTTCATGTTTTGAGCTTCTCAAAAGCTTCCCTGACTAATTCTAAGAACCCGTTAGTGGCATGTGTAACTTTTGAATAGCTGAACCGCACCAAATTAGCGGCTGCGTTCTGAAAAAGGTTTCTGAACTTATATTTCCTCGGAATTCGAACCGATTCCAACCGGTGGATTTAAAAATATTTCTAAAAAACTTTAAAAATGCAATTTTTCAAAGTGGTTTTTTCGGAATAACATTTTCAGCAAAAAACTAACCAACTTTTGACATTTCAAAACCACTTTTAGCACCACAAAACGGGTCCAAATGGGTTAATCTGTTCATGAGATATCGTGGACAAAATATATTCGAAAATGTAATCTTTTTGAAAGACTCTGATATTATATATCTGATCGGTTACAGAAATGGAAAGAGGAGTTTTTCTGGACTTAGTTTTCCTATGAATTTAAACTGGTTCAAACCGGTAGATTTCAAAACATCTGAAGAAAAGTTAGAAAAAAGATTTTTTTAAAGCGTTTTTCTTAAAATAATCTTGCAACTGTGTTCACCGAACGATTCCAAGACCTAATCAGTTAAAAAAATTATTAAACCGGGTCAAAATCGGTTAAACTGTTCGTGAGACAACATGAACGACGAAGTTCAAAAAAAATTTTTATAGTAACCGAAATATATACATCAACGTGGAAATCGGTTAATTTGAAAATGAAATTAATGAAGTTTTAGTTGGAGGAGCTCAAACGCATAAAATGACAGAAAAAGCAGGGAAGTAACAGGGAAGTTACAGGGAAGTTGCAGGGAAGGCCTGTAGGGTTAACCGTTTTCCGTATCTTTTTTTGCAACCTGTTTCTCTTACGACTAACCAAAGTGGAACAAAGACTTTCTGTTTTATAAAAGAGTATTTTTCCAGTCTCATATATAAAAATCACACCGCCAAAGTGATGGACATACGCACACCTCCAGCACATAAGGTTGAGTACGTGTGAGTAGTTTTCCAATTTATTTTTGTTTTTTTGAAATATTTTAAAGATTTTGAAAACTTAATCAATATTTTTTGGTCTGTTTATAAATTTCACTTTGGGGATTGTATTGAGACAACAAATCCCTGGGGTAATTAATTAATTCTTTATTTGAAAAGATATTCTTTCATTCCGTATATAATTAAAAAAATGACAATGAGATGCAACGATGCAAACTGGTGTGCCATATTGACTGGCGGCCGCTGTCAATTTGATTTATGAAGAAAGATTATTGGAAATTAAGCAGAGATTTCTATGCGTTCACACTGACAGTCACTGACGCGAGCAAAGCAGACACAAAACGTTTTAGCGGATGCAGCGGTGCCAACCGATTTTTACAAATTAAATTGAGAAGTGGGATTTTCTGAAATCGCATTGTGTTGTGTCATTTACAAATTAACAGTTGAGCGGCAATAAGTCCTCATGCAACCCATGCTCATAACGATCAACAGTCTGGTGCGGATTTCATCCAGGCGGCATGATGGAGCGTTACTTTTTTGCAATTCAGATCGCAATTGCAGTGACTGTCATTCGTTACAGAAACATGATAAAAAATCTTGCGGCTTCAATTGGAAATCAGGGATACGGACGATCGACACATAATTTCAGCAAAACCCGCATGAAACAATCGATTCATTAAAGCAGTGATTTTTAAAACAACTTCATCTCCAGGAATTCTGTCAACTGGTCAACTGTCATTTAATTTCGTGCAATTTTTTATTTTTGGGATTTAGATTTCCTTAAATAAACCAAAAACAATTCCTAAGCTCCAATCCGAGATGCCACGTTTCATCGATGTGAGAAAATAATGGTATTCCATTTTTGCTTGTGGTCAGAACCGTAGAAAGCACTTGGCGGCTATTTTATTCCAGACTTTATCGATAAAATATATCACAATTATGTAAAATCATACGAATTTTTATTTTAAAATAAAAAAGTGCGTTCTTTTCTGGAAAAAAGTGTACATTTTTGCACTTTTATTTGAAAAAAGGGTAACAGGGTAATTTTTAGGAGTTTTAAGACCGAAATTGGTGCCTATTTTATTCCAGACTTTATCGATAAAAAAATATCACAATTATGTAAAATAATACGAATTTCCATTTTAATATAAAAAGTGCGTTCTTTTCTGGAAAAAAGTGTAATATTTTTGCACTTTTATGGTAAACAAGGGTAACAGGGTAATTTGTAGGTGTTTCAAGACTGAAATTGGTGGCTATTTTATTCCAGACTTTATCGATAAAAAATATATCACGATTGTAGATAATCATACGAATTTTCATTTTAATATGAAAAAGTACGTTCTTTTCTGGAAAAAATGTAACATTTTTTCACCTTAATTTGAAAAAAAGGTAATTTGCAGGAGTTTTAAGACTAAAATTATTTTTCGATACAAAATTTTGATTAATTTGTACTAAATTCTTTATTTGCAAATGACAAAATATGCCCGACTTCTAATAAAAAGTGTAGCATTCTTTTCGAGAAAAGAAATCAAGACAAATTTTTTGCACCTTTTCGCATAATTGAACTCCAAGTAAATCGTTTATGAAGAATACCAACTCCAGTGGTGTTGCTTAATTTAAAATATATTTCCAGTGAGAAAAAAAAAATAACTGAAAAATATTTCGCTTTAACAACAAGTCAACGGAAAAATCAATAACTTGACGCCTTCGATTTCATTTATTTCAGTCCGTCTTTTTCTTTTTTATTTCTACTACGAAACACTTAAAAATTCCTGTTGCGTTTTAAATGAAACACTTGATTTTTATATTGTGTTTTAATGAGATTTAAAATGACTTTTAATTAAATTGTTTTTTGGTTTTCAATATTCAACGAACACTTCTTATTTCAGGCATTTCCTTGTAAAATATAATGAAAAAATAATGAGAAAAAAATAAAAGTGAAATAAAAAACGAAACCCACAAAGTTGTTGAAATCATTCCGAGTAGCTGCTGTTGTTGTGGTTTTCATTTCAGACATGTTCGCACTACAATTACTTGGTAACAGTGGGCGCCATAATTTATTTATAAAATCAAAATTTTTACTTTCGTTTTAGTTTAAGAAAACTAAAAAGTGTGCGAAACAAGTGTTTTTTGGCAATTTTTGCCAACGCAGGTTGAGTAATAAATAATTGAAGTCGCCGGTAAAAAATGAAACCGTGACATGTTAAAAAAAACAATTGTTTTTAAATTTTATAAATTCATGAAAAGATTTCATTATATTAATTTTTATTTACAAAATTTCATTCAACGAACTTTTTCATATTTAATACGTTTTTTACCGCCAACATCTGCTCTAAATTTGCCAAAATAATTTTTTTCTCATACTGACAGATTTAGAGCATCGTAAAAGAAATGGATTTTGAAAGAATCTATGCGTGCTTTTTAGATATTCTTCTTTTTTTTCTTTATTTCTTTTTTATTGAGGTTAAAGCGTTTTTCAGTTTATATTTTAAAATTCTAAACGTTTAATGTGTAACACGAATTTGCCTACAATTTATTTATTTTTTATTGGGTTTTTTCTTCTGGCTGTTTTTGCTGTAAACATAAACCGATTAACATCGTCAGACAAACGTAAATAAGTCTGTGTGTTTGTGTGCATGTCTGTCTGCCTATACAATGTAAGAGTTTTGTAAAATATTATAATACAGTGAAGTCGCGGTGCGGTGCCAATTGCATGATGCTTTTTTTTTGTATGCGTGCTAAAAATCAGCTCTCAAAATGTGGGTGATTCGACCGAAATGCAACAAGTCTGCAGCAGAAATTGTACGGAAAATGAGTTTCAAATAAAAACTGTATGGCGATGGGCAACAGTTTGTTGGGTTTAGAAAAAAAATTTTATTTCAAATTTCAAATTTTATTTTAGTTAAGTAAACGATGGTGGTCTTTGCATGTCAAAGAAAACGTCGTTTCGTTTTGTTTATAATCAAAATTAATGCATAAATAAACAAGTCTGTTTGTTTGTCGCTGCCTGAATTGGCAAACAAGTCTGGCACAAAATTTTCTAGCGTCTGGATGTAATTCTTTTTTAAATTGTACTTTTCCGAAAATGTATTTTTGAGCTACAAGAAATTTTGAGGGAAATACTGTTAAAAAGTGTTGTTTTTGAATATGAAACTGTTTAAAAAGAGCACTTGAAAGAAAAGTAATAACTTAAATAAAAAATTTTACTTAAAAATACGCTTTTCAAATAGGTACTTTTTAAAAAAACTGCACTTTAGAAATGTAATAAGAAAAATGACTCGAGAAGAGAATGTTGAAAAAAGTTATTTTCAAAAGTTACTTTTTAAAAAAGTACTGCTTCAATAATTTATTCTTTTAAAAAGTACTTCTACAAAAAGTTACTTTTTAAAAAAGTACTGCTTCAAAAACATACTTTTAAAAAAAGTAATTTTTTTAAGAAGCTACTTTTTTTAAAAGTACTTCTTCAAAAAGTTACTTTTTGAAAAGTACTTCTTCAAAACGTTACATTTTAAAAAAGTACTTCTTCAATAATTTATTCTTTTAAAAAGTACTTCTACAAAAAGTTACTTTTTAAAAAAGTACTGCTTCAAAAAGTTACTTTTTAAAAAAGTACTGCTTCAAAAACATACTTTTAAAAAAAGTAATTTTTTTAAGAAGCTACTTTTTTAAAAAGTACTTCTTCAAAAAGTTACTTTTTGAAAAGTACTTCTTCAAAAGGTACTTTACAAATAGGACTATTAAAGAGAGTACTTTAAAAAGTCTTTCCAAATATATCACTTCTTTCAAAATTTACTTTAATATATATATATATATATATATATATATATATATATATATATATATATACTTTTCTCAAAAGGTACTTTCAAAAAAAGCTACAACTTTCGAATATTAATTTTGGAAAAGATACTTTTTTGAAAATAGTATTTTGGGAACTAGTATTTTGTTATTAATGAAAATATATCTAACTTAAGCGCAGATGAATCGGGAATATATATTAATAATAGAATAATATATTTTGTTGTAGCAAAAAATTTTGGGTAAAGGCACCACCTGATGATCAGCATTAGTCTCAGTGGAATGGGTATAGGAACCTCTAAATTGACAATTTTAAATATTTTAATAAAATGTTCTAAAAAGATATCAGCACGATATTTTAATTTGAATTTAGAGAAAAAAACTCATCTCATGTGCCACTGCCACCATATAATGTTGCACCATGTTTTACTCTGTTTTGGTAACATGTGCTAATTTAGCAGGGGATTATGAGCAGAAAGTTATCATTTTGCTTATAAATAAATAATAACTTTTCGAAATTGTATTTTACTGTTGATATTCACAAACGTTTATTAGAGTTAAAGTATATTTTAGCAGCCTAAATCACTTATGAAACTTCTGACGACACGTGTAACGCTACTGTTTTCTATTTAATTAAAAAAAATCCCAAAACAACTTTTGTGTGAGCCAAAACATATTTGAAATGTTATCCATAAAGATAAGATTCTTTTTCCAAATTAAAAGTATATATAGGAAATATAGGGTGTTTTTTATAGTCATAATAAAACATAGTAATATATTTTTGATATCAATGAAACGGTCTTTATTGGATAGAAAATTTTATGACTTTGATTTGTAAATACAAGGTGCAATCTGGAACACCAATTTTCACAAACAGTAACATTCTTGAAAGACAAATGGGCCAATGAGTCCGCCAGACCATAAAGCGCACCAAACAGTAATTTTCTGTAGATGTAATGGTGTTTCGACAAAAGCTTGTGGATTCTTCTCACTCCAAATTTTCATCGGGAAATAAAATTTTGACCGGACAAAGTCCACGATAAGTTTGACGAACAGAACCATTATTTTGATTAAAAATTTGCACAATTCGCGCGCGTTGCTCTGCTGTAAGTCGATCATGAATGAAATGTCAAAGCAAACTAAACAAAAAGCAACTATCAGCTGTTAAATGGGTGCTCAAATAAAGCAGTGATGCCAACTCAAAGTTGTATCACTCTATAAAAAACACCCTATATATTCTTTGATAAAATAAACACGAAATTGTGTACTTTTAATTAAAATTTTTTTTATCACTTTTTATCACTTTTAGCTGAGTTAATCAGCGAAAAGTATACAAGATATTTCATATAAAAAAAAATTATTTTCCAACAGTTTCTCAATTTAAAAATTGTTACGCCAATTCAAAACTGATCTTTATAACACATGAAAACTTTAATTTAATAACAATTTTTATGCAACTGAATACTCCCGATATATCAAGAATTTTCTCCAAACAGTTTCCTAAATTATTGTCCGGCAAGTAAATCAACCATCGTGTAAATAAACAACCCAAAAAGTTATTATTTACAGCAGATGATAATCCGAGTGTTTGTTTTCTCTGCCGCCTTTTTTATTTAATTATTTATTTGTCTTTTCGCTCAATTCATGATAAGACACCTTTCGAAAAGTTTTTGGTTACACAAAACCGTTAGATTAGTTTGATGTTTTGCCCTGCAGCTTATCATGGAAATTAGAAAAACATTGAAAACGATATGTTTTGATATAAAAACGAGCAGATAATGAAAGTACAGAACAAACTTTGGGAACAAGTTGTTGCCGTTTTTATAACACCCTGACGACTCAACAGAGTATTGAAAGTGAGACGAGTAAAATTATGACTCCAGTCTCAGTGGCCTGATTACGGAAGATGAGTTTCCGAATCAAAAACAATCGATAATTATTGTAGTATCTATTCCATTTATTGCAGATGCTCTCAGATCAAAGATCAACTTTAAAAACTCTTTGAAAGTTTACTGAGAAATTGGCATTAGCAGCAGCGCAATATAGACAACATGATAAGCATTAATTCAGACAAACCCAACGTTATTTATGAATAAATTTTTCTTACATGAACTTTTTTTGTATATAAAACTTAACAGGCTTTTAATTTCGAATCAGCCATGGGCAAATGAATTTGTGAATTTTATTCAAATTCAAATTTATTTTGAAGGCATTAAAAAAGTGGTGGAGTTTTGCTTCAGTATTTGAGTCCATTCGTAATGAGGAACACTTAAGACTTTGACTTATTGCTTTTTTTTCTGGAAAAGATGTCAAATTTGTTCACCTTCTTTTCTAAAAGGTTATAATTTGGAGAAGTTTAAAAACAGAATTAATTTTTCGTAAGTTTTCTTTTTTGGAAAAAATTTAACATTTTTTAGCTTCTTTTGGAAAAGTTTGAAAACAGAATTAATTTTTCGTAAGTGATGTTGAATTCATTTTCAATAAATTCTTAATTTTTAATTGACGGAATGTTACACTAAAAAGTGTAAAAAATGTTGCACTTTTTTCTAGAAAAGAAACCAACATTAGACGTCATCTTTTTCCTATAAGACATTTTACATCGATAGTAAATTCCTTTTTGTCCTTTTCAATATCCCGTATAATTTCGCTTACGGACCACGTTATTTCATTCCGAAATAAAACGTTTTTTTCTGATTCCCAATTTTAAATTGATTCACTTCCGTACATCGTTATAAAACAAAATTTTTTTTATTATATTTTCTATTCTATTTTACGCTTTAACTAAGCAAATGGTTTCAGAGGAGCGATAATTTATATGGAAACCAAAAATTACTTTTTATAAGTTTTATAAGTTTATTCTAAGAAATGTTGGGTAAAGGTTCCCTGATGATCTGCCTTGGCCCAATGAAATGGGCATGGGAACTAAATTGATCACTTAAATTTCTTTAGTAAGATTTTGGGAAAAAAGAATCAGCACATAATTAAAATTAAACAGTTTTAAAAAAGTTTTAATCCTTTCGAATTGTATTTTTTTCTACTTTTAATTTCACTTTGGTGAATCATAATTCACACAATTTATTGCTTAATATTTGTAATAGTGTTTTATTAAAAAGTTGAGCTAATTTTTGTTTCAGCAGATATATAAAAATTAATTTTTTTAAAATATTATTACTTACAAATAAAACAGCAAAAACTAATAGTGCCTCAACATGTACAGTCTTACCTAAAAATAAAGAACGAAAAAAATATTTGAAAAATATTTATCGAATTTATTGTGTAAATTTAGAGAATTTAAAGAAGTTTATTTTTTGGATAATGTAGTAGTTAGTATTTTTAAAAACTTTCTTATCTGCTAGAGATTAAGAATGTCTCTAAGACTTAATTTTATTAGCTGTTACAAAGAAGAATTGTTGTAACGTATAAAAATATTTGTTTTAAAAAAATATATAATTTAAAAGCAACTAATTTCGTACAAATATTGATTTAAAACTCTTCCAAAATTATTTTCTTAACACCTCAGGATCTTCCATTCCAGTAACAAAAGCAATTTTTATGGTTTTTTTCTTCTTTTTTATAACATTTAATTCACAAACTGTACTACAGCTGTTTTTGTTTCTATAAAAAATTAGAAATTTGCAATTTAAAATAGAAATTCTCTTATATTTTGCTAGTGATTTCTTTCAAAAAAAAAAAAAAAAAAAAAAAAACTTATATAAATTGATCTGCTGCTTGGAAGTCAAATTCACCCGTATTATGAGTGACGACGTCGACGTTACATTAACACGGCAGCAAAAAATTCCCACTTATTTAGTCTTTGTCGACCGAAATTGACTTCAGGTAACATGTTCTATTAAGATTATATGCCTTGGAGAATACTAAGGGGCTGTTAATAATAATTAATTATTGTCGACAATTGAATGACAACCTGCATTCATTTTGTTGTAGTGTTGATGCGGTGTCGCCGTCGTCATTCATGATATTAATATGAAAATCAAGCAAATTCTAAAGGAAAATATTAGGTTGAGCTGTTTCATGTTCTTCGAACATGATCGGCTGTTTATTATATATACAGGATTGCATTTCATAAAATCTACTTAAAACCAATTAAAAATGGTTTTAAGTTGTATGGTAAAATCCGGGACCAAATTCCGGCATTCGATATCGATCGAAATTTCAATAATTTTAAAATTTCAATCGATATGAAACGCCGTAATTTGCCTCTTGGTTGATTATAAAATTTAAACCAGAACTTATTAAAACGACATCATTGTGAATAAGCTTCAATGCAGCTGAAACAAAACACACCCGATTTATGCTGAAAAGGACTGCAAAAGTGGCCAAATTGTCCCAATAGTTTTAGAGAAAGAAAATGTTCCATTTGCCATTTTGCGTTAAAAAGTGTAAAAAATGTTGCATATTTTTCCAGAAAAGAAACCAACGTTAATAATTATATTTTGCCCTTCGACCATGAATTCAGTGAAGGTTTAGGCGTCTTTTTACTTGTTCTTATTAAAGCTGCCAGTGCTTTAGTTTCAGCTAAAATTACTGACATCATTTTCTTTCCTTTTTTTCTTAACATTAAAAAACAAATTCTCTTTTTTCCGATACATTAAATTTTTTGATTACTTTTAAGCGTTTCTTTACACAAACAAACATTCAGGCACATTTTTATTCCTTTTTGCATTGAAATTTGAAATCATGATGAATAATTGTTCATTCATAAGTGAAACTTTGAAAAAAAGAAAACAAAAAGCAGCAGCAGAAATCTCTAGTTAATCATCTTAATTAAGCATGACCGTGTATAACACGATGTTTTGCTTTCCATGCCACATGTGGCTGCCTCATAGTTTTTTTATTTTTATTTTGCTTTTTATAATTAATGATTTATTTCTTTAGGCTTCATGTTAAAAAAATAGACTCGAAACAGAATTTCAAAAAAGTTTTGGCGAATAATATTAAAAAAAAAAAAAAAAAAAAAAAAAGACGGAAGCGACAATGAAGTCATCGTTTATAATGAAGGATGTGATTGCGAATATTTGCCGGCCATAATATGACTTTTAAATCAAAATGTTTTGCCCAAAAGGTTGCATATAAAACACACATCTATGATTCACTTGGGGTTGGTTGAGGTATTTTATAATTTTTTTTGTTTTTTTTTACTTTTAAGTTTTCTTGTTGTGGATTTAAAAGTCATTGGAAATATTTCATTTCGCAGAATTTAATATTTAGTAATTTTTTTGTTTTATAATAATGACAACCTTATAAAGCAGCTGAAAGATAAATATTTTTAAGATACTTTCGCAAAAGGAGCCTTTTAAATAAAATTATTTTGTTAAAAGTACTTTTTCATATGCCTAATCATTTGACAAAGTACCGCTACCAAAAAGTATATCTTGCAATAGGTTTGTTCTCCAAAATTGTTTATATCCCAAGACTAGATTTTAAAAAAGTACATTTTCAAAAATAATTTTTGTAAAATTTCTTATTAAACAAAAAGTACCATTTTCACAAACAGCATTTTACAAATCCACAGTTTCTAAAGAGTGCTGTTTCCAAGTATAATTTTTTTGAATACTTTTTGCAAAGAGTACACCTTCAAAAGGTACCAAATTAAACCTAATAGTACCCCCAAATGTTAAAAGTACCAAAGTGTTAGTGACACTTAGCTTAGATGGAAAATACCTGTTGCATAAATTTACATTAGTTTTAATTGTTGGCACTATTTTCCGGTATTTTCCCTTTTAAGTACCTTTTTGTGTCAGTTTCGAAAAAGTCAGATTTTAATATTAGAACGTTTCTAATGTGGGGTACTAAGTCCAATGTACGTTTACATTCAATTACTTTGGCAAAAAAGTACCAAAACCGAGCACGAATTTTAAAAAGATGCCAAAATATCCGAGATTCGTTTCAGAACGAAATTCTGTCACCAAAAATAATATATTTTTTAGTAGCTTTTGCGAAGAACAAAAGTCAAGTTTTATTTGAACTTTACTGATGAGTGAAACTAAATCGAATATATTTTTATATTCATGTACATTGACAAAAAAGTACCAAAAATAACACTTTGTAAATTTTAAAGAGTGCCAAAAAACTTCGCTTCAGGATATATACTGTTTCCATTTTTACCATTTGGTACCATTTTTTTCAAAAGGTACCAAATGAAGCCTAAAAGTATCACACAATTCAATAGTGCACCAACATTTTAGTTTTTTGTATCGTTTTTACGTACCTTTTTTGGTACTTTTTTGATCAGCTCCGATATAGGTCAAGTTTTATCTGAATTTTTCCAATGAGCGGAACTAAATCGAAGGTATTTTTACTTTGACAAAAAAGTACCAAAAACGGGTACCATTTCACACCACGTCTTTGTGAATTTTAAGGAGTGCCAAAAAACTTCGTCTCAGTAAATATGCTGTTTCCAAAAATAAAACTTATTTAAGTAACTTTTGCGAAGAAAATTTTTTAAAATGAATCATATCAAGCCTAAAAGTAACTCACAATTAAAGAATGCACCAGCATTTAAAATTTTTTGTACCGTTTTTACGTACCTTTTTGGTACTTTTTTGATCAGCTTCGAAAGAACTCGAGAATGTTTCTAATGAGCAAAACTAAATCGAAGGCGTTTTTACTTTAATATATATGGACAAATAAAGTACCAACAATGGGTCCCATTTCACACCCCTTCTTTGTGAATTTTAAGGAGTGCCAAAAAATTTCGTTTCAGGAAATATGCTGGTCACAAAAATAAAACTTTTTAAGAAGCTTTTGGGGAAAACATTTTCTCAAAAGGTACCAAATGAAAACAAAAAGCACCCTTTTACTACTAACCTTCCAGAATGCACCATGTCAGTCTAACATTGAACTTGAATGGAAATTAACTAAATTACGTATATTAGTCCGCATTTTAAATTTTTTATTTTTTCCGGTATTTTCCCCTTTTGCTACCTTTTTTTGTCCACCTCGAAAAAAAAGTTATATTTTATTATTTAAACATTCATCTCTCATGCAATTTATCATTGAGAAAAAAGTACCAAAAACGAGTACGATTTTACGAGTTTTCAAAAATTTCCAAAACACATTCGAGATAGTTTTCAGATATAAAAAATGCACCAAAAAAGTTTTCACTATATTCGGTACTTTCAAACATGTATGAAAGTGCAAAATAGTACCAAATTCAATGTTTGCCCTCTTTTAATCCCTAGAAGAACACAGGAGTTCATAGAAAACCACCAAGCGCGTTTTAAATAATTTTTTAGCATCATTTACATAATTTAATAGTTTCGAGATTATATCTTTTGGATTTTCCGAGACATTAAGATACCGATTTCACCCCGTTTTGCCCACTTTTACCCCCTTTCGCCTTCGAATTTCTGATAGTCTCTTCATGATAAGTCTATACTTCGGAATGTCCAACTACACACTGGCTATGTGTCAGTAACATTTGCCTGGCCCACCGTTTACCTGACATTCGATATTCTTTTGTTCGCTGCCCGCGTCGTAAAAACTAAAAAGTGGACCAATAGGTCGAACATACTGTATTAAGAGTACTTTAAATCTTTTGCGAACCAGCCAAGGCCGCAAACTCACAATCTCTACTTTTCTATTCACTCGTCAGCAACATTTTTTAGCTGATATCTTCCCCGTCTTGCATGTTTTGTTTTTAATGACTGATTTTGTTGTTAAAATGTTTTTCAAAACCAGTCAATCACTTGCCAGTGAATCAGCACTATTCCAGTTGCACTGAATCACAATAAACGTTCGTTTTTCTGCTCGCAATTAAATTGCATGTTGCACAAACAATTTTCATTTCGCAAAAAGTCCACTTTAAGAATTCTTTCAAATCTCTAGAAACCATTTAAGATCGCGTGTCGAAAGAAATATATTCAACTTTTACATTTTATTACAAAATTTTTATGTGTCTGTAATAGTTTATGTTTTTTCTAATTTTTCTTTTTTTAATTCTTTTTTTCAATAATAAAAATACAAAAAATGTGTTTGTTGTTCTTTGCTGAAACATACATAAAATGTTGCAAATATTTCAGTCTGTTTAACTTTTGAGAAAAAAAAAACGTTTTTAATAAACCTCATTAATTGCGTTAATAATATTTTCTGTTTAATTATAAATTTTTTTCATATAATTACGAGGGCATAATTATCAATTTACGAAATATGTGGTGTATAACATGTTGCGGTTTATTCCCAGTTGGCATTTTGGTTGGGAACGTTGTTTTAATCACTTAAATGAGTCCTCTTCATTGTCTCCTGGGGACTGAATCTGTTCGCAATTGGTGAAGAATTTATTTATGATTCATCAATACACAAGATAATATTATTTCCTGGCAATTTTATTGTTTTTTTTAATTAATATTTTTTGTTTGTTTTTTATGCAAATAATTTACTGGCCCCACACGGGCAACAATCCAGTCATTGTTTGTTATTCAAAATTTTTTATTAACTTAATGAAATAACAAATATAAAAGATATTTAAATAACTTTCAAGATTTGTTACTGTGTCTCATAATTTTTTTTTTTTTTTGTTTTGTTTTTTGACTCGCTAAAATGTTATTGATTTAATAGAACCCAAAACAAATTTATGCAGGTATGGAAACTAAAATAAGTGCTTAGATTAATGTGAATCTGGCAGGCGAATAACAACATGGAATCAAAAACCAATTCATTGGGATGATCCTCAGATTCCGTTAGTTAGACCAACAGTACAAGAGATTTAATATGAACTGGTTTTGTCGCATATCTGGAATGGAAATTTTCATCGAATGTAACCTCGTGTGTGGGTAAAGTTACAACAACGATTAAAGACTATTTAAAGTATAGTCATAAATTATAGAATTCCCAGTTGAAAAGGAGACAAAAATGATTCTTAAATAATTAAAAATACTAGCAGAAAAGATTCTAGCACTCAAAAAAAAATAAAAAAATTGGTAGATCTAACCAACTTTGTTGGTTAAAATACCACCAATCAATGAAAATAGTAAAACCAACTGACAAGTAATTGTATAATAAACAATTTATAAAATAACTCCACTGTTAATCATGAATATGAAGTTTCCATGATCTTCATTAATGCATAATTGTCATAATTTATTATTAAAAAGTTGTTGTTGAAACTATTATTGTCGGTTGATTTAACAGTGTTAGTTGTACTTTTACCGTAAAAACTGCACTGTTACCGACTATTAAATCAACCGAAAATAATAGTTTCTTTACAACTTTAATTGTAAAGTAACAACTTTTTAATAGTAAATTATGACAATTATGCATTAATGAAGATCATGAAAACTCCATATTCATGATTAACAGCAGAGTCGAACTCAGGATGTTACGCTTCGTAGTCTGCTGTTAATTACTTCAGCCAGCAAAATACACAAAAATTATAAATTTTATTTTAACTTTTATATTGGCAAAACTTACAATTAAATTACTTAAAGATTTTACAATAACAATTCCTTAACAAACTTTAAATGGTTATTTTAACTGATGATAGTAGTTAAATAGACATACATTTTTACAATGACTATTCTGAAATCACTTTTTAAGGTTATTTTTTGCGAAAGAAAGAGAGCCTTCGACATCGTGAATGAGGCAGTAAATTGTTATTTCAATCAAAAAAATGGTTTGTTTATAAAACTCCCAACAACAATTTACACTAGCAGTTCAGTTACTGCTGCAGAATGGTAAGTTTAACCAACAGAGATATTGTAGTGATACAAGTTTTAGCAACTATTTACATTAATAGTTAGTTTACATCGGAAATTGGTTAGGTTAACCAACAACTTTTCTTTTGCGTGTATGATATAAAATGCTAACTGGGTTGTTATTGCGATCATTATTATTATTTTTTTCTTTTCATTATTTTATTTCAATAATTATACGCAGTAGGCTTTGATATTTAAAATGCCGGTTTTGTTATAAAACATTTTGTAAACAAATACATTTAAGACAATGTATTTGGTACATATTCAAATATATTTAATAATGTATTTAACCCTTGAGGTACTACCATAAATCAATTTTAGTCGTATAATATTTTTACAAAATTGTAATTATCAAATTATTTTAATATCGAGAGTCTACTTAAAATATTATTTACAAAATGGTGGACAAACTGGAGTCCACTGTCTTACTAACCACTGCAATAATATCCGTGCGATGACGAATAGCGTGACCGGCTATCAGTGAGCATATGCAGAAGAATACCAGGCAGTTCATTTATTGCTCCTCACAACAACTTATCAATTTTCTTAAACTTGACTTAAGCTCGTGGGCCTGTTGTGAATGCACAATTAACGAATTTGACGGAATTCATTAGAAACTTCAACCGAAATATATAAATTAAATTTTTTAATACGAGTGCAGTTGGATAATTTCGTGTTAAGCTCGATAAAAAATTCGTAGTGTGTTGCAATCGATCCATGTATAACAACATAAAATCTCTTTTGGATTGCGATTGAACATCGCCAAACACCACTTTGAAGTGATTACACGGTTTCTCTTATGGTCCCATATAGATTTTCCAAGCCCCCAACATTCAATTAATATTCCTAGAATTTTAACGACGATTTCATGGTGATGACCACTGCCTACTTCTGAAGATAATTCCTGCATTTGGACTTCCCATGAATTTAAACCGAACTGAATTTCGAACCGGTAAACAAAACACTTTTTAAATTATTTTTTTTTGAATAATGTTTGAGCGACTTCAGTGATCCATCAACGTTCCCTAGATATTGTGAACTAAGAAAATTAAAAAGAAATCTTTTTTTTTCGCTCCGAAATTATATATCTGGGGTCAAATTACCGTACTCGATATCGATCGAAATTTCCATACAATTTAAATGGAAATTTCGATCGATATCGAATGCCTTAATTTGTCCCCAGATCAGTTAATGTATATTAATCACCGCTGATCACGTGGGAATCGGTGGATTTGATATTTAAAATCAATTAAATAAATTAGACATCAAAAGCAGAAAATAGCACAAAAATCAGAGGGCAAATTACCGCCTTCGATACCGATCTAAATTTCGATACAACTTCTACACAAATTTCGATCGATATCGAGTGCCGTAATTTGGCCCCAGGTTACGATATATTTGCGGAAAGTTACTGGGATGGTCTTTGGGGTCAACCGTTTTCTATACTTTTTTTATTTTTTATTATTTTTTATTTTATTTTGAAAGTCTAATCTGCTTCAAACAAACGCTAATTGCTTCTGGTTCATAACCAACTGGCCAGTTTTTCGTAGCTGATCGAAGATAAAGAAATTTTATATGGCCAATTACAACCAAAAGAGTGTGGGCCCTATTATTCGCGTTCAACAATACTTCGCTGATATTTTATGATTTTGACATAAAGATTTTATCATGTAAAAATGTAGATCCTTAAGACAGAATTAATAATAAATATGTGGAGTACATTTTCGGTCACTTCATCGATTTCGCCCAGAAACGTACAATTATCGTCTATCAAAACGTTAATGATGATGACGTCTTTAACTTTAATGCGAAACTAACTAAAACTTAAAAGCCATTTACAACTAAAACTGTTAACTCGACTATTGAAAATATCTCAACCACCATCATTATTTTAGAATATTATTTTGTAATTAAAATGAATACCTTCTAGCCCCTAACCCTCCCTAACCCTTCCCCTAAGTAATTCATAAAATGCATCTAGACACTTAATGTCAATTAACATAATTAAATGTCAAAACAGCAGAATACATTTTGCCATAAATTTAATTTCAACAAACCGAATGTTCGACTGCACCAAAATAATGGCACATTAAATCACATTTCAAAACCATTTTGCGTCAAGAAAACTCGCAAAGATTCTATTTGCTGGCCCAAAATAAACAAATTTTTTTTATTTTTCTATTTTCTTAATCATCAAGTTTCAAAATCATACAAACACATTTCAAATCTCACAGACTATCATGCAAAATATTTCTACACTGAAATGTATATGAAGATGAGATATGATAATTTTTTTTTAAAACAAAAATATCTCAATCTATTTTAAAAGAAAAAGAAAATAATATTGCAAATTTGAAAAAGAAAAGAAAACAGCGAGCGACACACAATATTTAAAGCAAATGTTTTTTAGACTGGGTTAGCAGAACAGTTGGCAGACAGGCACACTTGCACGCTCATCTCAAAAACAAGAACGAGCGCGGCAAATAAAATAGAAGGAAGAATTTTGAAAGATAATCGAAATTCGAAATTTCAATATTTTCGAACAATCTAAAGCTAAAAGAGACAGGCGGAAAGAGAGAGAGAGAGAGGGAGAGAGAAGAAAAATAACGAAATAATTTGGTATGTAAAATAACGAAACGACCTTAAAATTTCTTTTGAATTTTTTATTATTTTTTATTAATAATTTTGTTTAATTTACAGATTAAATAGGCAGTGAAAATTTACGAGGTGTCATGTCCCCAACATTTTTGTGTGTCTAATTGCTTCGGTTAAGATATTTAATATAAATTTAGCACGCCTTAACTGTTTGCTAAGTGGCCAACAATAATACTTTTGCAATTTGCGAAAATTTGATTTAAAAAACAAATTTTCTTTAAAGAAAAAACGTGTGTGCAACCAACTGCACTCAGTGGCTAATAAATCAAATTTAATTTGAAGGCAATTTTTATTAGGGATTGTTATTGAATTGCCGCAAGTCCTTGAGAAAGTTAATTGCAGGCATTTTGGTTTAAGAGAGTACGGGAATAGAAACGAGAAAAAATCGCGTTAAAAAATGTATCAGTAATAAAATAGTTTCACTGGCAGTGATGCCAACTCTTGTGTGATCAAAAGCACTGTGAGCTTACAAATTTTTATTGTTGTTATTTTAGAGCCATCCACGTTTATTAAAACAAGAAATTTAAATTTTTGATTTGATTGTGCGTCAAATAAGTCCGAAAGCAAAAGGTGCAATTAAATAAAATACATATAAAAATCAAGTCAAAATATTCCATTCATGAGCAGACTTGACAAGCTTTTCTCGTCGGATTGAAGTTAGTCCATCTCAGATTTCTGTTGCTCAATTTATTTGCTGTACTTTCCCAGACTTTCTTTGATATTTTGCTGCAAAGAAAAGTACAGGCCCCCTGGGTTTTAAGTGTTTCTTTTTAACAATTTAATCAAATACCAACACATTTTCAAGCAAAACATGTGTATGAATTTGTAGTGTGAACAGAAAATACATCTAGAGAATATTCTTAGTTGAGCAAAAATATTTTCTAAAAATAAACTCACCTTGAAATATGTTCGGTTTTTCAATTTAGATGAAAATTGTTGTTGGCGTTTTCTTGTTCCTTTCGTTTGTAATATTTTATATTTAAAATTTTGATTTTATGTATCTCAGAAACGCCTGTGTGACGACAACGTTAAAAATGTTAAAAGATGAGTTGGCGGCTGCTCGAATAGATATTTGAAAAATATATATTTTGGATTTTTATTTGAATTTTGTAGTTCGAATTAGAATTTAACAGATATCCAACAAGAATCTAAGATGAGAAAGAAGGAAGTATTAAATTAAAGAGAGCGAATGGGAAAGAAGGAGAGGGAGAGACTGAGAGAGAGAGAGAGTGAGGGAGAAAGAGAAGAGTAAAATAAAAATTGACAAAAACAAATTTAAATGATAATGACGATTTTTTGTCTTGGTAGTTGCGAAAAATAATCTCAGAAAAGTGGGTGGCTGTTATAAAAAAAAATTTTATTCTTTTTTGTGGTTGTATGGAGGCTGTCTGAGAATTAACCACTAAACAGCGACTACGTTTGTAGCATAATAATAGTTCCATAAAGCAACTTTAATGCTGGAAATCTCGAAACATGTTTGATAGATTCAAAACGCCTTATCAGCTTTCGAAAAAGGGCGTTACCTACTTAAAGCCTAGTTAATGTTAAAGTTTGTTTATTATAATTATTTAATATCCGGGAAGGCTTAATGGAAATAAAATCCGGAGAGAAATAATGGATTAAAATCAAAAGGTGGGCGCAACATTTTGATGATATAAAATCGGATCCACAAGAATAACGTGGGCGTAATATTTTGATGATATAAAAAAGCGGATCCACAAGAATAACGTGGGCTTAATATTTTGATGATATGAAATCGGATCCACACAAATATAATGGGCATAACATTTTGATGATATAAACCAGATCCACAAAAATAAAGTGGGCGTAAGATATCGATGATATAAAAACAGATCCACAAAAAAAAAGATACTCTGCACGAATTAATGTTGTAACTTCATACAATACTGGAAATAAAACTGAACGCATAGCAAAAGTGGGCGTGCCTCTGCTTCTAAATACATTGGCAGTTATTCATGAAGTATTTACTAATCAACAGGTGCAAAGTAACAGGTGTGCAAAATTTTATCTTGTATCTTTTCACCAAGTGTGCTATTGAGTCATATTGTCATAAAGTCATATTATTTTAGTACAGTTCAAAACATGTTCTGTTGTGCTGCATACAAGTAAGTCATATTATAATAAGAATTTTTCACGTTTTTTTTTTCATAAAATAGCGGCGGTGGTATATGTTAGCCGGCGCTACTTGCATGACAAAATAAACAAAAATAATTAAGAATGTATTCACACTTTTAAATCTGTAGATTAAATAACGGTTTTATCAAACAGAAATTAGTAGACAAAAATTTAATTAAACCGTAGACACAAATGAAATTATTTACAATTAAGTCACAAGCAGCCAGTGAAGGTTTTCCAACTTGCCGCCGCTAAAAAGTTTCATTCGGCAACCAGCTGATTCTTTTTACATGCGTTATTCCATTTTCAAAATTTCAAAGCTTCGTGCCGAAAAATTAAAATTTAATTTTAATATCTTGTAGTGACACATATTTTATTTAAAAGGACATAAAAATCGATTTGTGAGTTAATGTTTGAGATATTGGAAAAATAAAAATAGGGAACATTTTAAATATGACAAATATTTTGGCGAACAATTTATTTCTCGTTGGTGTAAATAATAAATAAAATGAAAGAAAACCTCTGGCCGAATTTCATCCAATTCGAAAGGGATCGTGTCTAACTCTTTGTCGATTCGACTTTGAACGACTCACATATAGAAATTCATTTCGAGAATCGTGTGCGCCGTAAGACAAACCTTAAGGTTTTGAATATAAATGGAGTTACTTGAGTGTAAAATCTTTGGTGGCATATAATTCCAATTGCGAGATTTTCATAAGAGCTGATCGAATTCGGAAACAACGCACAAAAAAAATGAAGAGTTGGACACCCACAAGCATATTTTTATGTGCTATTAATTTGTGACTTACGACTACATTTTGAGTTCCCCAAATAAGTCTAGGAAAACAATAAATTTAAAAATGTTTATTCAGCCATTTCACAGAGTTCACTTCCGATGTGGAACTAATTTTGTATCTGATTCCAACCAGTAGAATAAAACGATAGAAGATAAAAAAGGAAAAGTGAAAGTTTAAAATAATATATTTAGTTATTGTAAGAAATGTTGGGTAAAGGTTCCCTGATGATTAGCTCTAGTAAAATGCGCATGGGAACTAGATAAAATCCCTCAACTTTGAATTTTTTAGTAAGATTTTAGGGAAAAAAGAATCAGAACATAATTAAAATTAAATAGTTTAAAAATCAAATAGTATTTTTTGTAATTAAATCACTTTTAATATCTTAAACAGATCAACTGATGAATTAGAAACATTCTTCGTTTCGAAAAATTGTTTCGTTTTTATCTGAAGATTCGACATACCGGATCAAGTCTGATTTTGGAAGGAATTGGATTCTGTGAAATGACTGATTGTTTAAGATTTTTCAAAGATGTAAATCTTTGTAAAAGGAAAGTCTTGGAGCCTCGTGTCAATGTTCTAGATCTGCTTCAGACTAGACTGCAGCAGACTAACAAACAAAAGCGATGAAGTTAATTTTATCAATTTCGAGATTTTTACAATCCTAAACAATTCGTGAAAAGAAACAGTAAATATTCACTTCAAAAAAATAGACTTAAATATTCCCCGCACTCTGTGGACTATATCAGAGTTGAGTGACTGATGACCACTTTGAGGTTTGTGGAAAACCTTCTGCAGTCTTCTGTAGACTGCAAAACGTTTAGCGCTTTAAAATAGTCGCATGAGCCTCAAAGAGTCCACCTTTTACCCCACTAAATAAATGAAAATGAACAGGACAAAACCGGGGATGGATATAAGATAAAATAAATATTTCTTGTGTATCATCAACAAAACTGGAGAACAGTTCAAGTGTTTAAATTCGTTTGAGATTAACTCTTTTCATACGATTTTTTATTGTCATATTAAATCTAATTAAAAACAGTTAATAAATTTGTTTTTCATTTATGTTCCATTGCCAAGTTGGAGCCATTCGGGAACGGCACTCGTAACTGTTTGTTTTAAATATATCGTTTAGACAAAATTAGCACTTGGATTTGGTATAAAAATTTTTCTCATTTTTTTATTATTTTTATATTCTTTTTTTGTTTTTCGTGTTGTTGTTGTATTTTGATTTCGTAATTTAAGATAACCTTCAAAAATATATCATAGAATTTTTTCGTTTTTGAAAAATTTTGGTTGCGAAATAATTTCTTTTAGAACGAAAGCACTTGTTAATAGAAATTTAAAAAAAAAAACAAACGTATTAAGTTACGAAAAGCAGGTACAGTTGATTTTAGGAAATTTTGGGTCTTGTTTTACAAATTAAAATAATTTTTTTGTTAAAACATTTTAAATTCTTTTCCAATTAATTTATTTAATTTTAAGTTTTACATGAATTTTTTTTATTATTTTTTTTTTTATTACACACTTTTTCGTATTCAAGCTGCTCTGCTATCGATCGTAAAAACTGGCCAAAATTGCAAAAGTTTTCTTTTACAAAATTTATTTAAAATTTAACGTTAAGAAAATTTATAAAGAAATTTGAGTTTGCGTTTTTAAAATCAATTCGTTTGGGTTAAAATGAAAATTAACTCAGTAAATTTTTTTCTTACTAAAAAAAAGCGACGTTAACCGAGCGACGGTTTTCTCTCAACTAAAGAAAAATTCACAAGAATTTACGAAAAGCACAAAATATTTTTTCGAAAAATGTTCATTCGAAATTTTTCCTCTTTCTCTGATTTCGTCTTGCAGTTGGCGTTCTTCACATTTCTTCGAGTTTTCCCAAGTAGATTTTCTTTTTGAGTTATTTTATTTTTCGTATTCTCTAATTTTCAAATCGCACAAAACAACAACACCAACAAATGATTTGAATGTTTGGTTTGTATTTTACTTTTTCAAACAGTTTTCAATACAATTTGTTTTTTATTTGATTTTACTTTATTTTATTTAAATTTTTTTTTTTCGTCTCTATCAGCTTCATTTATATTCAATTTGTTTAGATAATTTTGGCTGCAGGCCATAATTTCTTCTAACTGTTATAGTTTTCCTTAGATTTTCTTTTGTATTGAACATTTTCTTGTTTATTTGATATATTTTAATCCGATAGTCTCGAAATGTGTTGTTGTTGTGTTTGTGTTTGTGTCTCTTGTTCTTTATTGCAATAATTAAAATGTTTTGTAAAACAAAACAGAAGCAGCGAGAAAAAAATTTTAAATATAAGAATGAAACATTTGGCGGGTATTTGTCACTATTCGCTGATTTATTTCTGTTTCATTTGTAAACCGGATATGAATTTTTCAACAATTCAATAAAAATAAAATACTTTTTTAATTATTTGAATTTAAAGAAAACATTTAAATCCATTAGCCAAATTATTATGTCAGAAGAGTCAAAATTGACAAGGCGTTTATTTATTTATATACACTTTCGTTTAAATAATAAGGGGTTAATGAGGCAGTGCACAGTGGAGCAGTTTTGTAAATGAAATGAAATTAATGACATAACGAAATCTTAAAAAGATTTCTTAAAAGATTTCAAATTTATACTTTCAATAAAACCGGTTTATGATTTATAAGAAGCAGCAGATACCGAATGGCATTTTTAACCCTGGATGGTGGGCTGTTTCCCCACTCTTGGGAACAGAAAATACAGGTTGGGTAAAGAGTTTTTATAAATAACAGCTGGAGAATAAATAAATTAACAATTTACAACTGAAGAAGAAACCAAAACAATAAAATTGTATTATTAAAAATCAGCCATCATTCGTCTTAAAATAGCCTGATTACTGAAGTGATTACAACAACAAAAATATTGGCATCTGTAATTTCGAATTTAAAAACGGAAATTACTTTTTTCCAACTTTTTCGTCAATAATATCTCACAAACTGTTTTATCGATTTTAGCCCAGTTTATGGTGTTGGAAGTGGTTGCATTAATTCGGGCAAACGATCGGCGAAGGTGCTTAGAAGTTAAAAAAACACTTTGGAAAATGCTCGTTTTCTCGTTTTTCGTTTTTTTTTATATCCTGATATCGACCGGTTCGAATCGGTTCAAATTCACAGGAAATCTGGGTTGGGGACAGTTTTGCAAAACGTAGTTTGATTTGATTTTTGCAGCTGTTAAAAAATAGCAGGTCTCATACTTCCGCACACATTCATACACACAAACACACACATATACTCAAACATATATTCACATACACACATATAAACTTACACACACATATACGCATACATACAGACATAGCGACAACTTCTCAAAATTAGTCAGGAGCGCTTTCTACGACCTTAAAACTTCGAGATCTAATGAGAACTCAGTTTTTGCAAAACGGAGAGAAATAATTTTTATTTATATTGAAAATACTTTGCAAAATAAATTTGCGAAATTTCAGTGCAAACATGCCGACGGGTTGTCCGTTTTTGTGACAGACTGTACACTACTAATGACCTCACACAAGAAGTGGCAACGTAGTTAACCACGGAAAATTACTTAAAAAACAACTGTAATCATAACTGTATCTGAGGTGTTGAAGTTAGCTAGTGAGAGTGAGACGCAAAACTCTCGAAGGAAAGTGAACAGTCGGTGGTCTGGCTGCTCTTAAAATATAATTGCCAACGACGAGGCTTGATGTTGGACTGACGTAAAGCTGCTTTGCGACTGTCTTCATGATTTTGGTGAACGTAAATAACGTTGGAAAGAATATTTAAAAAAAACTCTAATTAAAATGTGTTCTTTTCTAAAAAATAATGCAATATTTCTTGCACTTTTTTATTTACGAGTTGTAGATGTGAATGTAAAGATAATTTTGTGAACAGCGTATTAATATTTTGAAGAAATAAAAAAATTTATTTTGTTACACAGTGTTAGTGAGCCTCATGTAAGACTTTATGAACACGAACTTCTTTCTCATACTGTAGCGCTCCGTTATTGTTATCCCATGCAATTATTAACTATTAATTAAAACACATTCGGTTAATAGATTGAAAGATATACTGATTTACATTCGAGCGACATAAAAATTATCTTCTTACGAGCAATAAGATTTTGTGTGTAAATTTTTTTGAAAGGAATCAACTGAAATAAATTGACTCATTAAGTTAAGTCAGGCGAAGAGTTCACACCAACACCAACACATAAATATTATTCTGGGAAATCGTAAATCAACCCGTAATAAAATTTTATATCAAAAATTAAATAAATATTGAGTTAGACTTTGTGTTTGATTTTTTTTTTTTTTTGGGATAATTAATTTATTGGAAAAAAATTTTGTTTATGGTTATTTAACGACTTCCAACTGATTAACAATAACGTTTATTAATAAAATACAAAATTGAGACTAATAAATAATAAATTTTATGGGAAAATATATTAAAATAATTTTATTTATTTATTAAACAAGAGATTTGCTTGGCAAAATGTTTGCACAAACTAATTAGGAGTTTGCTAATGAACAAACAAATTATATTTTATTCTATGAATTTTTTTTTTTACTTCTCGAAACTTGTGGAAGCAACGAACTTAAATGGAGGGTATATAAAATTCAAGAAATAATTGTTATTTTCTGATGGATAATAGAAGTCAAAAATAATTTAAATATTTTTCAAGTAAAACAAAAATCTTGAAATAACTTTTATTTTCTGATCGAAAGATAAGATTCAAGATATAGAATTTATAGGGTATATAAAATTCACTAAAGCCGCCCAAAAAAATTCTCTTACTTAACGACTAGAAAATGCAACAAATAAAGTTCTTAAAAACCTATAAAATCCGAAACCAAATAAAATTAAAAGACAACTTATCACTGAGCGTGTGTGTGCAGTGTGAACCCTGCACACACACGCACACGAAAACTTGTGGATCAATAAAATATTTTCTTAACTCGGGAACTTATAAATTATTTAAGTGCCACAAAATATGTCATCTTGAAATTTAAATTTGATATTCTTTCAAATCAATTTAATAAATAAAACTTAGCAGCATATAATTATAAAATGCATAAATAAATTCTTATTAAAAAAAGAAAAAAACGTTACAGCCTTGGCCCAAAAAAGCACATGAGCAATATTTCAAAGAATTTCAAAAGAAAATTTTTATTAAAAAAAACCAACAAAAAATAACTCATACGAGAATGTATTTTGTCATTAAATGGAACACATGAATTAAATTTTTTATAAATTTTATTATAATTTTTATATTCTGGCTCACATACACAACAACAACAATAACAACAACAACACGAATTCGTTTGCGTTTTCAGTTTTATTCTTCTGTTTTTCCACATTTTCATAGACGAACCATAAGTTTTGTAATAATTTATCTGTTCACAACGATTTTCATCAAAATCGATATTAAATTCAAGGCTTATGCGCGTTTATGTTGCCGATATTTTTTTTCTCTTTTAATGTTTTCGTATTTCGCGTAATCAAATATTTTATGGATTTAATAGAGAAAAATAATTAAATACATGATATTTATTTGGGTCAATTGAATTGTGTTCATTTTCATAGATGATCGGCATAAATTTATGAGTTTGTCTTTATGCATTTAATTGATTTACATGTTTCTGTTAGAGTCAATATTTTATATGAGAAACGCTGTGCTTGGCTGCTTTGGCGTAGGGAAATAGGGAAAGGGAAGAGGGCATAATGACGCAACGCAAGCAGATAAGCAGATGATTTCCCCTACGAGATGCGTTACGCAAAAACTTTTTGTTTCTTTTTCTGACATTAATATTCATTTTTTTGAATCAAATGAATATTAACAATGAAATATATCGTGAGTGAAAATGCAAAAGGTTGTAAGTAAAAAATATTAGAAAAATATATAACAGAAGTGACAAAAAATTTCTTTATATATTTTAATTTAAAATTTGGTTTATAATTAACAAACCACATCAGACACCGTAAATTAAGTCAAAATCGATTATCCGTGGGTGAGATGTCGTTCACGAAAAACTTCGCCAAAAAATTATAATTTTTTTTAACTCCGAAATTATATATCTGATCAGTTAGTGTCTCGTTTCTTTTATAGTAACCGAAAAGGAAAGTAACCACCGCTTAACACGTCAATGTTTGCTGATTTAAAAATTAAAATAACAGCGTTTTAGCTGGAAGAGATCAACAGCACAGAATAACACAAAAACCACGACAGCTTTTTGCTAAAAATTAGCGGGAAGTTACAGGGATGTTCTTTAAGGTCAACCTTTTTTAATAACGAATTTTTTAAGCAAAGATATGAGAATCAAGGTATAAAATTTATTTATTGATGAATAAATTAAAATGAAGAAATAATTTTTATTTTCCGATGGAAAAAAAGTCACCAACTAAATTTTATTTTTTCAAGTCAAATAAAAATCTCCAAATAACTTTTATTTTCTGATGGAAAATAGAAGTCAAGAAAAATATTTTAGTTTTTTAAGGTAAAATAAAAATCTTGAAATAACTTTTATAATTTGATCGAAAAATAAGATTCAAGAAATTTATATTTTTAGGCTTAAAAACCATTCAAATAACTTTTATTTTCTGGCTGAAAAACAAAGTTCAAGAAATAATTGTTATTTCCTGATGGAAAATAGAAGTAAAGAAATAACTTATTTTTTAACGTCAAATTTAAACCTTGAAATAACTATTATTTTCTGATGAAAAGTTAAGGTTAAAGAAATAATTGTTATATTCTGATGGATAATAGAAGTGAAATATAACTTTTATTTTTTTAAGTAAAACAAAAAACTTGAAATAACTTTTGTTTTCTGATCGAAATATAAAACTTAAGATAAAATTTTTACTTTCTGGTCTATATTTTGATCAAGACTCAAGAAATAAATTTCATTTTCTGATGAAAAATAAGAATCAAGAAATAACTTTTATATTTTAACGTCAAATAAAAACCTTGAAATAACTTTTATTTCCCGATCGAAGAATAAAAGTTATGAAAAAAATTTTATTTTCTGATAGAAAGATAAGGTTTAAGATATAATTGTTATTTTCTGATGGATAATAGAAGTCAAAAATAACTTTTATTTTTTCAAGTAAAAACAAAAATCTTGAAATGACTTTTATTTTCAAATCAAAATATAAAAATCTTGAAATAACTTTTATTTTCAGATCAAAAAATAAAAATCTTGTTATAACTTTTATTTTCTGATCGAAAAATAAAAGTCATGATATAACTTTTATTTTCTGATTGACAAATAAGAATCAAGAAATAATTTCGATCGAAAAATGAGACTCAAAATATATCTTTTATTTCCCGATCGAAATGTGAAATTCAAGAAATAAGATTCAAGATATAGTTTTTATTTTCTGATTGAAAATAGAGGTAAAAAAATAACTTTAACTTTTTTTTTTTAAATAAAACAAAAATCTTGATATAACTTTTATTTCCTCATCGAATTATAAGATTGAATATATAACTGTTATTTTCTAAAGACTAAATAAATTTTAGTAAATAACTTTTATTTTCTAAGTGAAAAACAAAACTCACGATATAAAACTCAAAATGTGATTTTTTTAAATAAAACTCGTATACGTTACGGTCGCTGAAATTGTACGTTGAACACAGATTTTTACATTTTGTTCAGCGATATACAAATTTCTATAAATTATAAAGAGTATAATTTTTCAAAATAATTTTGAAAATAGCAGAATACATCATGTCTGATCTGGTCGGTCCTATTTGTTGTTTATGTCCAACATTTAGGGAAGGAAAGTTTCAAAATAGAATTCACAAATCGAGGTTCACAAACTTGTAGCCTACGATTTTGCCTGCAAGTGGCAAATATTTTCACTTTGCCGAAACCGATTTGCATAGAAGCTGTTATGGAATAGTCAATATGATTTTTAAGAATTTATATAAAAAGTCTAAATACATCCATATCACAGAATCTGATTATACTTGGTTCTGTTTTTTTTCGCTTCAAAAAACACGAAAGAAATATATTTTTTGGGATGAAATGCTTTTTGATTTTATTCACTAATTTCGTTAATGATGTGAAACATAATTTCACTCCGGGAAATTTTTTCGTTTATAGTTTTTTGAGAAACCAAAACAGGGAACCGATTACGATTTAAAACGGAATTGAGCCCCTTTGAAATGGCTGATGGTACCGTGATTTTATGATTCCAAACTAATCACTCAATTATATATAACATATATAAATTAATAACAATAAATTTTAAATTTTCAAAAACTGTGTTTCGCTGTGACTCATGGCAAAACCAATTAACACTTCATATTGAAAAAAGATACAATAAACAGTTTTATTGGATATCATTTAACACATTTAAAATATTATATAAGTTTTTTATGTGTGTCACTTAAAACTGCCAGCATTTCTTTTTTTTCTTTTTCTTTTTTGCCTCAAGAGTTATAAAAAATCAATCAAACATTTTATTTTCTTATTTCCTTTATTCAAACACCCGTAAGACACATGTCACACTTATGTAAATGTCTTGGCTAAAACTAACTTGAGATAAGATTTATATGGAAATAATAACAACAACATGAAAAAAAATTTGAGGCGTATAATTTATTCACATCTTGACTCAGTCAAATGGCAGCAAAAACAACTTTCTTTGCACAAAACAAATTAACGTTTTTTTTTCCTTTTTGTTTGTCTTGATTAAATCAAAAATGTGTACAACTGAATACCCAGATATTAATAAAGTTAACCAGCAGATGGAAAGTGGTACGAAGGCAGGAGAGCCCAAGAAAGTGCCGTTGAGAGAAGATCACTGAAGTGGATCACATCAATCAATTTCTTGAACAAAGAATAACCAAATTTTGTAGTTTCAATTTTGATATGGATACATTTTTATGGATGGATACAATTTCAAAGAACACAACACAAGAACACAATAGACAAAACAAAACAAAAAATAAATAAATAAAAAGAAAGAATTAACCCGAAAAAAAGAACAAGGAAAGACAAACACAAAACAATTATCAATAATAAAGAAGATTTTTTTGCCAACGAGAAACCGGCTTGAGTTGAAAAAAATATTTGAAATTGTTTTATAAAAAGCAGAGAACTGAACTGACTTAAGGTCAAACATTTAATGCCCTACAGCCGGTTAGTGTAGCGTTGTGAGGTAATTGTTATTATGCATCACTGGCAAACTTGGATAACTTTCCATTATCATGGAAATAGAGGTGTGACGATGCACAGTGGGGGAGTTCGAAAAAAATTTAAAACAATTCTGGTTTCTTTGGAAAAATAATTTAAAGTTTAAAGAAAGAATCAGAACTGGTACAGAACGATATGGAAATCATTTAGTCCTGCAGTAAAATGCGGTCCTAAAATTGGATCTATTTTATCTTGGCTCAAAATCTTATATTTTTATTTTTAGTTGCAAGAAATTTACATGGAAGTACTTATTCTTGTATTGAATTAAGTTTATATATAAAAAAAAATTATGGTGACCAATCAAAACCCCTTTTTTGAAATTAAAGAAAAAAATCTTTATTTTTTATTAAATTTTATTTATAAAAATTTTTATTCAATTTCTTTTAATAGTTCGAACCGCATTTTTTAATTCAAAAAGACATGATAAATAATTGAAAGCATTAGGGAAAGTTAACATCAGTTTATATATATATATATATATATATATATATATTTATATATATATATATATATATATATATATATATATAAATTTCACAACAGAGCAGAACAGCTGTTTTCGAAAGCCACTGCACTTTCCTCATCAGTGGTTATGTGCATGTTTGTTTCTTACCGCCAGTTAGTTGGCTAAAAGCAATTGTTAGGAAGTGTTATTAAATAATAATAAACATGAGTGCTGATGATGAAAGTGTAGCGGTTTTCAAAAACAGCTATTCTGCTCCGCAAAGTAAATCATATATTTAAAAACTGCTGTTGACTTTTCCTAATACTTATATTGAATTAAATTTAGTTGTAAAATATTATGCTGACAAATCAAAGTCTCTTTTCTTTAAACTAAAGAAAAAAACTTTATTTTTTATTGAATTTTATTTATAAAAATTTATATTAAATTTAAGTTAATAATGCGAACAGAGTTTTTTAATTCGAAAAGACATGATACATATTTGAAGGCATTAGGGAAAGTCAACATCATTTTTTAAATATATATAAACTACACGGCAGAGCAGAACAGCTGTTTTCGAAAATATATAAATTTTTATATTCAAAATGTTACAGGAAACTACAGATTTTTTTCTTTGATTTACAAAAAAAGGAATTTCAATTTTTCATTAAAATTTCTTATATTTTTGTCGTCATAGAAGAGGAGGAAGAGTTCATAAATATTTTCATAAATGAAAGTTGATATTTGAAACTCTTTTCTGGCTCCCAGAAACCCTTCCAAAGACAACCAGTTCTTTTACACATAAAATCTCAATTTTTTAAGAAACTTTTCTTGGGAAAAAATTGCAACAAAAAAAAATACTTAATTACTTATGAACGATAACAAAATTTCACTCTTTTTGAAAATAACGTCCCAAATACTTGATCACCCTCATGATGTTGCACACACACAACACACACAACCACCTGAAATAATTAACAAAGAATCGAGTTGTTCTGCAGAACATTAAACACCACAATTTGCAAAACTCACGTTACTAAAAAAGTTCTACGAAAACATGGAAACAGAAACTCTTGATAACGAAAATCCAAATTAAATTAACAACTGAATGAGGCAGTCGTCAGTAGACGTGTTTTGTTTTTGTTTGTGTGCGAAAAGAGTTACAAAAATATTTTGCGAATAATTACTTTGATAAAATTTCGTTGCTGGAAATTCCTGTGAAGTGGAGGAGCAGATATAGAGCTTATCAGCAGTAGCAGTTGTTGTTGTTACTGTTGTTGCTGTTGTTGCTGTTGTTAATTTGAATATCTCATTTAAACTTTATTTAGTAGCTAATTTTATCTTGTCGTTGTTCCTGTCGTTGTTCCTGTTGTTGTTTTAAATTGAATTATTTTTTTTCACATTTAATTTTTAATCACACAACAGCTCGCACTCTTGTCGTTATAATTTTTTTAAATAAATTTTTTATATCTTTTCTTTTTTTTTTTGCTCCCTTGTTTTATTATTTTGCAATTAATTTCTTTGTTGCAGCTGTTTTCCTTTTTTGTACTTATTTGATTAAATGATTTTTTAAAATACTTTTTGTAAACAATATTTTCATTTAAGCGATTTTCTTTCTTTTGTTGTTTGTGCAAGAGGCAACAAGCGCAACCTCTGACATGTGGATACCGAACGCGTTCAATGCAAATAAGCGAATGAAGTTTAAAGAAAAAGTTCTCTTTTCGTTACACAGAAGAAATTTTGCTTTTAAACAGCGATCTTCAAGAAGAGATCGAGCAGTAAAAAATGTTTTATTTAGTGGAATTACTTCAACTGTAGATATGCAGGCCCAAGCAAGAGCGATTTTTAAATAGCGACGTTGTGTACTGCAAGAGTTGCCATTGCAGCTGCTTTTAATACTTTTTAATGATAATTGTTAAGGAATTCGTGGGAAATTGTTATTAAAGTGGGAATGATATAAAAGTAATTGTTACACTTTTTTCCCCGTGCAAAGGATCACTTGGAGGAATTTTTGGAAATTGTTATTTAAAAGTTTGGCACATAACGAACGCTTGACCTTACAGACCGTCTGTAGAATTTCCAGCTGGTCGTAATTGTTGATATTTTTGCATCTCGTCAGCTGTTTGTAACCAGGAAAAATTTGTTTTTTTTTTCTAAAGTTCTTAGCCATTAAATTTAATTTTAGCAAATTAATTTTGAACAAAATAAGTGGATGGGACTAAATTTTAAAAGTTATTAATTTTAAACATCTTTTAAAAAATTTTTATGAACACTATTTTTTGAAAAATTCGCAAGATTTGAATCAATAAGAGATTTTAGGTTTTCCGGGATTTTATTTTATATAATTTATTTTAAATGAACGATATTTCTCGAGTGATTTTATTTACTTTTAATTTTGTTGTACCACCAGCTGGCAGGGCATGACACCTGCATACGCCGACCATTGTGCTGGAACTATAAAACTACGTGATAACGTTGAGAGAACAGCTGAAGAAAGATGAGAAAATAGAGAATTGGCTGCAGTCATTTTATTATTCGCCTCGGCGCGGAGTTTCGCTACACTAAGGACACAACACAGAGATTTAATGCGTTCTTTAGAACACGATCGCTATCGATAACGGTCAACGATCAATATTAACCCTCATCAACAATCAACACAACCGCACAATTATGCAGAATTCAGTAGTTTATTCATGAAGGAGTCAGTAGTGGAAACCTGGATCACTTAAATTTATTTACTTCGTCCTGGCTTAAACTATCCGAGTAGAACAAAATGTATTTGTTTGTGAACGATGCATCCCGAGCAAATTTAATGGAATTGAAAAAGGAGTACTTGATTTGTTTTATAACTATATAAAAAATTTCTTAATTAATTTGGGTGATTTACTGCCTGGTTCACAATGTGGAAAGTAAATTTTTCTTTCGTGCAAATATATTTCAAAGAAAAACAAAATTTTATGAATTGTTTTTGTTTCAAAAGTATTTATACGAACGAAAGAATGCTTTCGACATCGTGAATCGATATGAATCAATGAACTGTGTTTTATTTATTGATCTTTTCTAAATTACATGGCACGATAGTGTCCATGCATTTGAGAGATTTTTACCTGGACTGCCTCAGTAATCTAGAATTTATTATTAAGAATTTTTTTGTGAACGATATTCCTCGTGCGATTCAGTCCATTTGAATCTTTATTATACAATTTGTATTCGAATAAATTCAGAATAAATGTGTCGAAGAAGTCTTTATTAATTTCGTTTAATTCAAAAAGATTTCATTCCGAAAAAAATCGTTTAATTCCCTGTTTTCTGAGGACTTAAATTTACGGATTTACGACATGGCATTCCGTGACATTCGCTGACAATTGCACTTCCTATTTCTTCAATGATGGCAACTCTTTTATTTCATCAAACAACTTTATTCGCCTCGAAACCCCCAACAGTTACGCAAAGCGAATTTATCTTTTAAGAGCCAAACTTCTTGGCTCTCATTTGTTTTTTACTCTTTAGCAAATAATCGCAGAGAATTATTTCCAAAACGAATGCAGATAGAAGTTTATTTTTGTTGTTGTTTACCTGTTGATTGTTTTGTTTATCTATGAAAAAAATAAAATAAAATGTATGAACACGCATATACAAATTCAACACGTAACTTGAGGTTTAAAGAAATCAACAGAAACTATCCAGAGAAAATTGTGATCAAATAGAAACTAAATTAATTCGAGCAAATACTTAATTATTTATTTATGCGTGTGTGTTTAGATGTAATTATTTGTGCACCAGATTATATAACAGAAATGGTTAAGACCAGCTGCTAAATAATTATTATTGAGGCGAAGAAGTGTCATTTAAGGCGAAAGTATGCTTTTTTAAATCTCTGGCAAATTTTATTAAAATTGTGTGGGCGTTGCATCAGGTATTCGGGGAGAAGTTATGCCCTGAAATAAATTCCAAAAAATCCGACCCAACAAACGCTGGTTCCCATCATTTAATACAGACTTTAAAATATATATCTGATTGGAGAGTTCGGCATAACTCACGCACTTCCCTACTGTTTTCTGATTTATTTGAGCAGTTGTCTATTGAAATATTTAATTTTGACAATGGAAAAATGGAATTTTATTAATGATACTGCTTCATAATTTAAATTCATCGTATCAATGAAGTTGTTATATTGATCAAATGTATCGTTCGTAAGTATTTCATTTATTACAATAAGTTTTCATTAAAGTAACTTCAACGAAACTAGAAAAAAATCTGCGAAATACTCGTGCACTCTAGGACACTTTCAGTGCACCTGCACTGAAAATTTTATAAGAAGAGAATTGACAAATGCGGCGTAAGTTTTGAAATCCTGCCACTTTTTATTTATTTCCAATATTTATTTCAAATTAATTATGGTATTTCCTCACAACAATTCTAGAATATGAATCATGGAATATTGTATCTGCCTTTTAGAACAGAATTAAATTTAAATCAAGTTATTATTGCCCTTCCTAAACTGTGCAAATGCACGTTGACTTCTGGTAAACATAAAAGAAAATTGTGGCCAATTACAGGAACGTTTAAAGCAACAAATTTATTCGGCGAGTTGTGATAAAGAATTGCTGGCGAAATTTAAATCAAATTAAAATTCATACAAATAAATTTGTTTAGGGCTTGTAACATACCAACACACACACACACACACACACACACATGCCTGAACACATCCCAAACTCCTGCTGACTATTAAAAAAAACAACCGAAAATTTCGAATATTTCCATTGCCAGCAAACAAAAGCCCAGCAGCAGCAGCTTTGGCAGGAATAGCAACCAGAGTCCAACAGAGTCCAACAAAAAAAATTAAAAATAAATATAAAATAAATATAAAATAAAATTAAATAAAAATAAATAAATAAAACCAAACAAAGTAAAACAGCATCATCGTATACACATAAAACAAACATTGAATCTGCTGTAGTTGGTTGGCCAAAATCGACAAAAACAAAAATTAAAAGCAACCAAAAAAAAGTACAAAAATAAAAGCGCTGAAGAAGAAGAATAAGAGAAGTAGAAGTATTTTTGTAACGTTCTAAATTTAGGCTGCTCAAACTGGTTCCTCCAGTTTCCTGATAATCTGGGTGACGACTACGCCTGGCTATAAAATCGTTGCGATGTAGCTGGTGATCATGATGACAATGACGACGACGATGATGATGATGATGACGTTGTTGGTGATGATGATGTTGCTGATGCCATGATCTGTTTTAAAACATGCAACATAAGAGAGCACATCAGACATCCAAACAAATGGACTAAAGCAACATGCAATGGACATGATATTGTATTTGCAGAGCCTTTAAGGAATTAAATCGTTTATAATTTTTAACTTTCCTTTTTTTTAATTTGGCAGACACTCAGGTTGTGGACCCTACTAAAACAATAAAAGATTGTGCTGGAAATATGAAAGGAGGAGATGGTGTTGGTAAAAAATAGTTAGAATTTATAGCAGCCTATAAAAGAATCGAGAACATTAACTTATCGGTGTTTTTTATAGAGTGATACAACTTTGAGTTGGCATCACTGCTTTATTTGATTATCCATTTAACAGCTGATAGTTGCGTTTTGTTTAGTTTGCTTTGACATTTTATTGTAGATCGACTTAGACCAGAGCAACGCGTGCAAATTGTGGAAATTGTTAATCAAAATAATGGTTCTGTTCGTCAAACTCATCATGCTCTTCATCCATTCAAAACTTTATTTTCCGATGAAGCCCATTTCTGGTTGAATGGGTACGTAAATAAACATAATTGTTGCATTTGGAGTGTGGAGAATCCACAAGCTATTGTCGAAACACCATTCCATCCACAGAAAATTACTGTTTGGTGCGCTTTATGGTCTGGCGGAGTCATTGGCCCATATGGCTTCAAAAACGATGATTTTCAGAATGTCACCGTTTGTGGAAATTGGTGTTCCAGATTGCGCCTTGTACGCGCCAGCCGTGGCGGCCACATGGCCGAAATCATATTTAAACATTAATGTCATAAATTTTTCTATCCAATAAAGACCGTTTCAATGATATCAAAATTATATTACTATGATTTGTTATGATTTAAACTTGTATCACTCTATAAAAAACACCCTATATAAATTCGGGGATTTTCATATAATTTTTCTTTTCGAAGTGTTGCCTTCACGATATCTCATGAACGATTCAACCGATTCGTTAGCGACGATGTCAAGCTGTAATTAGCCTGTGGAATTTTATTAGAAAACTAAACTATTTTGTATGACTCTATTGAAATAAATTTGATTTCTTTCTGAACATTTCCTGCCAATTTTAAACAAGTAATAAATTTATTTTAAAAAAATGTATTTTTTAAACATATCCTGTTATGAATTGATTCATTGAAAGACCTGCTTTAATGCACATACTTTTGCGATACACAAAAAGTAGCCAAATATATACAAAGTCTATGGCATCATGGGTTCGTTGTATTTTCTGCTTTTTGCTTATCGCTGCAATAAGAACATGATGGACAGTGTAAAAACGTACCCTTCACAGGATGGGGGGGAGCTAACAGTTGAGCCACTAAAACACAATTTATATGACAGGCGAGTATAAATCTTAGATATTTTATTATTGTAACACATCACCGGCTCAGAGTGCAAACCGGACAAGTCCACTTTTTACAAAAACGAAATAAATTTAAGAATTTACCGATCATTTCTTTTTGTGATCGTACAATCGTTTTGAACTGCTGCTCACAATTCCAGCCATTCGCCTCTGATTCGAGGTAATAGATATTAATTCTTGCAGCTGCTCCCATAAGACAACACGCCTCTGTTTGGCCATTTCAGCCAAGTATTATTATTTGACCAGCAGCAGTAAATTTTGCTCTTGACTGTCCTTTCGTTCTTCTTATTTTTAATTTCATTTGCTGATGTTGAAGTCGTTTTATTTGTTAGCAAAAAAAAATTAAAAAAAACAAAACATAAATTTTTTATACCTCCACTCCAATGATTTTGACTGAGAAAGTGGTTCTGCTAATATTTTTTTTCTTTTTAACTTTTTTTTCTTTGGCTTCAAGAGTTTCAGTTTCTTTTTTTTCTGTATTCGTTATTTTAATTTTTTGCGGCACAATTCTTGTCCTCAAACTGGTTTCACTTGGCCCTTTTCTTCAGGTTGATTAATTAAAAAACAAAAAATAAGTGAAATTTTTCATTTAAACATATTTTTTTCATAATGTTGTTGTTGTTGTTATTTTCCCTAGGGAAACTATAAGAGAACCACACAAAAAGCTTTCAGCATTTTTTGATTTATTTCATTTCAGCTAAAATTTAAAATGCATTAAAATAATGCAAAAAAACAAAATGAAGTTTGTAAAAGAAATTTTAAATTTGGTTGCAGTGAATTTGAAAAATTGTAAATCGTTGCTGCTTAACGACTTGAAACAGGATGGCAGACAAGGCTGTCTGCCATTATGTCGGTGATGGTTGGTGTTTGCAAATATATCGGCGATATTTTTATTGTCGAAGAAAAGAAAGAAACTGCTTTCGAACTTTATTTTCCCGGATACACAAATTCGAAGAGTTTTCCGTTCGAATCGTATTCCACTGTGAACTCGCAGGTGTGTTAAGACCATCGTATAATTTTTAATTGCGATTTCCAGCAGATGCGCGTCTCCCAAATTTATCAAATACGTTTGTTTTATTGTCAAGGAGAATGAGTTTAAGAAAAAACGGATGAACTTAAAGGCCTTAACTTTAACTTCACGTTAATTTCAACCGCAGATATTTTTCTCTCGATAACTGTAAAAGAATCGAGAACTCTTTCTGATCAGATATAAAATTCCGGACTTTAAAAATAAAACAAAAAACACTTTTTGGAACTTTTCGTTAATGACTTTCCATGAACGGCTGACCGAATTTTACTCTGAAGCCGAAGTTATTAAAGAAAACAGTTTTAAAAATGTTTTTTTCCTGAGTTCGATTTTTGTTTGCCAATTCCGCCATGGATTGAACTTCAAAACACTCTTTTCAAATTTTATTGTTACTATTTTATAAGTTAATAATTTCTTGCAGTGTAATTTATTTAAAAAAAAAAATTATTCTTCTTAAGATTTGCTAATTTTACCTGAAGCCCATACTCAATATGAGTACCTATATCGTTACCGGTTATGCCGATATTTCTTTTTGAGTATCAGTATCGCTATCGCATCGGCTAAAATGCGCCACGTCACTTCTCTAATTAAAACAGAAGCAATTAGTGTTTATGAACGTGTCACGAACGGAACCAACAACTTTTGATTGACATATAAAATATATTTTAAGGGCCACAACGTTCGCAAGTATTTCAGAAAATTTAAATCTGGCTTAAGAGAAATGAAATAAGAAATTCAGAAAATAGGACATGAGGAAAATAATCAAACGGCAACACAGACTTAACAAAAGTGCGACTCTTTAGCAATCACCATTGACTGCAACATTCTGTCCAGCATCGTGTTTGAGGAAGTACCGGCCATTGATTCTACCAGTCCATAAACCGCAAAACACGTTGAGTTTTTTGGGGATGTACCGGGTCTTCACACACTCTTGAAAATTATCTTCACTCCAAATACGACACTTTACATTATTGAGACATAAATTCACACAAAAGCGAGTCTCCTCGTTAAATAAAATTCTCACGAAAAGTATTTCGAACAGGACTATGATTTTCAAAATATATTTTGCTCAATTTGGAAGCGTTGGTCAGACGCGGGTCTATTCATGTTGTCACACAAAACCAAAATGAAATAACTTGAAAGCTGACCGAATAGCCAACTTAAAAATATTTTACCTCTACAAAGATCACCCGCTTCTTAAGAAAATTCAAATCAAATATGTTTAACTTAAAAATCATTGAACGAAAAACATCAGAAAAGGGATGAAGAAAAGAATCAGGGACTCAGCAAAAATATGTCGCCATCGGTGTGATACGACTCTCATAATCTTTTTCATAATAAAATTGGCACAAATAAAAATTGTCATCACATTCAATTTGGAACAACACCAACAAGAGGTGATAAATGAAATACACTTTTTTTATGAGTACAACCAGCACTCAGAAGACGATCCGTACAAATGCAATGTAGTGCGCTGGAACTGGGAGAGGAGGGGATAGTGGTAAGAGGACAGATGAAGACAGATTACAAGATCGACTACTGACAATGAAAGTGTAGTGGCTTTCGAAAACAGCTGTTCTCCTCTGCTGTGTAAGATGAATATATAAAACTGATATTGACTTTCTCTTGTGCTTTGGAAGATTTACTTTGTGAATCAAATGTACTTCTGAGCAATATAAATATAAAAAAGCAACAAAAAATTGTTTTTCTTATATGAATTAAGTAGAGAAACTGCCAAATTTTTAATAGTTTTCAATATCAGCATTTCCACTATCAAAATTATCTCAATTTCTCTAAAGTATGTTACCCACCACTAACCAAATCAATCAATCAATCAATTTATACCACTTATTAATTATTTTTAACAAATTTCTTTTCAAATTAGCACTCACCTTTTATTATTTCCATTTTTCTTCTCAGTCGGTACACTCGAAGTCATTGATTTGAACTATTGTAACGACTTTCACGCGCACTGAAATGCGCGCTTTTGAAGCATGACTGTGTTAGTGCAACAAGTACAGAGCGCTTTACCACCGCCACAAGTGTCTTGAAGTTCGGCACTCTTGATAATTGTCAACTTATATTTATATGAATAATTGTGTAAAATATTTGTTAAAACACACTTAATTTATAGTTCCACACTATTTTTTCACAAATTTTAAAACACTAGGATCGAATAAAACACGGATTAACGATAAGCACGTGCAGGTGTCTTTTACTTGCAGCCGCTTCTTGCAAATTTTTTGCCCACAAAATTTCCATAAGTTTTATATGATTATTCACACACTTTCACACTTTTCCGATTTAATTTTTAATGCTCAAACGATTTAAATCAAAATTACTAACAACAAACACATATAATAACGATTAAATTAAAATTTATTATCAGAATTTTGCAAACACAACCGACCGGCGAAATAAAAATGCAACTTGTGAAATAAATAACAGAGTTGTGCAGCATAAACACACAAACAAAACAGCTGTCTTTTGTTTACAACTGAAATATCGTTCACACATAGATGGCACTGCTGTAAATGATTGAGGTTGTTGTCATAACTGATTCTGCTTACACACTGAAAATTAAACTTTAATGTTGTTTTAAGAGTCCACATTTCGACAGGCGATAATTGTAGGAATTTCCTTTATTTCTTTTTTGAATTCGTCCACTTAAATATGTTGTTTCAAGCACCCGTTATATACTCCCAAGATAATTACCTTCTCGCCTACGCCGCCAGCTATCGTTCGTTGGATCTAATATATAACATTCAGAACAAAAAACTTTGTTTATTTTGTTTTTGTTTTACCTTGATATTTCAATTGCGTTCTTTTAAACCCCGATATCCTGCTCCAATATTACGTGAATAGAAATGAAATTTGATTTTAAGAGTTTTTTTTTCATTCGTCAAATGCATTACAAAAGTGTTCCCATTTAAACGTGATATACGAGCTCTGTTCAATAAGAAGGTGAATTTTGAATTCTCCGAATCGCTTATCGGATGGGTAATCACAGTTTAATATAGAGTTGCAATTTATAACCCATAAGATTTCCCATTTCAGCTAACGATATAACGAGTAAAAATTTTGTTAACGGTTGTTTTCCATTTTGCACCAAATATCTTTTTTAGCGATAACAGCGCCTCCTCATACAGTTGAATATTAACATTTGGGTTGTTGTCTAAGATGGAGAAATATAAACCCAAAATGTTTTTATATTCGAGTCACGTTGCTGATAGAAAAATACAGTGGTGAAAATGATTTGGAGCTAAAAAATGGTAGATTTAAAGACAATAATTTATGGGACATTTTGGTGAACTCTAATTAAACATTAAAATTTTTCTGTTGATGTTGGAAATATATTTTAAATTATTTCCCTATAAATGTCCTTAATATCCGCCGCCGAGTGAAGATGTATCGATACATATTTAACGTTTGATAATTTTTCTAAAGAAATTTGTGAACTTAATTGTTTATTTTTAAATTGACAGCTTGATACTAGTAGAAATTGATCATAAAGTGAAAAGGAATCGTTTGTCAGGGGCCAAATTATACGGCATTCGATACCGATTCGATGCCTCTTTAAGTTGTATTGACATTTCGATCTATATCGAATGCTGTGATTTGGCCCCTGACCATTGTGCAGCCAAAATTTGCTATGGTTTAAGAAGAAAAAAAAACGGTTTTAGTAGATGTTCGTTGAGTAAATATTTTTACACAGAGTGGCTTAAAATAAATCATACAGTTTTGTTTTTTAATAAAATGTTTACTAAGGAATATAATTATTGATGATTGCATACGTTGTTTGTTTTATAACACAATATAATATTTTTGTTCATTTAGTAAGAAAGTTATTCAACAGCAAAATTGAGTGATTAAAAATTTTCGCTACCAGATATTTAAATTTATTTCTAACTTTTTCAAGTTCACATGTTTTTCTTAGCTTCCCGAAAATAAATTATAAATAAAAACAACCAAAAAGCATCTGACGAAAAAGAAAAAACAAAAATAAAACAAAAAAATTTCCTAATAAAATTATGACAAATAAGATAAAGACGAGAGTAAATCAAGGTAATTGTGTAAAAAGAAAATGTAAGTACTCGTACATGCATAACACGGCAGCAGGGCGAAGGGTGTTTAGCCAAACTTGATACTGATTTTATTTCTTAACAGCAGATGGAGTTCATGTTTATGTGTAAATAACGAGCCAAATTATGTTACGGATGGTTGAGAGCCAATAAAGAAATGTAAAGCAAAGAAAACAGAAACAACAACAACAACAACAACAACAACATTATATTGTGGCTGAGTAAATAATTTGGCTAATATTTTATTGCTTCTTTATGTCTTCTTTTATCGGTTGCGTATTGTTGTTGTTTCCAAAACGGGGCGTATGAGTGCGGAGTTGTCGGAAAATTGCTTTTGTCTGCTTCACGGTGAAATAGTTTGCGGAATGACAACATTTCAAGTTTAAAAACTGGAACGAAATATCTCTCAATGAATCAAATTCTGGTACCAGAACAGATTCGATGAGAATTTCAAATCAAAATTAAAATGGCAGAAAATCATTTTCATGGATTATTTATTTAGTTTTTTATCAGCTGAAATTAATTTGAAAACCTTTGATATTTCGGATTATGAATTTCCCTCGCTGTAACGTTAAATGCAACCCTGCAACATCAGCTGTTAATAGACCCAAATTTTAAGCAAATTTGTGCTTGACAAGCCTCTTGAATTTTTCCATATATAGAAAGAAGAGCTGTTCGCGTAAAAATATCGTCACCGAAAAGGGAAAGGAGTTGAGAGATCAGAGTACTATGGTAACTCTGATCCATAAATTTCAAGTGGCTGTAGTCATTTCAGAATAAATGACGTCAGGAATAATACTGGACGATCTGCTGAGGCATCTCAACTCAGCGAGCATTTTAACGAAAAATTTATCCGCGAGATGGCGGTCGCGACGGCTCATCTTCTACCGTAACGAACTCGTAGTCAATTTAGCGAAAACTCCTCAATTGGACTTATGAAATGCTCATCCTTCCAGAATATTCTGCTACTATTTTCTCTTTCCGAATCCGAAGGAATAAATGGGTGATTAAATATCTGGGTCGCAAGAAGACGTCACTCCCATTTTGTGGGTCTGGAGAAAACTTAAACTGTTTCGATGGTTTTCAATTATTATAAAAGAAGCGAGAATACAAACTGATCAGAACTGCGGAGTTTTTAAAAATGCAATCAGTTTTTGCGAAATTTTTCGTTAAAAATATCTCGCGAAAAGATTAACCGATTCTTACCCGGTTCGCAGTTATCGACGTGGTTTTTCAAAGTTAATTTTGTTTCGTGGAATCGATCGCAGGAGCTACTGAAAAGTTATTTAAAAAAAAATATTTTGAAAAATTTTATTTTTTCTAAGTTTTTTCGAATGTCTTGATATCTACCGTTTCGAATCGCTTCAATTTCAGAAATGCTCTTTAGAACGCTGCCAGTTTGGTTTAATTAAAATTAACCGCTCAAAAGCTATAAGCGGGTGACATACTGTAACACACTCATACATAGACACACATACACACACATACAAACAAATACACACTTGCATACATACAGACATTGTGACGAGCTCCTAAGATCAGCCAGAGTAACTTCCCAGAACCTCAAAAAGTGAAGATCTGATAAAAACTCGTTTCCTTTCAAAATAGAATAAAACCAAAAGCCCGATTTTTTTAAGCTTTAAATTTCCCTAGAGGGAAATTAACGATTATAATTATTTTTGGGGGAACAATACTACCGACCATAAATCGCACTTTTGATTGTGATTGAAATCAACTTTCTTCTCTGGGACATCTCCTGATTTGATTAGCCAAATTGGCTTTTCAAAGAAGCGATTAAACACCTCCAAACACTTTTCAAAATAATCATAAAACAATAACAACAACCACGTAACGCAATACAATTTAATAAAACAATGAATTGTTGGGAAAAAAATACTTAAGAAAAGAAGTGAATTTTTCTATTGAAAATATCGCAGACACACATTTTCCGTTCCTCTAGGAAACATTTAAAGAGACGACGACAATAAAAAAAATAAATAAAAATGACTGGAAGGCTGAAGGGCTGGAGGAATGAATGCAGCGTAAGAAAAGACACGAGATAAAATGTCTGAATGCCTGATGAAACAATACGGCCAATAATGGGCTCTTCAAGTCTCTCTCTTCAACCTCTTCAGGCCTTTAAGTTCTTCAACTCAGAAAACATTCCAACAGCAAAATAGAAGTGCGTTGAAAAAGTAATAAAAAAAATTTAATAAAAAAAAGAAAATAACGAGCAGAGACGACTGCAGCAGCAGCTGGTGTGCACATAAAACGAAGAGCATGAAAATGAGTGCATGTCAGTCGGTGTGTTCAGTCGTTTTGTGTCCGTGTAAAATGTTCTCATTCATGTTTGCAGTACAACCCGCAAGCGAATTTACAGTGTAGCACAATTCAGACAGTACAGTGGGAGGTAAAATTGTGTAAAAGAAATTGCACAACCATGCTTCCGTCTTTCATTAATCATGCAACTACGGGTGTAACCGCTACCGATACCGCTGCCGATACCGATATATCGACGATATATAAAATTTTCTGTTATATCGATATCAGTCCGTATGGGTTCGAATTCTCAGAAAATCTAAGTTTCATAGAACTCTTTTAATAGATTCCATCAAAATTCACGTACTCACACGTACTTTGCGTACATGAAAATTTAATGGACCTCCTCCCAGGAGTGATTCGGTAAGTTTCGTAAGAACTTACAACTACATGACCTGGTGCAAGCTGGAAATTGGCAGAAGATTGGTATTGATACTTAGAAATCGGAAGGCAGGAATCGGATGGTCTTGGCATGAAACTTTAGAACGATGCTCGATGGACTCAGAAGATATCTGCGGGATTAAAATTAGAGAGGAATTGCAGGGATGCCTTTCAGAGTCAGCTGTTTTCCAAATCTCTATTATTATTTCTTCTATTTTAATTTTCTTTCTTCTGCTAATTTCGCAAAAACAGTTCTGTTCAACCGGAGAAGATAAAAAATTTCACTAAAAAAGCTGTTCAAGCAAAAGTAGCCTGCGATCTAGTCGGGCTATCCCATGAACTTCATGTACTCTTTTGAAGTGCAGATTTTCGTAGCCATCAGGAAATCTAAATAACTCAGATTGTATTTTATTCGATTAAAAACAATTTGCTTATGGAATTCATATCCTTCAGTTTGTTAAAATTTAGTTAGAAGTCAATTATGGCCTGGCCAGAGCATGCAGTGCATGCACGGGTTACGATTATTCAAGATAAATTTAAAAAAATTAATTTAAACAAAATTTCGAAATTGAGCTGTTTACAATAGCCGCTGCACCTACAGAAAAGTCTACAACATGCGAAACATTAAGAGGGCCTGAAGGCTACCGCCCTCAATTTATATCAAAATTTTAAATAACATTTAATTTTATAAAACGATTGCGGGAAAAGTGTTTTTTATTTCAGAGAGACATAACACATATTTCAAAGTACTAGGGAACGTTAACATCAGTTTTAAATATTCAACTTACACTTTACAGCAGAACAGCTGTTTTCGAAAGCCGCCACACTTTTACTACCAGTTGTTAAAAGGTTGGATTGAATATGTTAACAGTTTCTATTTGTTGCAACTTTATTGTGTAAAAGGATACGATGGTAACACGCTTTTGTTAAGTCACAGTGCTGCCGTTTCATTATTTTTCTTCAGTATTTTATCGTGCTGATCCTTTTTTCCAAATTTTTCAAAAACATTCACTTCCATCATCCAAAAATATTTCAAATATATCAATTTTAGGAAAATTTATTTTCACATTTCCATCACTTTTGTTACCCACTGTTGTTTGTAAATATTTATGGATATTAATAGCAAATAAATGATAAAGACGTTTGCTGAATTGAATGACTATATGAAAACAAGTTGGCCAAAATTATGTGTAGACGACATAAGATCCTGTCGCCCCCTTAATGGTAAAATGGTCTAACTGACAAAATCAAATTTTATTTAAATTATTATTTTTTCTTTATGAATATAAAATACTTTTTAATTATACAAATTTTTTGGATAACTGCAGTATTACATTGCGGCAACAGTAGTGGACAGTGGCCCAGTAATTTTTATTCTTTTTTTAATTATTTAATTAATTTTAGTTAAAGTTTGGAGGTGGGATTAAAAGATAATTTTTTAAATATATTTTTATTTCATACGTATTTCTGCTACAGATTTTGTTTGTGTTTGATTTTCCTCATTTAGAGTTGCCGCAGTTTCTGTTGCGTCTGTTTATTGAGTTGCTGTTTCTTTGAGCAAATTTTAGCTGAATTTTGTTTATACGAGCATGACTTCATAAGGAAATTTATTGTTGTGTCCTGTTACACACACACATATATAATATTTACAACACCCTCGTGTGAGCGTGTGTGTGTGGGAATGTTTAGCCTTGTCTTTTTCTTCTGTCCTGTTCTTTTTTCTTTTCTTAAAAGACTTCTAAATGAATTATGAATAAATGATGAAATTAGTTAATGATACTTCCGTTTCCTCTCTACTGTCGGTTTTGAAGTGTGTTTATTTTTGCGAGTATGTGTGTGTGTGTGTGTGTGTGTGCCAGATGTCTTTGTACATGCCTGGCGTATATTAGAGGTGTGGCTTTAAACAGAATTATGCTGAAAAATTAATGTTTCAACGGCTAAAAACATGTTAAAACCTTTTAACAGCTCTAAAAGTAACTTAATTGCATAAGAAATTATAAGAAGAGTCATAAAACAGGCAAAACGTTGCTTCCATATTTTTTATGTGTTATTTAACTTTACATATATGGAAAATAATTAGCTGCAGAGCGTACAGAGAGGCAAGTAAAAAAGTAAAAGTTGCAGACAAATTTCACAAGTATTTAGTTGGCCAGAGGACATTTTCGGCAAGTAAATCAATTAAATAAAGTCGAGGTATTAGAGACGACCACATGAAAATATCATGTCTGAATCATTTTTTTTTAAGGTGACAATTTTATATTTTTAATTTGTTGTTAAATCTCTTAAGAAGAGAGACTCAGAGAAGGACTCTTCTCACTTAACTTTTTAAGGAGGGAGGACTTTGAAAATTAGCGATTAAATTTTATATGAGAGATGGTGTAAGTTGCGGAAAAAAATGCGTTTGTGGCAACACTTTTTTGTTTGGCGGCCATGTTTTCAGCCTTGAGGTGAGACAAGTTCAGTTTGATTTGGCATTTCAATCACAAAAAGACTGACGCCTGATCAGCTATTCCAAATTGTGCGAGTTTATTTTGAAAATCATTGAAAATGATTGACCACTTGGAGGACAACACTCGGCCCTGTTATTGGCGATATACCACCGCATGTGTTGCATAAAAACTCAGCGAAAATGGAATCTCCAGTTTAGACCATGTCCGAGTCAGCCGTGGAGGTCCTACACCAGCAGTCATATTTAAATTAAAATGCTTTCGAATGAAGAAAGTTTCTCATCAATTTTAAAATTTCATTCAAGTTTAGCTGGATTTCAAAATTATATGTGATGATATGACAGCATATCGTCACCTGAAATGCAAAATAACGTAACATTATTTTGCACAAATTCACAAAAGAAGTGAAAAACGTTATGAAATGCAAAATGGACTAGAAAATTTGGTTTTAGTACGCCAAAATAAAATAAAATAAAATAGTTTCACATGGTACTCTTTGATTCTAATTTCGGTGGGAACATTTTGTTTCACTATTCCAAATAGTTGCCATTTTACAATCCTTTTTTGCTTCTCCTGTAAACTTTTTGAAAATAATGATACGCTATTTTCCGTTGCAGTTGACGATATGTAACATAAGCATCTTTTATGCAGGTATTAAAAATTACGTAAATATTTTTAAAATATTTTCCGCTCTAAATTAAGCGAAAAGGTCTTGATAAGTTTTGAAAAATTTTCACTATCGTCTGCTACTATAATTTCAAACGTCACATTTACAGGCCCTTTTATTTATGCACACACTCGCATGAATCATATACATATACACATATTTACATACACACTTCATATGCATACATGTGTGTGTGTGTGTGCATATAAGATTCAAGTGGAATCTAATATTCGGAGAACATAATTTTGTTACGCCTTATCATTTACAGCTTTCAACACTCTACACACATACACTGCAAACATAAACAAACACACACACATACATACGTACAAACAAATAGAGTGAAGTTTATTAATGTTTTGTCTGTATGGGTGCGTGAGTGTTTGTTTATAAAATGTTTAAGGGCACATTAGTTACAATAATAACATTGAGTAGGCCCTGCAGGCACGCACGCACACACACACACACACACACACACACACACACACACACACGCACACACGCACACACAATAGTAATAAAATAAGGCAACCCATACTATTACAACAACAAAACACAGCAACAAAAAAGATAAAAAAGACAACATGAAGAAAGAAACGATGTTACGGTACATTTTACATGTTCATAATATCGAAGGCAACAACAACAACGACCCTAGACTGACTGACTTACAGACGGGATACACACACACCCACACACATTTAGGGGAATTTAAATTACACCCACTTCAGTACTGGCAATCAATTTAAATCTCATAGTTGTTCGCAATATTTTGCATATGAGAGCTCGATATTGTTATTAAACGTTTTCTTTTATTTTTACATCCTGTTTACAGCAGCGTATACTTTATATGGGATGGTAAGGCAGCATATCGTCACCTGAAATGTGAAATAACGTAACATAATTTTTCGCAAATTTACAAAAGAAGCGAAAAACGTTATGAAATGAAAACTAGACTGGAATTTTGGTTTTAATATATTAAATTAAAATCAAATTTTCAATTCCAGCTCAAAATGGAACTCTTTGATTTTAATTTAGACTTGAAAATAATTTTGTTTCAATATTCTAAATAGTTGCCATTTTATAATACTTTTTTTTAATTCTCCTGTAAACTTTTTAAAAATTATAATACGCATTTTTGCATTTCAGCGGGCGATATGTAACATATATGCAACAAGCAAAAGAACTTTTCAGTATAATTTCATGAACGTATAAGAAAGCCAGAGTATTTAAATACAAATACGTTAGGGTATTCAATTAATCAGGGTTATATATTAATCGATTAATCGCTTATTTATTAAAACGAATTTTAGATTTAAACGGTTATTTTAAATTAATCGGTTAATTGATTTATATAAGTTCTTTCACAATTATTTATTACAACGCATATTTTATTTATAGTTTTGGAATTTTGAGACAAAAAGAATTTATAATAACGAAAACCACAATTTTTGTATCTAATTAATTAGAAAAAAATTTAAAAATATTTTAAAGATCAACTAAATTAATCTTTTCGTAAGAGTATTCGGTTTAAGTGTTTAAAATTGAAATGATTTTTTAAAAATTAATTTCAGATGATGTTGAGGAATTTGGAAGCGATTCAAAGCAGAGAATATCCAACTTCTCAGTTTTGTTGCTGGTATGCATTCTCATTAAGCGATTAATCGATTGATCGATTAAAAAATAACCTTGATTAATTGAATACCCTAAAGTATTCGCATTTAAATACTCTGGCTTTCTTGTACGTTAGTGAAATAATACAGAAAAGTTATTTTGCTTCTTGCATATACGTTACATATCGTCACCTGAAATCCAAAATAGCGTATCATAATTTTTAGAAAAGTTTACAGGAGAAGAAAAAAAAAATGACAACTATTTGGAATATTGAAATGAAATTTTTCCATCTAAATTAAAATCAAAGGGCTCCATTTTAAACTAGAAAATTTAATTTTATTTTGGAATATTGAAAACAAATTTTCAAGTCTAGTTTTTATTTCATAACATTTTTCGTTTCTTTTGTAAATTTGTGAAAAACAATGTTACGCTATTTTCCATTTCAGTTAACGATATGCTGCCATATCATCCCATATAAAGTCCTGCATCGAATCTTCTGTTTAAAAAGTTCATTTCGTTACACCCATTCCGGTTCACCCATTAAACGAAAGTTGGCAATTTCAAAATAATGGCAGAGTTAATCATGAAGTTATTAATCGATTAACTGATTTATTAAATATTTCTCAATTTTTTTTTTTTAAATTGATTTAGTACAAAAATTGTGGTTTTCTTTTTTTTATTTCTTAAAATCCCAAAATCATAAATAAATCACGCGTTTTAATATATTGAAATTAAATAGTTTTTGATTAATTTGTATTAATCGAATAACCGATTATGGGATACCCTAGAGTACATACAGTAAAACTCGGATAAGTGCACACTGTTTTATTGTAAAAATCGTTTTATAAATATTCATGTATAACAAAAGACTTTAATAAATATTTAAGGATGAAAAAAAAAACGTTTTTCGTGACGCACCACAAAAATTGTACTGTTGCCAAATTTTTTTATAACTTTTTATTAATTGTTATTTTACAATCTCATGTCGCTTATTTTTACTATATACTTTTTTTTAAATTGATAAAATTTCAATCAATAAAATTGGTGAGATCAACCTCTACTTTTTTTAGTGTAAAGAAAATAAACGTGTAGTGGATTTCCAAAAAAGCTGTTCTGCTCTGCGTTAATAGTTGAATGCTTAAAATTGATGTTGACTGACCCTGGTGATTTGGAATATTTTTTCAGTCGTTTTGCATTAAAAAAAATGTTATTTTGTAATTAAAGATAATTAAAAAAGAAAATAAATAATACTAAACGTATAGTTTTGCTGTGACTGATGGCCAAAGTGTTTGCTGGGTTATAATATATTGTCCGAGTGACATGAAGCATGAAATAAAATAGTTTGTAATCAAATCAGTTTTATAAAGAGTTCGCAAGATTTCCAGAAGCGCAACCAGGGCTGGCGACTCGTATGACTTATTTTATGTTTCTGCCCATAAAAGAAATAACCCAAATTAAAAGGCGTGACTGTTTTATATCGTAAATATTTCCAATTGCAACGCACTCAAGAGCTCAACCTGCATGCGATACCTTTTGAAAAAAAAAAAACGAAGAAAAATTAAGCAACAACATTTTTCATGCGTGGAAATTTCATTCACAAAAATTTACTTGATTTTTTCAAAAGGTTTGAATGCATGTGTATGTGTGTGTTATGCAGGTTGGTTTGTATTCACGTTACAGAATTTTGATGTATTGACTCCAATGCTCGTGGTTGTGTAGGCATTTTCCAAAAAGTGAAATGGAAAGAAAAACAATAACAACAATAACAACAGCAACAGAAATAATGGCAGGAGTATGAACTAAAACATCGATAATAATATCATTAATCTTGTAAAAGTAGAAAGTTGAAAGCTCTCCACATGCCACAAGCTGCAAGCGTTAATGCAGGCAAACGTACGACAATAACAACAGCAACAACAGCACCAACAACAATAACAACAACACCAGCAACAGCAACAGCAAAAACAATAACAACAACATTGACAGCAATACGTTCAATGAAATGAAAAGTACGTTGCTATTTCAAACATCTTTTGAAACAACAACAACAACAACATCAACAACACCAGCACGCTAAACACACAAACAGCCATTAAAATTGAACATTTTCTGCACAAAAATAATGGAAATTCTTTTAAAAAAATAGATATTTTCTTGTTTCAGTTTTCGTTTCACCAGCATCCTGACAGAGTAGTTGTGCGCAAAATCCTTATCAGGAGGTTTGTATACTTAAATTTATTCGTTATTGTTGTTGTTTTTGTTGCTGCTATTTTTGATATATTTTCCAAGTTTATATTTTGGCCAATTTTCATATTTCCATGTAGTTTTCTTTATGTTCTTAAGCGTCTGTCTAATGGTGTGCGTGTGTGTGTTTTCATGTGTGTGTGTGTGTGTGCGTGTGTGTGTGTGTGTTTGCATGTGTGTGTGTGTGTGTGTGCACGTGTGTGAGTGTGTCCTGTCCTAGACTAGTTTAAAGACATAAAAATATACACGTTGCAAGCCCACCTACAGAGCAGTCTACACCATGCGAAACATTGAAAGGGGCCTGAAGGCTACCGCCCTCAATTTATTTAAAAATTTTAAATAAAATTTAATTTTATAAAACGATTGCGGGAAAAGTGTTTTTTATTTCAGAGAGACATAATACATATTTCAAAGTACTACGGAAAGTTAACATCAGTTTTAAATATTCAACTTACACTTTACAGCAGAACAGCTGTTTTCGAAAGCCGTCACACTTTAATCGTCAAAAGTCACGAGTCTTTTCTATTTATTGAATCTTGTTAAATGGCTCAATTGAACGTGTTAACAGTTTCTATTTGTTCCAACTTTATTGTGAAAAAGGACACGATGGTAACACACTTTTGTCATTATTTTTCTGCAGTATTTAATCGTGCAGATTCTTTTTTTTTCTAAAGTCTTGAGAAGTACTCAAAGGGATCATTGAGTTTTTGCGAACTTGCTTCGGTGAGCATTTCCCTCGCGCCATTGTAGATCATGTGGGATCCTTGTTAGAATAAAGTTACTTGTTTCACTGTTTAGCAAATTAAAATAAAACAAGCCGGGGAATTCAGCAGCTAAAAACTTTCAAAAAAAAATAGGCGTTCAAAATAAAATGAGCGCACGATTGGAAGAATTTTGGGTAAATTTCAGAGACCCGGTTTTGTAGAAAATGTAATAACACCAGCGCATGCTCGCCCAGTTCGTCCATCGGAAAATGTTGGTGGCGCTGATCGTGATGTTGTAGCATCACGATGTTCTCTGTCGCGAGATGATAACAGACTTTCTGTATTCACAAATTAAGAAAATGGATATATGGTTCCAACAGGATGGCGCCACTTGCCATACAGGTAGCGAAGGAATGGCTGCTTTATGCCATAAGGAGCGAAAGGAAGGGCTCTTCATTTATGGTTGCCACCGTGTGGCTCTCTAACGTTTCTATGCTAATTATTTATTAAGATTTTTTTGCATATTTTCCATGGTATAGACATGTGTGGGTTTTTAATATGTACATGTGTTTGTGTGTGCATGTGTGGGTGTGTCTGCTGTATTTGTGTTGTGGCTAAGTTCCAACGTACAAAATATTTGCTTGGCCAACTTGACTTCTTCGGGCTTTGGCACCAGTATTGCCGATGAATTTAAGTACTATTATCAAACACATAACCAGAGATGGACAACATCAATTAAATTAAAAATGTGTTTGGGTGTATGTGTGTTATTATTAATAGCAATTTTACAAAAGAATGTGGTCACTAAAATTATGTGCCCGTCAAAAAGCAAAAAACAAGTGCAGATCATTTTCCAACATCAACTATTTCAATGTCTACTGACGACATACACGTCCAAGAGATTATCGCAAAGGAAGATATAGATATATATAGAAAATTTCCTAAAATTGTTCTTTGCATTTTGTGAATTTCGATTATTTTCCTTGAAAAGTTCCATGTATTTTGAGTGTTAAATTTAACAGTCTGAAGCATATAAAATGTTAACCATCTCTGCCATAAACATTAAAATCTGTGGCCTTGCAACCGTTCATAGGATTTTATTTGTTATATACATACACACACACATACACATACACATACATACATACAGACAAACATTTAATTCCATACATGCATGTTTGCGACGGCAACTTTTCTTACTCCAACGAGTGAGTGCGTTTTTATTATTTTGATGTTGTTTTTACTGTTGTATAATTTCATATCCCGTTAGTTCTGTATTTTTTAACTTCTCGTTAGGAAAATTGAAAATTTTCAAATATCTTTAAATTATCGGTTCCAACCCTTTTTTCAAATAAACCGAGTTCTCATTAGATCTGCACGCCATGAATTTCTAGGAAGCTTTTCTGATTAATTTCCGTCACCATGTCTGTATGTAAATATGTGTGAGTGTGTGTGTGTGTAAGTATGTTTGTGTGTGTGTGTAAGTATGTTTGTGTGTGTGTGTAAGTATGTTTGTGTGTGTGTGTGTGTGTGTATGGGTGTGCGTAAGTATGTGAACCGCTTATAAATTTTTATCGGCTCAACCGAATCAAACGCAAAAAGATAGTTCTTGAACTTAGATTTTCTCCGATATTGAACCGATTCGTACCGGTAGATTTAAAACCATCTTAAGAAAACTTAGACAAAACTATATATATATATATATATATATATATATATATATATATTGTTTAATAACTTTTGAGCGGCTTCACCGATCGATTCCAAAAATTAATCAGAAATTTAAAAACAACATCAAACAGTAAACCGGGTGGGAATCGGTTAGCCCGTTTGTGAGATATCGTTGACGAAAATACACGAAAAAAATGTTTTTTTAACTCCGAAATTATATATCTGATCAGTTAATGTTCTTGATTCTTTTATATTAATCGAAAACTACATCGCTGACCCTTATCATGTGGGAATCGGTTGATTTGAAAATTGAAATAATAGCGTTTCAACCCAAAGAGCTCAAAAGCTTAATATATTTAAGAAAATTCAATTAAATTTGTGGTTAAAACTTGCGGGAAGTGACCGGGATGGCCTTGTGGTCAACAGTTTTCCACATTCTTTCTAAATTTTTTTCTCTCCTCATTCTTTAAAATTATTTTAGTTACTCATCTAGTGATTTATGGCACATCAAGAAATCTGTGGCTGCTGATGAGAGTTGCTTTCGTAGACAACGAAACTGAAGTTGAGTTGCTTTTGCTAATTGAATTATAAAATGTGTCTAGTCAACGCCCCTTGAACTGCAGGGTACCTACCAACACTTGAATCCAACAAATTATTATATAAACAACAGCGGGCATAATTATTCGTAAGCATTTCGGTGTGTGTATGTGTGTGTGTGTGTGTGCGATTGTGTTTGTTCCTACACATGCCTGTTAAACCGTTATGAACGAACAACTTCTGCAGTTGTTCAATTTCTTAAAATTTTGGAATTTTTTTTAAATATTTTTTTGCCCAACTAACAGATGTTCGACTGATGCCCATCGTCCCTGTACGCGTATGCATGTGACAGGCACGACAAGTGGATTAGACGAAATATTATTAAAAAAAAAACAATAACAATAATAATAACAATAAAAATGTTTAAATGTTGGCAATAAAAAACTGTTTAGTTTTATTTCGCTGTTCTATTGTTTGAGGACGGCAGACAAAATTATATAGCCCGCAAATGTTTAAGAGCAGGGCGATTACACAAGAATAAAAATTTAGTTACGACGGCAGCCACAAATATATTGTGTGCAGACATATTTTTATGTACACATAATGAGATAAATATCTTTCATTGTTTTTGTAGTTTGTGTGATGTATCAGCATGGGCGACTGTTTGAAACACTTCCATGAACATTCTTCTTATATATGAATGTGTGTCAACATTTTGTGGTACAGTTTGAGGTATTAAATCGTCCACCGATATTAATGGAATATATATATTTTGAAAGGTAATTTTGTGTAGTTTTGTACAATATAATTATATTTTTAGCTTTTTATATAAAAAAGAAAAAGAAAGAGTTTGAAAGTGATATATAAAATTTTTGTATTTCATTTTTGTTTCGTTTCTCAATACTCCTGCACTATTTATAATCCTTCAAAGCCGATTTATTGGCTGGTTTATTAAAAAGTATTTTGTTGCTATCAACCTGTTATAAATCTGTACGCTAGGCGATTTTAATTTGAGAATTATATGTAATTTTATCTATCAAGAACTTGGCCCATTTTTTCGATTTCAATACTTTTAATGGCTGATTTTTTTTTCTTTTTGATAGGTGTGTGTCCTTATTTACAATTTTTATGTTTTTAAGGGGATCCCAAATTTTTTGTGCATGTTTGCCATATAAAAATTTTGTTGACTGTAAAAGTGGAGGACTTTATGGCCCGCTTTGAATATGTTAAGTTCTCAGCAATTTTTTCATCGGTCCCTGTTTGTATACGATGAATCAGCTCTCCAGCTTTAAAAGAAGTGCCACCTGTCTTGGAGGGCTAATATAGAAATAAGGGGGAAGTCTAAGGGTCCGAGGTAAATGTTCTATATTCCGATTTATCTCCATAGTTGTTCACCAAGACTTTTCTTCATGAGTAGGACGGACCAGCACACAGGGGACGGAGGAGGGGATGGAGCTACGAGGATAGATGAAGACAGATTTTTTGTTACTTCTTTGCTTCCCCAGTGGCTGTCATCTCTCGAGCTTTAAAAAAAGAGCCCCATGTGTAGAAAGGGCTTGCACCCCAACAAGTGGGTGATCCTTATTTGGTAATTGGGAAAAGCTGTCGAGCCATGCCGACTAAATTTTTGTTTCCTTGACATCTACAGCTTTTGGTTCTAATAAGCCCTACAGCGCTCTTATCAATCGACTTGTTCCAAAAGTACTTTTCGGAAATAATCCTGTACATTTGCCCCCTGATTTGTGCGGTTTCATGACCCTGTATTACTTTTCACGAGTCCAAGCTAAGTCAGTGCTTGATGTCGATAAGCATTCGAAGGCATTATTCCAGCCAGCGAGGCGAGATTCGTTGGATAAAGTAGTCACAGATTGGGTTAGTCGAAAGGACGGGACAGCTGGTAGCCATGACAAGCAGATGCCGTAAACGATATTTAAATTATATAAATTTCATGATTTTATCTGTCAGGTTATATAAAAAAATTTCATTTGCATGATATTTCTGTTTGTATTAAAAAAAAAACTTCGATATAAAAAATATTCGCAAACTGTTTTGAGGCTGCTGGTTACAGCCTTTATAGACTGTTTGTTCTTTTTTTTTTGTAACCGCATTATTCTTATTTAACGTCTTCATACTGCCGCTGTTATGTGACCGTCTGTCTGTCTATGACTTATTCGTGTGTGTTTGCAATTGACATGAGCGAGTTCATATACACAAACAATAAATATTTGCAGATACATTTTCGTTATGTTGTTCTTTTATATGTTTTTTTAATGATTCTTGTGTATGTCAGTGGTTGTAAGATGTCCATATTTGGAAGATGTTGGCAAATAAGGACCGAATATTGTGTTTTTATTATATTTTTAGTCTTAAATGTTGCATTCGGTTCTGTTCTCGTTATTCAAATAGAAATGCTGGACTCTGTTTTTGAAGATCGTATCGAATTTTTCTGACCCGCTGAATGTTGCCGACAGCGATGTAGTGAAGAGCAGAATACACCAAAAAATACAGGGGCGTAGTAAAATGGGGACAAAAACCTACAACAACTTTTCTATCTACTTGTCTGTCCTCTTAACACTATTCCCGCCTTTGCTAGTTCAGGCAGAATGCACTGCATAAGTAGAGTGCTGGTCCAAGAAAAACAATTGAACTAATGAGATTTTAGAAAAGTACTGTTTTAAATAGTACGTTGTGGAAAAGTACCTTTTTTATAAAAGAAAAAGGCACCTTTTTCTTCTTTTATTCTAGCCAAAAAACTAATTTTTCGAAAAATATATTTTTCAAAACACAGTACTTTTTCAAATGGTACTTTTTGCAAAGGTACTTTTTGCAAAGGTACTTTTTGAAAAGAAATTTTTTAAAGTGTACATATCTTTTAAGCAAATATACTTATCTCAAAAGCTATTTTCGGAAAAGGTACATTTTAAGAAGGTACTTTTTGTAAAGGTACTTTTTGCAAAGGTACTGTTTGAAAAGAAAATTTTTAAAGTGTACATATCTTTTAAGCAAATATACTTATCTCAAAATCTATTTTCGGAAAAGGTACATTTTAAAAAGGTACTTTTTGAAAAGGTAGTTTTTGCACAGGAACTTCTTTTTGTCTCAAAAGCTGTGTTTGATTAAGATACTTCCTGGTAAAGGTACTTTATAAAAAGGTACTTTTTAGAAAGGTACTTTTTGCATAGATACTTTTAGCAAAGGAACTTTTTTAAAAGCGTACATATCTTTTAAGCAACTTATTAAAAACTGTTTTTAAATTCGGTACTTTTTCAAAAAAGGTACTTTTCGAAACAGGTATTTGTTTTTTATAAAATTATTTATTTCTACTTGTTTTTGTCTACAGCTAAAAAGGTCTCTTATTTGTGATCTTTAAAAAGTATAACTTTAAAAGGTACTTTTTGGAGATGTAGTTTTTTTGTGAATAAATCTTTTTGATATGAAATCTTTTGAATAAGAAAGTTTTGGAAAAATATATCTTTCAAGCAACGGCACTTTTTTGAAATAGGTACTTTTTTAAAAGGTTCTTTCTGGAAAGTACTTTTTGATGAGATCCTCTCTGAAAAGGTTCTTTTTGAAATGGTACTTTTTTAAAAAGGTACCTATTGAAAACAGCACTTTCCCAAGAAAATACTTTTAAACAAACATAATTATTTGAAAAGTGGTTATTGAATAAGGTACTTTTGAAAAAAGTACTTTTTAAACAAGTATTTTATTTTTTGTATAAAATCATTGATTTCTATTTCTTATTGATCTTCTTTTAATTATTTTCAGGGGTGTGGGGAAATATTGACCAAATTTATATATACTAACGATGAAAGTGTATCAGCACTTTAGATTTGTACTGATTTTCCTCGGTTCCTTGTAATACTCATCAAGTCTTTCTGAATTTATTATTACAAATTGGAATTTAAAATAAAATATTATTTAATTCAAAACAAAATCAACTTCCGTTTTTAATTTCTGGCCACCGGCTTACAGACGCCACCTCTATAACTGAAATGAGCCTGAAGAGTTTAAAGAGTTCTTATTGAAAGACTTGCAACTTGCAGACGTTTTCTTACAATTAGTATTTCTATTAAATTTGTATCTTCTATTTGACCCACTGTATTTTGTATTTGTTTTTTATTCGCTGTTTATAAGTCTTTTTCCCCCTAAACAAAATAAATAACTTCAGAGTGTTTTTTATGTATCTGCCTGCTCAAGAGTGAATAAAAATTTAACCGCACTCACATACACACGTGGTAGTGTGAATGTGTGCAATTAGGTATTAGAGAAATTTTGTTTTTATTTTGTTCCTTAAGTGTTTTCCATTTTACTATTTAATTTTTTTGTTTGTCTCTTCTATTGTGTTGTTATCAATTGCTTTGCAAATAAGTTTGACATATTCATTCCGGTTTCCTGTAATCGCCCCATATTCCATCCCTTGTCCCACACCTATTCAAGAGACAAACAATTGGATGCACACAAGTCACTCACTCACTCGCTCAATCACTCACTCGCTCACTCCGGCATTCGTGCTCTTACTGTTGCTCAGCACTCTGGCTGTTTTCTAGTATGATTTCCTTTTCATTTGCCAACTTTCTATTGTCGTTAAAGTCGTCTTTTGTTCAAGTTGTTGTTGTTGCTGTTGCTGTTGTTGTTGTTCTTATTCTTATTATTATTAGTATTTTTATTTGATTCTAACTGGTATTGCGTTGTTGCTGTAGGTGTCGCAATTATAATTGTTGTTGTTTTTATTGCCGTGTGAGCATGTGACACACGTACACACGAATTGAATTGAATTGAATGGTTGTGGAGGTTTTCTGTCGCACTTTAAGAAAAATATGGAATATATTTTTACAAGAGCATGAAAATTAAAAAAATATCTCAGCAATAGATTGTAATTTTGTTAGATATTTTGCTTTTTATCTGATTGACCAGAAATGTTTTCATCTTGAACTATTAATGTATAGTTTTTTCTAAGACACTTGTACATATTTCGTCTTGTTCGCCGCTCTTGCGAGTACGAGAAAAGTACGGATAACTCCTATTCATTGTTCTTAACTGAATATAATATGGCCGCTAAAAAATAATTGGCTGAAAATTTAAGCTTCTGTCTTGAGTTAACTACCAATATTCAAACTTTAAAAACTTGAAGCAAGAAAAATGGAATTAAGATTTAGAAATGAAAATATATAATGAAATGGCAACACTGGGATTTAATGTGTTGCCATGGGTTTAGTATTGATACACTTCCCGTATTCTATTTCACTTTCTCGTATTCTATTTCGTAATAAATTTTGAAACTAACCCGCTTAGACAGTGTTGATAAGCAGAAACATATCAAAGGCAGATAAATGTTCAAAGGCAGCGGCTTTCGAAAACAGCTGTACTGCTCTGCTGTGTAATTTCGATAGTTATAACTGGAAATATTTATCATGTTTTTCTAATTCAAAAAACAGAAGCCTGTAAATCTTAATAAAGCCCGTGGGAAATTATCAGCAAACTTCCTCAATCGTACGCCTATATTAATGCACAGTGGGCTGGCTTGTTTTAGTTTACATGAAATTGTGCGCGTTTTCATATATATATATATATATAATAGAAATTACCATGATAGTGCCACCGCTTTTATTGTGTCTTAAATTTGAATTTTCTCTCCGTATGCAAAGAAATTCGGATGCCTACAAAATGCGCCATGGGACCAGACTGGCTGTTTAGAAATGTGTTATTAATCAGTATCAAAGATTCAGCAGGAAGAGATTCAATTTGAATGATATCAATTCTCTTAAAACCTCCTGAGTTTAACTGATTTGTCCTTCCAGTTCAAACGTTTATAGTTTCCGTTGAAATTCACAAGTCACTGCGTCACACGTTGGAAATATGCGGCAGAAATCTAAAAATTAAATTAATATCTATTGTCCCATTCATCCTCTAAACACTATTCACAATAAACTGCATGTATAGGGGCCAATGGCTTAGTGAAGGTCCTAATAATAAATAAAAGAGCAACATTCACTGCGGTTACAGCATTTTTAAGCTTCCACGGGAACTCAATATTAGCATAAGGCTGTTGGCAGGATCATATTTTGGTTTTGGAAAGTTGTCTTAAGAAATTCAGAATAAGAGTGAACCATTAAAATTGCCAACAAAGCAGAGAATAATTGAACTAAAACCAGTACAAATGAATTTGTTTGATGGCAGAAAGTCTGCACTCTATTCAGACTGCAAATTTCTTTTGAATGAGTTGATCATGCGACCCCAATTCTATGACTCATATGAGGTACTGCCTCGTTATTACATATAGCAAAAACTCCAGGGGAGGCAAAATGAAATTCTGTGAACAGATTACTGTTTTGTGCTCTTAATGGGCTGGCGGGCCATTGGCCCATATGTCTTCAAAAACGATGATGGTCATGTTCCCATACCGTTTATCAGTGACAGTAACCCTGTGACCATCATTTTTTTGGATACATGTGAGCCAAGGACTCTGCCAGGCTCATAAAGCGCACCAAACAATAATTTTCTGTGAATGGTGAGTGAAGTTTCGACAAAAGCTTGCTGATACTCTGCGACAATGCCGCTTATTTACGTACTCATTCATTCAGAAAACGCCTTCAGGATTAGGCTTCATTGAAAAATAATATTATGAATGGATGAGTCTAAAAAAAAGAACAACTATTTTTTGTATTAAAAATATCATAAATTTGCACACGTTGCTCTGGTAAAAGTCGATTCATAATGAAATTTCAAAATAAACTAAACAAAAAGCAACCTTCATTAGTTAAATGAGTGCTCAAATAACGTAACAGTGATGCCAACTCAAAGTTGTGACACTGTAAAAATAAACACGCTGTGTAAATGTAACTCTCACAAGTAGTTCGAATGCTTTCGTTTCATTTTATTGTAGTTAAAAATAAATACCTATTCGAAATGAGTTTTTTTTTTTTATAAATATCTTAATTTATGTGACATATTAACCCATTTATAAGTCAGTAATTAATTGTTTATCATGTCATGCTTCTCTGCCTGATAAATATGTTTTATGTACAACTAAAAGATTTCCATTAAACTCCATAATTATTTTATATCACTTTTATGGCGTTTAATTCTATGGCCAACAATTACACAAACAGTTAGTTCTGCTTGTCCCTTAAATTAAAACTGTTTGAAATATTTTACTAAACGGCAGAAAAGTCTAACAAACTTTTAAGCTGCGGCTTTACAAATAAATATGCATACAACGAAGTACACACACACACACACATACACATACCAAATAAAAAACGATAAGAAAACACACATTAAATAGAAATACAAACAAATAAAAACAGAAACAACATAAGTAGGATTAAAAAGGATTAACGATGATTAGGTATATAGGCCAAGCGTTAAAGGCAGAAACTACAAAAAAATAAAAAAAAGAGGAAAAACTATAGAAGTACGACAAAAAAGTGATTGCAATAGCAAATAAAATCAACTCGATATGCAAACGACAGCGATAAAGGATAGAAAAATATCACAACAACAACAACAACAACAATATGCTTGAACAAAAGCACATGATAAAGTGCGTGAACATCTGTCAACAGGGAAAACAATAAAAGAAAAACAAACAAGAAACACTCAAATGAAAGCAGCAAAAGAGGATAAATTGAATCGATAACAGAACAAAAATCAAATTTGGGGAATTTCTTTTTTTTTAATGAATTGAAAATAGATAAAAACGAAAACTAACAAAACAAACAACAACGAAAAATTATTCAAAAAATAGTCGTGAAAAGCAATAGAATTGTTATAGAGCAGGAACGAAATAGAGCTTTTAAACACAACAAACTAAGAAAGTAAAAGCCCAAGGAACTTAAGAGCTAAAAAAACACAGCATGTGTTACTTCAAGAATAAGAGTTATAATGAATGAAGGAGAGCCAGCGAAAGCTTAAGAGAGTATGGAGAGTTTTTGGGGGCGAAAGCTATTTATTCGAAAATGGCGTAGCATAGTATTTTTGGCATTACCTTCCAGTTGAGCGCCATCTGCAATTGTGTTACAGTCAGTGCCATTTGGGGCAATCAGCCAAGAAGCAGGATAGCACGGTTAGAATCCTGCGACGCGCAATCCTTATACTTTTCTTTTTTCTACTATACAAAAATTAACCAGCCAACAACTATAAAAAAAAACACACACTCTCACACAAATGGAATACCTACAAAATTATTTAAATCAAATTATAACAAAACTAATTGTTATTTGAAAGTTATTGTTAACACATGAAAAGAAAAAAGCTCCAGTCTTTAAAAAATTGAGCTTTAAGAAAGCAAGAAAAATGTTAGTTGAAAGCCTACAGTAAGAATTGTGCACAAAAAAATATCTATTTTCAAATTAAACAACCAACATCTTACTAAAGTTTATATAACATATAAAATTTATAACTAAGAAAAAAAAATCTTTACTGTAACGAGAAAAAAAAATTTGAAGGAAAATTGTGGGTGCAAAGGAAAAATCTGAGGAAAAAAAATTCGCAAAAGAACAAAAGAAATTTTCGCTTGCGCATCTTCCTTCATGTACACTTTTATAACGAAAAACAAGCGAAAAATATTTATACATCAAAATCCCAAGATTATAGAAAAAGGAAAAGCTGTCGAGAGGAAAGGAAAAAAGTAAAATTGACAACTCGTTAAAATAATAAATTGAATGCAAGAGAAAAAAATATATTAAAAAATTATATTGAAATAAAGTCTTCATAACCCCAAAATTTGCCATGATTTTTCGTTAAAACTTGGATAATTTTTCAGTTTTTTTGCTCTGTTCTAACCATTCAAGTTGTTGGAACAAAGAAATTGCAGCAAAATGGCCTAAACCAACAACAAAAAAAAAAGGAAAAAATACATGTACTAAAAGTGTTTGATGTTATATAATGAGAGGTATGATGGCAACTAACCAAAACCTGCTAAAAGAAAATCACTGCTCTAAAACAGGGACTGGTCTCTAATAATTAAAAGATAATATCAATAACAACAACAACAATAATAACACTAATAATAATTATTATAACTATAATTGTGATTTAAAAAACACCTTAAAAAAAGAAGAGTGCATAAAAAACAACTCTTCTTGTGAAGAGGGTGGAAACGTTTCAAAAGGATATTTATTTTTTCAAAATTCCGTTAGTTCTATCAACGATTTGGCTTAAATCTGTGCACTACTTTAACTTGAAACTGGTATTAATTGAATAATTATTTGTCTTGTCTGAGTCCGCTGTTCTATATCTTTTCTTGATTTTGATTTTCTATTTAATCTTCCAACATACACATACCGTTACTCGGTTCATGAGAAGCACAAAAAAAAAACAAACAACAACAAAAAAATCGTTTGTTCGTTGATTTTGTATCTTCAGTTTTTGACAATTCGCTTGCCATCGTTAAATCGTTTTTGTGCTGTCGTAAAAAAAATGTTAAGTGAAAGAAAACAACCAATAATAAAATCTTAGGATATTAAAATAAATTATAAAACACACACACACAAACACACAAACACACACACATACACACTCTCCCATATAAAAACAACAAATGGAAAAGAGTTTTAAAAATATATATATATAAAAAAATATTGATAATCAGACATGTGGCAACATTTTGCAATGGAAAGTCAAACTACTTTCATGCAGTGATTCTCTCTTTCTCTCTGTGTCTCTCAAATTTTGTTATGCAAATCATATGAAACTCTTGCTCACAACCCCAATACAATACACACGTTAATATGAGAGTTAATAAAGTAGTAAAAAGTAAAAAGAATATAAACTGAGACCGTGAAGTGTAAGAGCTGGAAAGTAAGAGTAAACAGCTGAACTTCACTGTGTGGTGGGAGTAATAGTAACAGTGAACATCAGCGTTGCCATATCCACAAAATATTTTGTGTTTAATAAAACAAAGAAAAAAATAACAAGATAATGCATGTCCAGCTAAATACCAATAATTTTAAAATTCTATAAAAACGAAAGTTCTTTTGGTTAAAAAAGAAAATGGAGTTAAAATTGCAGCCAAATACTTTTTTTCATTTAGTTTAGAATTTTTTTATTTTTATTCTTATTTTTATTTTTTCATTTAGTTTGAATTGTGTTTGAGTAAAATCAGTGAGTTAATATGTAACACGAATGGAATTTTGCTGTAAATAGCACTCAATTGCAAAAAGTTTTTGCTTTCCTATCGCCTTACAGAGGCGATTTTAGTGTCGAGGTTTACTGTCACTAAAATGAAAATAAGTAGGAGAAGTAGCAAGTAATTCTTGCAGAAGTAGTGCCATGGACGGACGGACAACTTGACCAATATAAAATCGTTAAAATTCCACTGTTTTTTAAGGGAGACAAAATACTTTCTTTTATTGAAAGAAGATTTTTTTTTTTCCAAAAAACAACAGACATTTGCAAATGCTTGATGCTTTAAGAATGTGATGGATCCATTTAAGAAAATTACTTAAATTAACATTTAAATAATTCGTTATTAACAAAAAGACTCGGAATTCGTCAGAGCGAAGTAATTGATTTTTTTAATCATATTTTAAATACACCTTGTAAATTGAACGGTTATTTAGATATTTTTTTTCAAACTCTCATTAGAGTTCTGAGCTGGACAGTTTAACAAATCCTTTTAGTTTTTCTTTTAATACTAGTAGGAAGTTCAAGGATAGACCAAACAATTCCCAACTCTTTTCTTAACTTTTATTAACATTTTAATGCTTTTCTCAAGGTCTAATAAGTCGATTAACTGCTCAACTGGTGGACCAGTTGTCAAATCTATTTTTTTAAAATATAGTTCATTATATTTTGTTAAGCTAAAATCAATCGCCATTTTATGAAATATACTCCTTTTTGTTTCTCTATATATTTATTACCTTTAAGGGTAAAGCAACGATTTGTTGCATTAAAAAAGAGCCGGATATATTTCACAAATGAATTCTTGCCCTCGATTACAAAAACCTGATTTACACAATTGCAGCCTTAATGTTTCCATAATTATCTACCTGACTTAAATGGGCAAGATCATAAACAAGATCACTTCAGCTCATAAAGTTGCAATCAAAATTATTTTGAGATAACGCACCGTCTTATTCGAACAAAACATTTTTTAGAGTCGGCACAATGTCAACCAATTGTAGAATAAAAACGTAAACTTTGATGTTTGTTTTGGACTTCTCATTTAGTATGAAATAAATATCTTTTGTTATTCTAAGACATGTTGGGTAAATGATCCCTGATGATCTGCATTAGCCGCAGTGAAAGGAGCAAGGGAACTAGCCAAAACCTCTCAATTGATCACTTTGATCTCTGAATTTTTTGTAAGATTTTGGGAAAAAAGAATTGGCACATAATTAAAATTAAAAAGGGTTTAAAAAACAAAAATTCCTAAAAGTATGTACTGATTTGAAAAATAATTTTTAATTTTTGGAAACAAAACTCATTCAGCATGGATACTCGGCAGTTAATTGTGCATTTCGAAATATATGAAATTCAATAATGTCGGCAGCTTTTGAATCCAGAAGAGTCAAATAATTTCACAAGCGGTCACTAATTGCTTGTCCCACTCGTTCGTTTAGATTAACTTTAAGATATACAAGACGTTCTATGAATATCGCAAATAGATTTATTTTTCTTCAAATTAATTTTCTAAAGTTAAGGAGCGCTGTTCCGGCCTTCAACACTTCACGATGACTTGTCGAAGCCTACTAGACAGACATGTCACTAACAGAAGGCTGTCAAGAGATGGTTATTAAATTTGTTGGTTTTGAAGCTGCTTAAAAAGCACCCGTTTTAAATATTTTATTTTGCTAATAAGACAAAATATGATTAAGACTGAATTATTTAATAGTTTATTGTTGTTAATCCAGTTCACTTTAAATCATTTTGGCCTTTTTTTAATGTTAAAGCTTGTTTCGAAAAATTTCTTTTATGAAATAATTAATATATATTATTAATATTTATTAATAATAAATAATTAATATTTATTTGATAATAATGAATTGAGGGTTATTGAAGGGTTTTGCTTCACTTCCGAGAGTTCCCATAATCGCTAGAATTTTTATTTTATTTTCCGCGTTCTCGGGAAAGATTAGAATACATAGAATAGCATAAGAATGGAATTTGGAAAATAACAAAATTTATTTGCGACGAATAATTAGTTTTAATTGGGAAAATAATGAGAGCATTCACAAAGAAAAAGGAAAAAGAAAATTTTAATTTCAAACATCCCAGTGAAAAACAAAATTGTAAGACATTTTTGAGGAAATACTTTTCCCTAATTCCAAATTATCTATAAATACGTGTTTCCAACTTATCGAAAAACAATTATTGACACTATTCAGATAATTGATCAGATAATTAATTGTTCATGTCAAATATTTTGTAAACTCTATTCCATCTACTCTTACGATATCCTCAATAGATCCTTGCTGTGAGGGGTTTTGTTATTTTGAAATTGTTTTGAAGTTTGCTGGTGATTTGAATATATAAAAATTGTTAATTAGATCATTCAATACAAGCACTGTTTGCCAGTGCACTTACAAAACCAGTTATCTATATAATTTCAAATTTTAACTCAACAACTTTGAAGACTGAAAATAGTAGCGATTTCTTTGCTGAAACATTTTATTTACTTGCAGAAATTTACAAGTTATTTGTAGTTGTGAAAGTATTATAATTTTGATTATGAAAAATTATTTTCATTTATAAAAATATAATTGAATTAAAGGGCATTAATCAAAGATTTATATAAAACAAGTTGATAAAAATAATGTAGTAGTTTATGATGCTGTCGGTTAATTTACCTGTAGTTGTAGGTACCTGTTACAATATTTTAAAAGTAAGCTAGAATAAAAACTTCTTTTTATAATTAAGTTTGTAATATTTTAGAAAAAAATATGATTAGTAAAATAGACACCAAACAGAAATAACGTATTTTATTTGCCTACAATAAATTATTAATAATTGTATGAGTGCTATTTAGTAGAAGTTGTCAGTTGATTGAAAATACAAAACTTACGTTTTCAAAAGCCATGAGAATGACTATTCGCAGTAGGAGAACTTTCTTAATTAATTTGAAAAATTTTTTAGAAGCGACCTATGAAATTGAGATTTTATTAACAATGACAACCGGTTCGAAAGAGCATTAGAAAAGATCCACATTCACACTACTTTCGGATCGCAAAATTAAGATCTTATAGAATTCTTTGGAAATTATTTTTTACTGGCATTATAAGAAATTTATTTCAGAATTGTATTGGCCAATTTATTATACCTAAAACAGACAAATTCAACAACTTATATTTAAAAACCATTATTGCAACTTTCCCACAAACTAACCGATAGTAATCAATAGTTCCAGCTGCAGTGTGGAATTAAGAAACTTAAAGTGAAATAAAATTTAAGGCCATTATTAAAATTGTATGTGAGTTAAGAGCAGAAGTTTATTAGAAATTTGCTAAATGTCTTGCATGTTTGTGTGTTTATCGCAACTGTTAATATTCCGTTAAAACTATCAGTAACTTTATTCGCCCTGCAGATTTAAAAAAAATGTTTTTATAATGAAATACTGTTTATGCATTTGATAACATCCTACTTGTAACTAACATGAAGTCTTAATAATGACTAATAAATTTAAAAAAAATTAATTAAAACGATGGGAAAACTGATCACTAAAGAAAAATACGATTCGCTTTAAAATTAAATTTAAATTCGGTTTATGTTACATTTTTTAATGTTTAAATTTAGGCTTTTTTTGTTGTTTTTAATTTTACAAGTCCACTTAAAGACTTTTTCTTGAATGCTGGCACTTGTAGTTGAAATATATCGTATATAATAGATACTGAAATTGAGTACAAAATGCTAACCTGGTCACATTGATTAGGCTACTAGAAACAAGCCAAAAGCTTTTTTCTTCCAACCCCAAAATAATGGAAACAGTAACTTTAAATTAAGAGTAAACCAAAACAAAGAAAACCCTCTAATCCAAAGAGAAACGACAGAGAGAGAGAGAGAGAGAAAAGAGAGAATGAAATTCCACAACAAAACCACATAATGAATGTTGTAGTAATAATTGAACCGTTATGTAAAGCAAACACCCAAAAAAAAAAAAAAAGATTTGAAATAAAATAAAAAACAACGTGCCAGTGATTGATGGAAAAGCTCTAATTTTGAGTTTGAAATATATATGAATTAAAAAAAAGATATTAACTAATAAAATATTTTGTAGCATTTAAAAATAAAAATATGTTTTTTTCAGTGTAATAGAGTGATTTCGAAAATCTTTTAAAAACTTCTTATATTTTATTCAAGGTAACCTCGTATCAATAGAAAACTGCAGCAAAATGAAAGAATATAAAAAGCCAAAGGAAATGTGATAAATCTGAAACAAAGAATAAAGCAAACAATTTAGCAAAAGTTATGCTAAAAAGAAAACTGACACACACTCGTGTAACTTTAAAGAGACTTTTTGGGGGAAAAAAAACTAACACCAGCCACAACAATTATCTACTTACAACAACAACACGCTTCTGCTGGCAAAATAGCAGACTTAATTCAAGGAAAAGAAACAACAACAGATAAAATTAAACAACAACAACAAACAAAAAACTATTCCAACAACTAACTATAAAGTGAATAAATTTAATACTCTGTTGTGCAGCCACAAAAATCAAATTTATTATAACAAAAAAAAAAGAGGGAATAAGAAACCAACAATTCCAATTTAATTCCTTAACGTGGTCTTATTTTCTGAAACTAAAAGTTTATTTCTGCTGATTGAAAGACACACTTTTTTATACATGAAATTTGTTATATATTTTGTATTATCGTGCCATTCCTTGTCGTCCTTAAAGTTTTCGTACATGTCGTCCTTATCATCGTTTTCTGCTTCGTCAGTGTCCTCGTCGTAATATACCGTTATTGTCGTTATACATCTTCTTTTTTTTTGTTTTTTTTTTTTTGTTGGATTTTTGCAATCTGTGTTCTTTCCCAAATCCCACAAAATAAGTGTTTAATAATAAAATAAAATAAAACAACAGCTACAACAAACAGTGAAAAAGAAAGCAAACAACAAAATGTTATACACATACTTATGAAAACAACTACAACAAAATATTTAATTTCAAATAAATTCAAACAAAAGAAGAAGAGAAAGAATTAGAAAAGTGTGTGTCAATCGGTGCATTTTGTCTCCTAAAAAGCTGTTCTAGTGTTTCTGTTACGCATTTTACGCTGAAGTGAATTTTATGTCTCGGGTTTTTTTTTTCTCTAAATTTGTTTATATAAAAATGCCAAATTTCTTAAAATATGGCTAAAGGAATTATTTGGCAAACTATAAAGGATTAAAATGACTGTTTTGAAATGGATTAAACAACTTTGAAAAAGTGTAAGTATTTATTAGTTGCATGTGTGTGTGTGTGGTAAACGTTTGAGTGTTTGTGGAATTGGCCAATATTTTAAATGAATATCATAAAACATAAAGGAAACAGTCTGGCTAGACTTGAGCCATCGTAAAGTGTATGCAATTATGGCAGAGTTTCAAAATGAAAAGGCATGTGAGTTGTGCAGGGGCCGGCAAATTTGAGTTTAGGAAGTAAATTGGCTCAACAACATATATTTTTTTTAGCAAATTTATTTTTATTGATGCCAATTTAAATTAAAAATATGGAAACTAATAATGGAAAAAGATGCCGAGCAAATTTCCACCTCTAGCACGTTGCCGGACTTCCGTTCTCTTTGCGAAATTTCGAATTATATTTTACAGTAAATTTTCGCTTATCTTATAAATGCAGCTCCGGATTTCATATTTTAAAAAATTCAGTTGTTTGTTGTTTGTTCACGTAAGCAGTATGTTTATACCGGTTCTGGACCACTTTTCCTATACAAAAAAGCTGCTGACGCTGTCAGTCTTATCATATTGATTATTTTTAACCCACAGTTTTTACATTTTCTTCATTTTTTTAAAAATGTTTTCGTCTGAATATTTAAGTATGTATGTCTTCATAAGAATATTTGTATGTGTATAAATACAAAACAATATAAGTGCTGCCCTACAACATAACTTGTCAGCGTTGCTGCAAGCAAAAAAATTGTTAACAAAATATGAAGAAAAAAGTAACCAATTTTTGTTAAAAATAATTAGTATGGCAACACTGGCAACATGAGCATCTTTTTTGTGAAAAGTGGTACAGAACCGGTATAAAAAAACTACTCATGTAAAATCGTTCTTTCAAATGGTTACATAGAAAATAATACAGCGGTCTTAAATCTCAAGAACGAGGCGACCAAAACACATCGTCAAATCGAGAAATTATACAATCAGGAAATTTCTCACGCAATAAGCGAATTGTTTGGCCAGCTGTGGGGGGCTTGTGGCACCGTCGAGCTGAAACCAGAGGACACCGACGTTAACACGATCCAATTGTGTTTGCAAAAGCTCAGTTATCATGATTTGCCAGAGTAAGGAATTCACGGTGACGGAGTTTTCTTGCTAATAATCGCAAAATAGGCGACCCCGCCGCATGGTGTGGCCACTTTCTGTGGATGCAATAGTTTTTCGAGAGCTTTTTTAAGGACTTTGTGACACCCACATGCGAATATTTTCTATGTTCACACAACCGTCTAATTGAAAGTGGGCCTCATGACCAAAAATAAATTTGTTAAAAAAATTAGTTGTTTACTTTTTCAAATAGTAAATTTTCGCCAAAAAGCTGTTTGTTAAAAAGCGATGCGTTCCATGGTAAAAATTTCCCAACCTTTTACTATATAAATATTGAAAAATGGCAACTCAATTCTAGACTTTTCATCATTTAACAGCTGACTTACTTCCTAACCTCAGATTTGCCATGCCCTATAAAATCGACATGCATTCAGCACATTCAAAAAGACCCCGGTATGCGTCACGACCTCCCGGAATCGCATCTTTCCTTTCGCAATTTCAGTGAGTTGGAAGTTGCAGGGGGTTTTTTTTTTCTTAATTTTGTCTTCTTATAATTCCTTCAAAATTGCGTCGTTAGTGCTGCGATTTGCTTAGTTGCTATGAAAAGAGTTTGTACTAAATCAACTACAGAAAAAGAGGATCCCTTTTTTAGTTTTAAAGCAACCATTTTATCTGCTGGCTGCAAATTTAAGGTCACTACCAACTTTAAATTATATTTACAGCAGTGAAATTTAATGAACACACTTTTTAACTGCATTAAATGCGGGAAAAGACTGCTAATATATCAATAACACTTAGACAGGACCTTGTAAAATATGATCCTTTTGCTTTATAGATGTAGAGAATATTAAGAAATTATGCTGAAACTGCAATAGCGTTGCTAACAGGTTACAAAAATTTCAGGCCTCTAATAGAACAATATGAAATTTTCAACCTCTTTAAATTTAATTATAAGCTGATTCTGTTTTCCCAAAATCTTACTAAAACATTTATTATTGAATTAGAAATTTCATTATCCAATTAGAAAGCCAGCCAATTGTAGAATAAAATTGAAAGAAAATAAAAAAGGAAAAGTGATCAGTGATCAGTGAGTTCTTGTTATGACTTCGATGTTTGTTTTAGACTTCTCACTTATTCACAATGGAAGTTTGAAATAAATATCTTCAGTTATTCTAAAAAATGTTGGCTAAATGATCCCTGATGATCTGCATTAGCCCCAAAGAAATGCGCATGGGAACCAGCTAAAACCCCTCAATTGATCACTTTGAATTTTTTAGTAAGATTTTGGGTGAAAAAGAATCAGCACATAATTAAAATTAAAGAAGTTGAAAAAACGACAATTCCCCAAAATATGTACTAATTTTAAATTTATGAAATTTTTCTTAGAACGGCATTAATTATGGCCGGAATGTTTTGCCCAGAATATAAATATCAGCAAGAAATGACACTTGAATTAACTAAACTTACTTTCGAAAATAAATTATTTTAATGGCATTTAAAATTACTCACTTATTTTAGCAGACGACCTTAGTGGCAAACGTACTTTAAGGCAAGACTTACCTATAAATAAAAAGAAGATAACAAAAGTTATTAGCATATTTATTAAAATTTGTGTGCAATAAACAATAAATAAATCGCTAAAAATATTCGAAAAAAACTATAGTAACATGTACAAGTGTTAAAAACAAAAATATTTCGTGTACGAAAAAAAAGGATATATGGGAAGCTACTAAAAGGATACATATTTTCATAAAAATAGTTTTGCCAAAATGAATAATAATAAATTGTGTAACCTGTAGGCAGTTTAAATGATTTTTTCGTATCCTTGTTTTAAGGATATGTGGCCAACTCTTAGAAAATTTCAAATTATGAGAAGTATTTTGATAACTATAATATATTAACAGATGTAACAGAGTAATTTTTGAAAGGAAATTAAGAAATAAGACGTACTTAAAACAAAAATCTTACTTTAAACAACATCTTAAAAAGAATATACGAAAGAGGAGTACCGTTTCAGAAAGCACCTCAAGATATATTTTATCCTGGATCCACTCTTGCCCGTAATATTAGTTGAAGCATATTTAAAACAAAATTGACAGTTCAGCAACGCACTGCAATTCAAGGATATTTTCAAAGAATATCAGCAAGATTCGCAAGTCCAAACGTATAAATGACAATTGTTTTAAATGACTGAAGCTGACAATAAAGGAAAGGTTTCTTCATCTTAATACACTTTCGCTTCCATGCCTTGAATTTCCTATGAAATTCTGATCCCAATTATTTCGCAGTCATCAGCTACTCAAACAATATCAACTGAAAAGACTTTATCTTTTTTAATAGAATAAAAAAACACCACAACTAATAAAATAATTCCCTAATCTTTCATTGCAGATAATGTGATCATATCAAATCCTGTTGAATGTTGTTGTGCAATTTCAATCGAATAATTGTCAACAATAATTGTTAACAATAAATTTAGTTTCGCCCAAAAGACGCATGTGATCAATGAGATTCAAATATTTAAGAAGGAATCATCAATTGAAAAATGTCAAAATATTAGACGAGAAATTAAATAAAAGAGTGAATAGAGGAGAATACAAGGGGGCAAATAATTTTCAACAACGTGTTAAAAGCTGCAGATCAAACGAGTTGATAAAAAAATTTGACCCTAAACCAGATGATGATGGGGCCATGAGCCCATCATTACCGACATTGAGTTGGAGTCGCAAGCGCGTCTCAAGCGGGCCTGCACCATGCTAGCACCGCCGAACCCGAGGTCAATATGCGGCCAGGACCCGGGCTGGTCGTGATGGCGCTTGCGTTTATTTCGGGGGCTCGGCGTGGCAGCACCAGCAGCATCAGTTTAAAGACTACAACAACAACAGCAACAACAACCACAACGTCGTCACCACCACTACCACTAATTTTAGAAACAACAACAACAACAACCACACCATCACCAACATCATCTTTGGCATTATTTCAAAGCACACTTGCAACAACAGCGACCTCATCAACTTCTCTCTCAACTCAAACGGCAACCGCTTCCGCAACAGGCGTCACTACAACAACGACGCCATCACCATCATCCCCACCAGCAACACAACAAAAAATTATTTATGAAAATTTTGGACTCCAGGGTACAAGACAAGACGACCACTATCAACACCAGCCGAGCAAAAGGCACACAGATCCGCAGTCCTTTAGCTTTTTAAATACATTTTTTGCATCCAACTCGTACAATTCGTTTCCCTCGACGTCAAATGATTTTGCCTACACGTACCCACTGCCCTCGCACTTAACACAATATTACGAGGATCCGCGTATCCGCCGCGCGAATTCGAAAAGTGCTTTGCAAACGGCAAAGCAAACGCGTCGCGCAATTACGAAATTTCGACGACGACGGCGAAAGAGAAGAGCGAGCAGATCCAAAGTTAAACTTAGAGGCAGCAGTACTACAATTGACGACACTACCGAGAATCTGAACGATTCGGACGATACGCTAACGTCACTGGCAACAGCTGTTGACAGCAGCAGCGATCGAACAACACCTGCCCGCGGTCTACACGTACACTTTCCTTCACAAACCGCCCCCGATTCGTCAAGATCATTTGACGAAGACGACATATTTGCCTTAGTAGCCGAGGAAGATCTTCTCTCCGAAGAGTCCTTTGATCATCTGCTTAAACTAACAAACGACAAAATTGGTGATACGAACGAAGACGACTATAGCAGCGGTACGGAGACGGTAGTCGAATCGTCAAGTGATAGTGGCAGCGGTGCTCTAGACAATGACCACGACACGCCAGATCAGCAAAATTCCATTCACGATTTCGGCCATTCCCTTCGAACCGACATACAACAACAAAAACAACATCGTGCACAAAATGAAAATGCCAACACACATCAAAATGATGACGCCGATGAAATTGATGATGGAGATAATGAGAGTTCCAGTGAAACTCCTGACTCAGAACAAGATATCGTTGATACGGTCTATCATGCGCATTTAGTGGCCAACAGCAACGAGGAAGTTGTTTCACTAACCGAAGCTGACGCAACATATTCGGTACAGCCGATAGCCGCCGATAAGGAGAGAAGACAAGTCACAACAACTTCAACAAGTTCGACACATTTAAAGGCAGAGCTGGAAAGTGCGAATAAATATCGCACGATTTTGGAAAGTGATTTTGCACTAACACGCCTTAACCCCTGGATATCAGCTTGTGATCTGGCACAACCTGGTCCATCATCAGCGCCAGATTTGCAGGTAAGTTGTTGATTCAACATTCTTTTTTATTAATTTTTTTTTTTTTGGAAAATATTAAGGGTTCCTTTTTGGATAATTGACAACAATTTGAAATGGTTTAAGAAATTCGGTTACATTTGGAATATATAAAAAGAGCGTTGAACAATAATTTATTCCACGAATGGAAAATTTTTCGAAAGTTTTTTTGACTGCACATTTCCTGACCAAAACAATTTTGTTTTATGGAAATATTTTGTGATTGGGGTTTTCCAAAGGGAGCCTTCATTTTAAAGTTGTTTCCTAACTTTTTTCATGCTTTTCTATTGATTTTCTGAAAAATAAACGCCCTTATTCCGTAACTATATGTCATCATCACGTCAAGACAATGTCAAAAATATATATATTCAGCACAGAAATTGGCAATTTTTAACAGCCTTTGCTGTATGCAAATTGCAGATAAAATATATTCGTCGCTTTTGAAAATGTCGTATAAAATTGGAACCTCCAGATTAGACTACGGCCGGTTCAGATGCGCCGGATATCATATTTTCTTTATTTTTTATTGTTTGAAGCCTCAGAGGATGATTCCTTCATAAGGCGTGACTTGTGCCAGGACAAGGAAGTTGCTGTAGTTTTTTATTTTACTTTTAACTTCGCCGGTGAATGTTTAGCTGCAGGTAACGACGAAAGAAGGTGCTGTATTATGCTCTTTTAGTATATCACGGTGTTAATCACTGTCGGCATTGTTCAGCGATCAGTGCCATGCCTTCGTTATTGAGACAAGACTCTTGCCCTAATGCTGGCCAGAAAACATCACTTTTTTACCTAAGTCGGGACTTAAGTTGGAATCCAAGTCGGGACCTGAGACTGGATCTAAATCGGGACCTGATACGGAATCTAAGTCGGGACATAAATCGGGACCCGAGACGGGATCTGAATCGGGACCTGATTCGAGATCTAAGTCGGGACTTAAATAGGAATCTGAGTAGGGACCTGAGAAGGGACCTAAGACGGGACCCTAAGTCGGGACCTGAGTCGACATCCAAGCCGGGACCTAAGTCGGGAACTGAGACGGGACTTAAGTAAACACCTAAGTCGAGACCTAACTCGGGACCTAAGTCGAGACTACTTCTGCCAACAGCACCCGCAATTGTAATGCTAGTGGATTATCTTGCGAATTAATTAATTTTCATGTCAATTTTATAAATTCATTTTTGTCTTATTTCATTTCAAAGTTCCACACCTCTATAAAAAACACCTTTTATAATGTATTCAACAGAAAAAGATATTAAAAATTCCGCGGTAATTAAAAACTTATAATCAGCAACTTAAACCCCTTCGATCCCAAAATTTCAATGTTCTGTTGCAATAACTATCAGTTGGCGCAGGCAAACCTTGTCCAGCTTGAAACGTTTACCGGAGCTTAAAACAATCAGCCATGCTTTCTCCACTGGGTTGAGAAAGCTTTTGTTATTCGGTTTATTGAACAAATATTAGAAAATTTAGAAGAAAGAAATAGTTTGAAATTGGTTTGGCTGCCCGATGCTATCAGGGGCAATAAAAATATAATAATAATAATTCGGTTGGATAAATAATTTCTAATTAATTTTAACTGTCGGGGCATTACAAAATATTTTCTGTTGCTCAAAAGAAATCCAAGGACCCATGATTTTAGCCAAATATATTCTGCCACATGCCAATTTCATATACACACAGTCAATTTTATCGCTTCACCATCAATTATTGGAAATGTGTGGCCAGTTTTATTATAAAAATAAAATAAACTTAAAGAGCTTTTGCTGCAGCCTTTAAATTTTTAAATTTAAAAGTCGATATTATTTTATTTGTTCTTGATAATTTACACGACCCTTTACCAATCAGTTAAATGATAAAATGGTTTTAATAATTTTTTTTTTAATTATTGTTTAATTCCATTCACTTTTTGCAATCACAATTTGTACTGTGTCCTTCAGAAATCCTTTCCCTTCTTAGAAAAGCAGTCACATGTCAAACAACATTAATTACTTGCGATTGTCTGTCTAAATGAGTTCACATGTGTTTGTATGTGTGTGTGTGAGTGCAAAAGAGTAAATTTTCTTACGAACGAATGAGTGAGTTGTTGTGAAAATAAGTTTACAAGTGACTTAAAGTCAGAGTTTAGATAAATAATGGCATGACCTTTTCATTTATCAGTTGTTGTTGCAATTAGTTGTACGGCTACAATTCTTCCTTGGGAAATTTCAACAACTCGCACACTCACACTTGCTCACATATCCGAATTAGAGGCCTGGGCAATGCTCGTTTATTTGCACAATTTTAATCCGTTCTTGACTTTAATACACAATTAAAATCTACCAGCAGCAAATGCTGCTGTACTCGTACTTTCCCGTCACTGATTTTTCTATTTGTTTCCTGTTCTTCTTTCTTTTTTAATTCTTTTTTTTATTTCTTTTTAACTAATTTCGTTTTTATTCCTCATTTTATATGTACTTTTTTGTTCTTCTCGACAAAAAAGAAGAAAAAGTGGTGACCTTGTGGCAGGATAAGGCAAAAGTAATACCAAATTGTTTGTTTGTGTACACGAAACATGCAAACACATGCACGCGTTTGTCTGTGTGTGTGTGTGTCTTTCTGTGAAAATTTAAGTAAAAACTGTGGAAGCCGATAGATGTGACATTTGCTTTTATTAAATTTTTAATATATTCCTGGGATATTGTGCGATTACGTTAAGCCTTTAACAATGTCATTATTTTTGTTAACATGTTTTAATGCCTTCTTTTCTCACGACTTCGGAAAGCTTTAAGTATGACACCGCCATTAGCTTTGGAAGGGTCGATCACATTCACTGCGGTCCCATAGTGCTTTTATTCTAGATCGGTGTCCTTTTGACCAAAGAGCCAACAGAGCTGATGTCGTAAATAAAACTGTTATATTTTTTTAATTAAAAAGTGGGACAACCATGAGGCAACGACGTCCTTTGTGAGTCACAACTTAACGTCAAGTTCTTTGGCCAACTTAATTTTATATTTCTTTGCGTCCTCTCTGGATTAATTCAATCATGAACAGGTACACCATTGAGCAGCCCGTTCGGATATCTTAAGTCTCTTAGGAAAAGGGGCGTTTAACTCAAAATGCATTCGAGCTTCAGGTGATTTATTTTAAAATTATTTACTGTTTTTGAACCGCGTAGTCGGCCAAATGTGCCTACAGTAGGGAGAATTTTACTCAAATTTCAGCCTGGTCAGTGGGACATATGAAAACTTGTCTCAATGCCCGCCCAATTCATACATTGAGTGACTGCTGGGTGTGGCTTATGAGCTGGCGGCACTATCGGGCCGTATTTCTCTAAAGTGGTTGCAGTTTATGGTGTTCGCTACCGCAAAATGCTAACAAACTTCTTGTACCCAGAAGTTGATGACATGGACCTGGACGATTAGGGGTTCCAACAGGATGGTACCACTTGCTATACAGTCAACAAAATGATGGCTCTTTTGCGGGATAGATTTAATGATCGTGTTATCTCAAGTTGTGACGAAGTCAATTTGCCCTCACGATCAATCGATTTTACAGCGTTGGTATTTAAAAAAAAAAAAAAAGTTCGCAAAGAATAATTCAGAAGCTAAAGAATGAAGTGATTTCGCACATGAAGGACATTGAAGTCCAATTAACTCTTAGAGTCATTGAACATATGGGACCTCGGATCAGATTTCGAGCATTCAACCCATACCATTTTTCACTCAACGATCCTTGAATCACAATCAAATAAATTCAGATAGTTCTTTGAAATTGTTCTGTTTCATTTACAATTAATATCGTGCATTACAGATGGGCAAATCTTTTTAAGATCACTTAAATGGCAGTGAAAGAAAGAGAGAGAGAGAGAGAGGGAGAAATACTGGGAAAACGACTGTTACTTAAGATGTACATCAATAAATTGTAAAATTTGTTTCCATTTTTCTGAAAGAATTAGTTAAAATTAGCATTCGACGTTCGGAACTCTCTTTTAATTTATATTTTAAGTTGTTTTAAAGGGTAGAAAAATTTGAGGTTAGGAAGAAAACTAATGTCGATTTCTTTTCTAGAAAAAACATGCAACATTTTCTACACTTTTTTAACAGAAAATGGCAACATTTTGCCATTTCTAAATAAGGAATTGATTAGAAATTAATTCAACATCTCTGACGAAAAATAATTTCTGTTTTAAAACCTTTCCGAACCGCCACTTTTTAGAAAATAAGTGAAAAAATGTTACATGTTTTCTAGAAAGGAAAACGTTATAACTTTAATATTTTGAAAAACATTAAGTTTCTTTTTTAATGCAAAAGAGAAACAGGGGAATTACTAAAGGAATATGATGTAGGGCATATATAATTTTTACGATTATCGGCAAACGTCAGTCAGCACTTTTTCCAAAATCACTCGCATTTAACGATTGATTGCGAACGTATTGTTTTGGTCTGTTGCCAGCAACACTACGGGGAGCCTCGCGTTTAGCGATTGATTTACGCACAGCGATCTCACAAGGATCCGGGTTACGAGAAAAATCTGTTCGAATTTTACAAAAAGATACAGTCAATTGGTTACATTTTTCTAACAAAATATTTATAATTAAAATTCTTTGTTCAAGAGCATGACATTCTATGATTAAAATTGCCTAACTTTTGACTAAATAAATGTCAAAGGACGACACCTAAACTCCCGATATTTCTTTATTGGACAGCCAAGTTACTTCCTAACCTCAAATATGCCCACCGTGTGTTGGTATTAAGATTTGAACAATTTTTTTTAAATTCCAATTGTTTTTCCTATTGTTTAAGCAAATAATTTAGTTAAAGTATGCCTGCCAGGCAAATGAATTCTTTTACGCTGAAATTTGAAAATTATAGTTTCAGTTAAAATAAAACTTTCGCTGCTTGAAAATTTAAGGATACACATTTAATTTACATGTCAATTCCAGACAATAATCAGTATAGAAACTGATAAGGAGATGGTTTCTCTTAAATTGTCGCAAATGAAAATCAATGGCTTCATTATTAAAGTAAAAAATAAAACATATAAAAATAAATAACATCTGCTTGTCAAACTGAGAACAGCCAGTGGACATGAAAGACATTTTTTAAATATGAAAACTGCTGCTGAATGAAACATGGATGTAATGAGAGCAGGAAAAAAGGTCAAGGTTGGCAAAAAGGAAAAAAGAACAAACAAAAAAAAGATATTAGCCAAGTAGAGCAGAATGGAACAGCTCATTGTTGTAAAAATATGCTCGCCTTATATTTTCTATAACAATACGTTTATTCTCTGGTTTATATTTTTGATTAAAATTAAAAAAATAGAATAAAATAAAATAAAAAACCAACTGCAAAGGGAAAACAAATTCATCAAATAAAACAACAACTTTTAGGGGAACTATTGTCAGCGGCAGGCTTTTTCTCATTTTCAGGCAGACTTGAAACGAGGAATTGTTGCACAATTTTTATATTTTTCCACAAGAGAATAAGTAATTCATTACGTTCCTTTTTCAATTGAAAAAATTAATTAAATGGTTTTGGGATATCAAAAACTTCAGCAAAGCGTTTAAAGGCCATGCACAAAATTTTACAATTTAAAACTCTGCAGCGAAAGACTTTGACTAACAATTTGTTAAATTAAAATTTCTTAAAAAAATTGAATTGAAAATCCTTCCACCACCGAACCTCCTTTTCATGCAACTAATAAATATTCCACTGTTTTCTCAAGTGATTTGCAAGTTGTGTAACAATTTGTTTTGTACACTTTCAAACATTAAAGAAAATCCAGGGAGGTAAAACGGAAAAGCTCTTGTCACAAATAAGCAGCCATCATTTCACAATCAATTCAATACACTTCAGTTGCAGCACCACTTAACAATCATAAATAAATTGTCGTCATTCTTCTCATCCAACAGAAGCAATCGATCGCATACAGAGAAAAGTCTAGTAATTGTTCAACAGCCTGCCACTTGCTTTTCTATATGTGGCACGATATACATAAAGCCAACCAACCAATACAAAACATTGTTGCAATCACACACACACACACATACACACACAATCAAGTTCTATTGCTCAATTTTAATGCGACTAACAGCAGCAATTCATTGCAAACTTCAAGACCCATCAAGTGAGTTGCATCTCTGACAAGCCTACAGAGGCAAGAAGAAAAAAAAAACAGAGAAATCATAATAACAATTGAAGGGTGAACACGTTTCTTGGTTTTTGAAATGTTGCCAAATCCATATTGTGCTGGAGTGTAAAAAACAAGAATAGAAAAGATGTTTGAGCACAAAGAAATTGTTGCATAACCGCAGGCAATTTGACAAGGAAACAAATTAGCGCAGGCCATTTAACCATTTAAGCAGAGCCAGAGCACATCTGCTTGGTTGGCTGGTAGCTGGCTCTTCGTGCCAGGTATTAAAGTGTGGTCTGAACGATTCCAGACAGAACAGTTTACGCGTCACTGTCAGGAGCGGAGATCCAAGTACTCGTATCAGGTGATTTTGGTGGCAGATAAAAATTAAGCCGATCCCGTCTAACTAAAGGGAGTTTTTTATAGAGTGATACAAGTTTGAACCATGATAAAACATAGTAATATATTCTTGATATCAATGAAACGGTCTTGATTGGGTAGAAAATTTTATGACATTAATGTTTAAATATGATTTCGGCCATGTGGCCTCAAGGGCTGGCGCGTACAAGGCGCAATCTGGAACACCAATTTTCACAACCGGTGACATTCTGACCATCATCGTTTTTGAGGACATATGGGCCAATGACTCCGCCAGCCCATAAAGCGCACCAAACAGTAATTTTCTGTGGATGAAATGGTGTTTCGACAAAAGCTTTTGGATTCTCCTCACTCCACATGTGACAATTCAACCAAAAACGGGCTTAATCGGAAAATAGAATTTTGAATGGACAAAATGCACGATAGGTTTGACGAACAGAACCATTATTTTGATTAAAAATTTCCACAATTTGCACGCGTTGCTCTGGTGTAAGTCGTTCCATAATAAAATGTCAAAACAAACTTAACAGAAACCAATTATCAGCTGTTAAATGGGTGGTCAAATAAAGCAGTCATGTTAACTCAAAGTTGTATCACTCTATAAAAAACACCCTATATCAAAGATCATCCTGCTTAAAAATTCGTGTTCCGAGAGTTTCAAAGTGCTAGATTCGTAAAGGAAGTGGAAAACAATCTCTTGCCTGCTTTGTCCACGACAATTGTGGCAGAGCTCATTCTAAAACAGTTTTACACTATTTCCATGTCTCCTCTTGACCCAGGGCTCCGTCACAACTGCTAAAGGTCTGGATGATATTCTACGGTTTCTACTTGTAAAATCTTCTCTCAACATCGTAGCAGAATATATTTTCCTCTTAATCTTGCACGTTCAAACTAAACAAGAGGCAGGAAGTCTCTTCGTCCTAAAGACGAAATGTTGGTATTGAAGAAAGTAACTGCCGATTCGGTCTCGATTTGAGAGTGTGGGCATCTCACTTAGAGCCACAGAGTTAGCGAACGTGTTAGAAATTCCTTGGAATAATTAAAAGAGTCAGGTAACGAAATTACCAACCCTCATGTAAACATACAGCCCTTATGGGTCTGGAGGTGGACCCATCTGAATAATTGTAAATCATTTTTTTTGTGAATCAAAACTCTTATAATTTTCAGTCAACTCAGTATGTTTTTCTTGTTCGTTTTCATTCATATTCCAGCTTTAATTCTTTTTTGGCAATTCCACGTTTATAAATCTTCTCAGTGTCTTGAAATTGTGAGTTGATGAAGTAATAATTTCATGGAGTTACTTTTATTGAAGTAACTGAAAATTATTGCCTTAATTTTGTAAAAGAAAATCCCCTGATAACACGAGTACAATTTCAAAAGGGGTTCAGCTGTCATTGACATGAGCAGCTTAAGGATAAACTTCTTGACTACACACACACACACTCACACAAATACACAGGCACTAAAAAAGAGACTAAAACAAAGTCAGTGGCCATGTCATAAAAGCGTAGACAGAAACATGTTAAGAAACATGCCATTTTTCTAAATAACTGCCCAATAAAACATTTTATAAACGTTTAAATTATGCCCCCGACGGCATTATTTTATGTGTTTGAGTGCGTCAGACTGAATACATATTTTCGCTCAGATCTCAGCTTTTTGAAACTGAAAGAGGAAACATTTTTTATGATATTTTAGAGTCAAACGTTTAAAGGAGTTGCAAACATTAAAATCAGGATAAAGGAAAAATAAATTATTTAGAACCCGGGACCATAATATTTACAAGTTGAATTTTTTTGATCACATTTTAATAATTATTTCCTGAGTTTTATTTTTCGCTTAGAATATAAAAAATGTTTTCTTGTTTTTTATTTTTTTATCAGCAAACAACTTTGACTTTTAATCCCTCAGAAAATAGAAGTTATTTATTGACTTTTACTGTTCCATCAGAAAATAAAAGTTATTTTTTAACTTTTAGTTTTCGAATAGAAAAAAAACTATTTCTTGACTTTTACTTTTCGATAAAAAAAATAAAAGTTATTTCTTGAGTTTAAGTTTTTGAATAAGAAATAAAATTTCTTTCTTGACTTTTAGCTTTCGATCAGAAAATAAACGTTTTTTATTGAATTTCAGTTTTCGAATAGAAAATATAAGTCCGTTCTGGACTTTGAATTATCCCCCGGAATATAAAAGTTATTTTCTCACCTTTAGTTTTCGATCAGAAAATAAAAGTTGTTTCTTGGCTTCTACTCTTTGGTCGGAATATAACAGTTATTTATTCACTTTTATTTCTCGATCGGAAAATAAAACTTATTTCTTGACTTTTACTGTTCCATCAGAAAATAAAAGTTATTTTGTTACTTTTAGTTTGCGAAAAGAAAAAAAGTTATTTCTTGAATTTTATTTTGCGATAAAAAAATAAAAGTTATCTCTTGACTTTTACTTCTCGATCAGAAAATAAAAGTTATTTCGTGAGTTTTAGTTTTCAAATAAAAAATATAATTAGTTGTTAAATATAATATAAAAGTTATCTATTGACTTTTATTTGTCGATCGGAAAATAAAAGTTATTTATTGAGTTTCAGTTTTCGAATAGAAAATATAAGTCCGTTCTGGACTTTGAATTATTCCTCAGAATATAAAAGATATTTATTGAGTTTCAGTTTTCGAAAGCAAAATAAAAGTTCTTTCATGACTTTTACTTTTCGATCAGGATATTAAAGTTATTTCTTGAATTTTAGTTTCAGAATAGAAAATAAAAGTTATTTCTTGGCTTTTAGTTTTCGATCAGAATATGGAAGTTATTTCTTGACTTTTATTTTTCGCATAGAAAATAAAAATCAATTCTTTCTTAACTTTTACTTTTCGATCGGTCGTTGTTAATTGGGCCTCCAGATTAGACCAAAACCAAACCAGACGTGCCGCTTATACACCAGAATTCATATTGAAATTATAATGCCATGAAAGTTATCTTTTCGATAGAGTAAATTTCATGTCAATTTAAAAAAGTCGTCTCAATTTTACTCGCTTTTGAAATTCTATAATTCTCTAGGAAGCATCCTTTACTTAAGGACATTCGATTTGGAATTTTCCAATTTAAACGCGGCAGGAAAGATCTCTGTAGGAAGTTTGTTCTAAATACGAATTAATTCTCTTAATTTTTGCGCACTAGTTTTCTTATAAAGTCTGAGTACTTTCCATTGTATTATCGGTAATATAGTGGAACAGTAAAATACACCCCACGCTATGTCGAATGAGTTTCTTCACGAATGAGTTTCTTGATGAATGAGTTTCTTCACTCTCTGCTACACACGATGGAGTAACTTTAAAATATATTTTTCTGCATCAATCCATTAATGGGAGTTTAATTCATACATAGTGAGGAGTTCAAGACTCTTGTATGCTTCTTTTAAGACATGCAAAATGTGCTCGCCCCATCAAATATCACACAGTCTTTTCATGCCGAGAAGATCAAGAACCCTGTTAACCTATTGAAACTTAAAAATATAAATAATAATAAATATTTTAAAACCTTTCAAAATACAATTCGCCAACACTTGATTTATAAACCTGATATATTAAAATGAAGCCTAAACGAAAATCAAATTCAATGACAATTCATAGACTTTTGAATGTATTCTCGTGAAATGTCCTTCAAAGCTCCGCACACACGACGTTGCAAACTACCACTATGATACTTTAGGCCAAGTCATATATATTAAAATATTAAAAAGTAGCCTCGTACCACATTCAGTGGCTCTTGAAAAATATTACAAATTGTCTACTCGGCAGAAAAAGATTTTATGCACAATCAATAAGAAAAATGTTTCAATTCAATTTTTCTTCCTTCTTTAACTTACGGCATGCACGCACACACGTACCACATTCAATTCTATTATTTTTTTTTTTTGTTATGAAAATCCATCCAAAATGTACATCTTAAATGAAATGCTTCACATGAATTATGATTTTTCAAGTCCAGTTGTAAGTGAAGACAAAAAAAAGAAAGAATTGCAAACCATTTCGTTTTTCTCTTTTTAAGTTGGTCAAATACTCTCGTTTGAAAAAAAGGCAGCACATTTTTTTTTATTAACGTTTATTTGATAGGGAGAGGCAGCCAGATATGTTGCTAAGAAACAGTGGCCGCACTTACAAGTCTACTGTTTATTAAAGGACAGTAGAAGGAGTTAGTTTCAGTTGGCTGTATCTTCGTATGATTTAATGATAAAATATATGGGATATTTATTACAACGAGGGGAAGTGGATTAGAACCAGTAAGAGCCATGATTTTGTACTGCAGTCGGCCATACTCCATCCAGCAAAAAAAAAAAGATATAAGAAAAAAAGGCAAATCTTGAAGTACATCTAAATTCAAATTAAGACTGGTCGTCGCATGAATCATTCACATTTCAGTTGAAGATTGAAATATAAAAGATTTTATTTGACAAATTTTATTTCGTAGATAAACTTTTCTCTTCTTTTAAATGAATTACAAACATCCTCAGCCATCACAAGTAATTGGTTTTAATTTTGGCATGACTTTTTCACTACGACAAAATACATAAAACGGCCAAAAGTTTTACTTTTTATATTCACTCTCTTTTACTCTCTCTCTCTCTCTCTCTCCCTGTCACCTTCAGTGTTTTCTGTTTTGTTTGCTGCATGTGTATGAGTGCTTTAAATACGATATTCTTTACAAGAACAGCACGTTTTCCGCCAAAGGAAGAAAATGTGACTGAATGCCAAGTGGTGGGGGAGATAAGGGGATTCACAAAATAATTGTTTAGTTGAGAGCATATTAATGCGGGTTGTTGGAAACGTTGACGAAACTGTCATATGCAAGTCTCTGAAATCTACCATGAATGTGGTAAGTTTGTTCACTGTTTTGTGTTCGTCCTCTGCGGAATATGGCCAAAGTGTAAATTGCAATTGTAAAAAAAGAAAAAAGAATAAAAAAGGAAGATTTAAAGCACTTTGTTGCAGATTTTGATAATTAAAAATAGCTTCATTTCATGGAGCGGGTGTGTATTGCAATAGCAAATAAAATATCTATTAAATTAAGACATCTCTTGGGTGTTTATATTCCATTCATGAAAAGTTTAAATAAAAAAAGAAGCGTGAATATTAAATTGCTTTGGGGTAGCGTGCAGTGGGGTTTAAGGGCGAAATTGGGGTTATAAAGTTAATCAATATTTTCGTTTATAAAAGGGAATTAAAAGAATTGAAATAAATAAAATGTTGTTTCTTTTGATAATAATTTAAAAATACTGTAAACTATTCCCATTATATTACCAGAGATTTATAAGGAAAGTAGAGACAACAACCATCATCCAACATAAGATTTGAGCAGCAAAGGCACATCAATAATGTTTTTCTAGTTATTCAAACAAACGAATTAAAATAAACAACATTTTGTTTGTTTTAATAATAATTTCTAAATATTTTAAATTATTCCCTACAATTTAATAGAGATTAACAAGAAAAGTGGAGACACCAACCATCATCCAACATAAGAATTGAGTAGCAAAGACACATCAAGAATGTTTTTCTGGTTATTCGAACAAACGAATGGAAATAAATAACATTTTGTTTGTTTTAGTAATTACTTATAAATAACGTAAATGATTCCCATTAAATTACCAGATATTTACAACAAAAGTAGAGACACCAACCACCATCCAACATAAAATATGAGAAAAAATGTTTTTCTAGTTATTCAAACATACGAATTGAAATAAATAAAATTTGGTTTCTTTTAATAATAATTTATATAAATTCTAAGTTATTCCCATTAAATTACCAGAGATTTACAAAGAAAGTAGAGACACCAACCATCGTTCAACATTTGATTTGATTTGAGTAGCAAAGACACTTCAAGAATTGTTTATTCAAACAAACGGAGAGACAAATAAAAATGAATGCCCACAATTGTTTTATTCATATTCTAAATCGCTGAAGTTATGAGCCACAACAAAGAAAAAATTAAAAAATCCTATTTTATGGGCATTTATTTACTGGCCTTCACACAAACTATTTTACATATCCAGGTGTGTGTGTGTGTGTGTGTGTGTGTCGATATGTCTTGTCTCAATAGAATACATCAGAAATTATTTTATTTATTTAACTTTCAAATCATAGACTTTTTAAAGTCTATTTAAAAAATTTTTCTAAATCAAATAAACACAATAAAATTATTTTGCATCATAAAAAGAACTATTTTAGAAAAGTTTTTATATATCAAACATATTTTTGTAACTTTTTATTATAAAATTCTTCAATTATAAATTTTCACACATACGATATCAATCAGTTTGTAATATCCGGAGGTATGCAACAAAACCAACAACAACGGCAACAACAGCAACTGCAGTAAAACTTTTCTAAAAAGCCAAAATTCCAAAACCAAACCGAATTACGTTCATGTGTGTGTGTGTGTGAAACTTTGTACACCTCCACATGCGTAGGAAAAGTTTTTTTTGGGGAAAATGAACTAGTAAAAGTCGTAAATGTTAAGAGACAGATGGAAATGTTAATAAATTAATAAATAGTAGGGCGGCACGGTTTCTACTATTAAAGTGCTTTTACTTTGAAAATTAAAACTTTATTTTAGCACTAAAATCATGTGATTTTGCACTCATACTGTAGATTTAATGAATACAGGTGTTAACCCACAAATTGTCCTATATATTTAATCATAACAAATTAAATCTCTCTGTAGTATTCTCCTCTGTAATTTATAATACTTCATGTACAAACTGTTTTTATTTGCGTAAAAATAAAAAATAAATTACTTTGCAGCTTAAAATAGAAATTGTTTTATATTTTGCAAATTAATATTAAAAAAAAGGAAATCAAAATACTTATACAGGCCGAATAATTTCTTAAAAATCTTATTTTTTGCTATAAAATCATGTAAACTCTGAAAAATTATACGCAGATGTGATGGATTTCGCTGTAAATTTGTCAAACATTATCAGCTGTTATCAATTATAACTTGGCAGCACTCAACTTAGCACAGACAAAAGCAACCTGTAATTTATAAAACCTGCTGGGAACGTATTCAATAATGCGTTTAAGTTGAGTTTAACAAAATAATTTTTAATGATAGAACCAGGTTAAAAAGTTGATTTTAAAGTTAAAACCAGAATTTATGTAAACCATGTCAGTGGGGAAACTCTTTTTGCTCTACCGAAATGATGCCTTTTTATTGTGTAAAACTCCAAGAACTTTGTTTATTTCGTTGAAACTTTAAGAAGCTCTTAATATACAAACAGCATGATATATAAAAATTATTTTATGTGCAGTATGAAATTACGTTTTTTCGGAGCCACCCTAATACTTGTGAGTAACGATAGTCGTGCATTTTCTCAAACCTCATTTATGCTTTAAAATAGTTTAACAATGAAAAACGTTCAAACCACAAATTGTTTGAACTTTTTTTTTTTGGCAAAAATATGGAAATGAAAGCATTTTTCCAGGTACAGAAAGTCTTTAAACAACAACAACTCTTGTTATAGAATTTAAGTTTGGAAAAAGTTTTCCGTTTAAATCGTAGATTTGGAAGATAATAAAAGTAATTTCACATAAAATACATAAATATCATAAATGAAATAAAGAATAGATAAATAAATAAAATTCGTATTTGAAAGTTAAGAAAACAATTCGGCATTTCAAAGTTGTTTGATTTTAAAATCGGTGTTGTTATACATGAAATCTGCCACTTCAAGAGGCTCGGAAGATTTCCACTCAGCACTTTCAAGCAGTTCTAATTGGAAAGAAATCTTTTAAAATGTGTGTTCACTGTTGCTCTTTTTGTGAAAAAAATAGAAAAAGAAAACTTGAAAACGGATACCAACACGAACATCCAAGTCAATTAGTTCAGTTGTATGTGTGATTTTACACATGAATATTGGCGTGTGTGTGTGTGTATTGTCAGTGTGTGCATTTGACTAAATCAATTGTCGTTGCATGTTTTCTATACAATTAAAGCCAATTATATACTTCGTATATAGACATTCTGCAGCACATAGAAAATCTACAGTCACGTTATTAGAATTCCGCATACAAACACACGAGAATATTTAAAATTCAAACAGGGAATGCGTGTGCATGTGTGAGTGGAAATAAATTGATTTTCCAGCAATCGTACCTGTTGAGATTATTTATGCGAGGGTAGTTACCAAAATTCTTACATTGAGTTTTCTAACATATTTTAGAAAGTTGTTGACAGCTTTTTTTAAGAAATAAAATCAAAATTTGAGCTATAAAAACTTCTGCAAGAAGCCGGGTGTTTCTCTGAAAAAACAAGAAGGAGTCAAACTCCATTTGATTTAAATGAAATTCGTTAAGAGAATCTATTTTATCTATTTAATAATTGTGCCCACTAAAAAAGTTCCACAAAGATTTTGTCAAAATTAAGTCACATTCAAAATTTCACAATTTCTCTGAATTTGATGAATTTGTTCAGCGTATTTTTAATATCTCAAAAACCAACTCATACACGAAAAGAATATTTGAAGTTAGAAAATATAAAGAAAACAATTTTTATTTGTTGGAAAAAATAATATCTGCAAAGACATTTTAAAAATTGATTCAATCAAAGAACGTGTTTTTTTACTCTGTTTCAAATAAAAAATTCTTAAATAAAAGTCTTGCAATTTAGAAAAAAAATTTTTTTTTTAAGAAAATGTTTTTTCCTTTAAAATCGTTTATAAAATAATGTGTCATTGGAATCTGGAATTATTTACAAAAATATATGATATGATTTTTTCTAAAAATATATGCAACATTTTTTACTTCCTTTCTAACAAGTTGCAAATTGTACAAGTCTTAAAACAACAATAATTTTTCCTTAAGGATGTTGCTTCGTTTCTCTTCAACTCAGTATTTTTTAGCATCAAAATATTGTGTTTTCCTATTAAAAAATGCAAAATATGTTGCACTCTTTTCAAGAAAAGAACACAATATTAGTTTGTCAAGGAGAAACAAGAACTTTTAGCTATTTTACGCGAAGCAGTTGCAGCCAATTTATCACGAACATTTTTTGTATTTAAAATTACGAGTCTTAAGCACCCACTATTGTAATTGGGAAGGCATGAGTCATTGTGTAAATGTGCGTGACTTTTCAAAGAAGCTTTAAAAGAATATTTTCAAAATAAGGCGGGCTAAAGGGGCGTGGTATGAAATGCTACTTAGGATTTAATATTCAATATAAATCATTTATTGGATCCCACAGGACTTTTCCGATTTACAATTTCGTCTTGGACCAGCACTCAGGAGGTAAGCCCTGCTAATACTCTGCACTGCGCCTGAACTAAGTAAAGCAGGATGGCGTTGAAAAATTATTCCAGCATTTTTATGCAAAATATTAACAATAAAGAGATCTATCCAGAACACTTAAATAAAATCAAGCGATCAAGGTTAATTTTACGCCTCGTAGTAGACAATTGAGAGCGTTTATGCACTGGCAGATCCATAAAGAACCAACGTTGCATACCGAAGGACTTAATTTACCTACAAAAAAAAATTATTTTATTATAATTATTTTAAACGGTTTCTGCTATTGAAATGCTTTCACTTTGAAATTTAAGACCCGGTCTTAGCGTTGAAATCATAAACATTTTATTTTGCGTTCTCACTGCAGATTTAATGAATCCCGGTGTTAACCCACAAACAGTCCAATAAATTTAATCACAATAAATTAAGTCTCGCTGTAGTATTTTTTTCTTTAATTTTTTTGAAACACGAAAATAATTCTTATATTATTTCAAAGAGAATATTTGCAGCTGGAATATATAGAAAATTTTCATTAAGTTAAAACATTTCAAAAATGGATTCAACCAGAGAACGTGTTTTTTTGCTCACTTTTTAATTCAATTAATAACTTTTTCATTAAAAGTCTTGAAATTTTTAATAAATTAATTTAAAAAATAAGTTTTTTCTTTTATAATCACTTATAAAATACAGTGTCATGGGAATCTGGAATTATTTATAAAATAAATAAAGAATTTTCTGGAATTTAATTTTTGTTCCAAATGAAATATTCAACATCTTGTCAAAATTTCCTTATAAATTACTAAATTTCATAAGATTTCAGTTTCGATTTTATTTTTAATTTTACTTTATAAATACTTTCATTGTTATCCCATGGATTTCTGATTGTTTAAACGTGTAGAAAAATAAAATAGATTTATAGCGAATAAAAATTATTTGTTGGGTTCGGTGTGCATTTTCATAGCTTCTGCACTTATTGTGGTGTAGTTTTCAAAAATCATTTATAATTCTCAAATGGTTTACAAAAGCTTTTGCATAAGGCAGGAGGCTTGAGACTTTTCAAAACTCTGCTGGAAATTTTCTGATGATTTGGTGAAGAAAAAAACGAAATTTATATAGACAGACATTGACTTAACCATCAGCATATAAGTTTCTCATATATTTTATTATTTTTATATAAAAAACAATTAAGTTTTATATCGAAACAATGAAAATTTCACTGTCTTTAACACAGCCAGCCGATCTCAAGCCAATGACCAACACTAAACAGCAACTTATGGTTTATCCTTGAACACACTTACAAATAACAAAACACACACACACACACACATGAGTATGTGTTAACTACAGACACAATGGACTAGTAACGAACTTAATTATATTCTCTGTTTCCAATTGAACAAATAAAGGGAAGAGGTGAAACAGTAAACGAATCGATGTGGCAACAAAATGAAAATATTGAAACTTCAGACGACAGAGTGCTAAAATGTCAAACTCATAACAATTACAATTACAAAAGTAGAAATAAAAAAAAACGCACACACACACAAACTTTATCTGTAGAAGCCACGAATAAACGTTTACCTTCAGACATTTAAGTGTTTGTGTGTGTGTGTGTGAGTTTTGTTTTCTGCTGCAATTTGAATGGTATTTGACGATCAAATGAAATTATAAATGCATTACGGTTCTATTAACACACACACACACACACACACACACACATGAACACGATAACATTTGCTGAAAACCCACACACACACACCCACACACACTGACAGTTATACCAGCATTTGTGAAAACTTATATATTTATTGATTGACTGACAAATAAATATTGAATTTTAATTACTCGAGCACTCGTTGCACGAAAGCGTTGCTGGTTTCTATTTTTTTATTTTTATTTTTATTTTTTTTTTACTGGCGCTAATAAATTTATTGGCAAACATACAATTTTGTTTCCTGCACAATTTTACAAGTATGTATGTATGTGTGTGTGTGTGTGTGTGTGTGTGTGTGTGTTTATTTAGTTCGGAAAACAGGGAATATGATACACATCTAAACAGCTACAATTACATATTTACAAGTGTGTTTGTGTGTGTGTACAGTCAAGTAGACTCAACATGAAAAGCGCACCCATTTTCCTGAATGCACATATTTAATCAGGCCAATTGAATTGTTAATATTTTAAAATATTGAGAACTTTAATTTTGCAAATAATTTAAATTCCGTTTCGGGAATTCACTGCGAAGTAGGGGCTGTTGGTTTGCTCCTTTGCTTAGCCAATTCAAGAACCTGAGAACGCACATAGCCCGCGTTCGATTCCGCACTCAATCATGAATATGTTTATCGATAACTGTAGTTATCATGCAATTAAAAATAGCATATAATTCATTGAAGGTGGTCAAGAAAAATTTTATAATTTTGAAATTTGTCCTCTCTGCCATCTCTGTAACTCTCCGGAAGTTTTAAGAGAAAAGCCGCAGGCTGATTTCCATTCTATGCTTTTGGGCTCTTCCAGATAAAACCCTATTATTTTAGTTTTTAGACCAACCGATTCCCACGTGATGCGAAGTGGTTGATGTAGTTCTCGATTACTTAAAAAAAAATCGAGATCACTAGCCGATCGTATTAATATATAGACTACTTTTTTTCGAAGTTTTCTCGTTTAACAATATCTCATTTAACGGATTAAAATATTTTCAGCCGGTTTGCTGTGATCGAAGTGGTTTCTTCGATGGGGTTTTTAAATGTCAAAAACTGGTTAGAATTTGTGGAATCGATCGCTGGAGTTGTTTAAAAGTTATTTAAGAAAACACTGTGAAACATTTTTTTTAAGTATTTTGAAATATTTTGAAAATATAGCGCTTCTTATCGGTTCATATTCACAAAAATTCTGAGTTCAAAACGCTATTATTTCCAACGTTCAAAATCGATAAGAGGATAAATTATTTAAACACACACGATCACACACATAAGCACATACATTCAGACATAGTGACGAGCTGTCAGAATCAACCAGGAAATTGGAATTCAAAATGTAGACATCTGATGAGAAATCGATGTTTTTAAGAACGGGGTAAAAAATTTTCAATTTTCCTAACAGGAAGTTCGAAATACATGTCAGTATTGTAGCCAATCCCAGGGAAGGTAAAACAACATATAAAAAATGGGCTACCAGATGTAATTTCACCCTCTACAATGGCAACACTATTCTGTCCCTCTTACATTTCCTGCTGCTGTTTGGCTGAATCAGCTACTGCGTAGACCATAAGACCGAAGCTCAAGGCTTCGCACCCTGATTCAGCCGTGGACATGTATCGGGTTTACTGATCTGCATTTGTGCATGACTACTGATAGCTGGAGAGTATCAACAGTGATTGAAATTAACGTTGGCGCTGCAACGAAAATGGCTACAACTCCGTCGTTTCTCATCTTTCGCCATCTGTTGTCTCAGCGCTTTTTCCTTATTTTCATAACTCTGGTATCCCTGTGCTGATAGGTCACGCCTACTAAAATAAAAAATTTCTTTATTTCTCTTACAACTAAAATTAGAGTCGGCAAAAAACCAACCAGTTGTAGAATGAAACGTAAGAAAATAAAAAAGGAAAAGTGATCAGTGAGTCCTTGTTGTGACTTTGATGTTTGTTTTAGACTTCTCACTTATTCAAAGTGGAAGTTTGAAATAAATATCTTGAGTTATTCTAAGAAATGTTGGGTAAATGATCGCTGATGATCTGCATTAGCCCCAGTGAAATGCGCACGGGAACCAGTTAAACCCCTCAATAGATCACTTTAAATTTTTTAGTAAACTAAACTTTTTTCTAAAATAACATATAAATATTTCTGTCCCCTTTTAATGGTAAAATGGCCCACTGTACATTAATATTGAAATGTAATATGGACGTCTATTGATAAAATTATACAAGAGAACATGTATGAGAATGCGTGTGTGAGTAACAGAGGAAAAACCTTCCACTAGTAGTTTTCTTTGCTTGAAACTTATGTGTCGTCTTGTGCCAGCACACACACATGCGGACAAACTCATACACACACATACTCTAGCACGCACCCACTCACACACATACTCATATAATTGATTTTATAGTATCCTTGACATAAATACACTCTACGAGTTTAGTAAGTGGTTTTTTTCTTGTGCAATTTTTCTTGTTGTTTATATTTTATATTTTCTATACATCAACAATTTTTTTTTGTTTTGCCAAAACCCCTCCACCTCTCCCTCCCTGCGCCGTCTTCGGCCCAGAGGGTGTTTTATTTATTGGCGGTTTATGGTGGCTTTCTTCAAGTCGGTTTGGCAGCATTTGCAAACCGCCAGCCAGCCAGCCAGCCACCTACAAGAGAACACAAGAGGATGAAGAAAAAGAAGAAGAAGAAGCGGAGGAAGAGGAAGAAGGAGCATCTGTAATGTTTTGATGTCAGGGAGTAGTTGTGTTTGGTTAGCAATTGATGATGGTTTAAATTTTATTGTTTTCGATTTATAAACGACGGCTGCAGGCAAACAAAATTTATACGCTCTCTGGCAAAAGGAAACGGAAAATTTCATTTTATTCTGTGCTTGTGCGTTCACTTTTATTTTATTATTATTTTCCTCTTCTTATTCTTCTACTATTATTATTATTATTTCAACTTGACTTTATTTGCAGGAGTATCAATTCCTCTCCATACTTTTAGTGAAGTCTAAATAGTTGGTGGTTAAAAGAATTCATTTTCTTTTGTTTATTTTCACTTCAGTCAACTATTAAGTCAGTTGTATTTGTTCTGAATAAAAAGAAGAAGAAGAAGAGGAAGAAGAAGAGGAAGAAGAAGAGGAAGAAGAAGAGGAGGAGGAGGAGGAAAATAAATAGGAAATAAATTTTATATTTTCTACAGCTTCTTCGATTGCCGTTGCAAATAGAAAAAAAAGAATAAAAATAATAATTTATGATTAAAGTTTTTAATACTCCTTTTATTGAAGCCCATTGAAATCGGTGCTCTTAATGGAAGTAGTTGTTTGTTATTAGTTTTTCCTTTTGCTGTTGTTGTTGTTGTTACTGTAGCTCTGTTTTTTGATATGGAAAAGGAATTGACACATAAAAGCGAGATTAAATTGCAGAGGATGAACAGTTTTAACTGTGCGTGAGTGTGTGTGTGTGTGTGCGTATATGATATATTTTGACAAACAGTGATGGCTGGAAGTTGTTGCTGTCATCATAAATATTATATTTTATGATTTAGTATTTCTATTTGAACAGGGACTTGCAATTTTTAAAAAAGCTGTTAATCCGGCTACAAGTTTGAGAGTGTTGCAGGCACAGTGGGGAGCGTTGCGAAGTGGTGGCTGGTGGTTAAATTTAAGACAGTGCGGATATCGATTTTGCTTAAAAAAATTTATATTTCTGTTGTTGGAAATTGGAAATTTAATTACACGATCACATTCAGAAAAGACTGTTAATTCTGACTCCAGTAAAATTATTTACAATTCCGGCATTATCAGCGCATAAAAGATGAAGTAAAGAAGATATCAGTAAGTTTGTGCATAACAGTCACCCTACAGTCGATCACTTTAGACTCTATAACTTTGGAAACTCTTACAAAATTTGTGTTGCATTTGTTAGAGCATTCATGGACTTGAGTTTGTTTTTTTTTAGAACTGAATATTTTAAATTGTTATGAAATTTGTTCTGTTCGAAAGAAAATCGTGTGGCCTCAAAATTTAGATAAGACTTTTGGCACATAAACGCCACGGCTGGATCGGAGGTAGTATAATCTGTTGTTGTAGTATAAATGTTGTCCTCCAAGTGGCCAATAGTTGCGAGCATGTCGCCGTAGACTAGCGACGTTACTTGGCCGCACAAAAAAAAAAAAAATATTAAATCCCAAAATACTAAAGGCCATTTCACGGTTTCGAAACGTGAAACTTCGCGGTTATCAAACTTTGCCTTCAACAAAACAATTGTGGCACGAGTTGTGTGACATGTTGCGCCGTCTTGTTCAAACCTCATGTCCTGCATCTCTTCATTGTCTTCAATTGATGAACGAGAAAGCCAGTTATCATGGCTCTTTAGCGGTTAACATTGACTGCAACATTCTGGCCAGCAAAGTTTTGAAAAGAGTACAGCCCAATTGCTCCACCAACCTTTAAAGGAACACCAAACAGTCAGTTCCCCTGGATGTCACGGTGTCGCAGCATACTCTTGAGGATTCGCTGCACTTCAATTATAGAAGTTTTGACGCACGTGTTCCTACAAAAGTGAGCCTCATCGCTAAACAAAATTCCACGACTTTAAAAATTAATTTTGCACAATTCCCAAGCGTTATTCAGATGACAGCGTATTCGTATTGAAATGTCTAACCAAAACGAACATAAACCACTTGAAAGCTGACAAAATGGCTGCCAGCTAAAAAGTGTTGCCATATTTAAGTTTCATATCTCTATAAAAAAACTCCCTTTTCATCTCAAATATTATTTAACCTCCTGTCACTATCAACAAACAACATCACAGCGTTATAGTGGCGGAAACTATGAAACATTTTGGCCTCTTGAGATTTTACACTACATGTTTGCCCCTACAATACAAACAATGAAACCCAAATTAATTTACAATTTCGAATGGTTTCAACATCAACTTTGAGGTTTGCAACAACCTTAAAGTGGTTCCTAAATTACATTTCCATTCAAACCATTTTAATAGTGATAACAATAATTTTCCATGTTATTTCCAACATAAACTCATTTTTAATTAATAATAACGACATTAGAAAAGAAAAAACGAGGGCACTAACACACACACACACACACACATCAAATTGTCTACTTGAGAAATTAATTGACAGTGACATCTGCAAATAACACTAAATCAAACTGAATAAACAAGCCGTCAATGCATGGATGTAGTTGCTGTACTACCAACAACATGAACTAAAATTTAACATAAAAAAGTAGTTACAATAAATAAACAAACGGCCAGAAGGGTTCTTATTTGAGGCCTTAATATTAAAGGCCTGGTTAGAGACTTCCTTTTCACTTAAATTATCATTCTAATGCAGCAGCTCAGAGATGAATTAAAGAGGGCCTTAGATCTTTCGTAAAAAAGATCAGTTATAAATTCTAAATATCCTTGTTTGGGAGGCGGGGTAGAAAAGGATCACAACTTTTCGTTTTCTTATAGCGAGCGCACAAAAGCCATTGATGAAAAGGACCTCAAAATTATCTATAAACAAGAAGAGAGTGGAAGAAATACTCTACTTTTAAAACGTATTTAAAATAGATAAAAAGCAGGCAGGCAAAACACGTCACACAGAGGCCTTTTAGAAGCCATCCTGCCTTTTGCCGCTCTGTGGCATCCATCCATCCATCCCAGCACTCATGGACTCATTTACATTCATATTGAATATAATATTTCTATTTAACCAGACATTATGCGGTTTAATTGTTGTTGTTGTTGTTGTTCAAATATATTGGTTGCTGTTTTTTGGTTGTGTAAAATTATATCACGGATGTTTTAGCACTCATGAAAATGGGCTAAAAAAAAAACGTAAAAATGTGTCTGTATGTGCTCGCATAATGAAAATATTCTCGTTATGCAAATTGAACAAAAACTAAAACATATTTTAAAATCATTTTTATAAATATAACAGAACAAAAGATATCAGAAGTGCGCTTGAGCGAACTAATAAAAGTTCTCACTGACAGGACACACCGATTTAAGTTTTAACGCAACCCATGCAGCGGTCTAGTGACTTTTAAAGGATGATGGCGGAGCAGAGTGTTAATTAATATAATAAAAAGACTGGAGTATTTTATGAGGTCACTGTTGGCTGAAGTATTGAAAACAAGAGTGCGATGCGATGGGCCCGGTTTCGACTTCACACTCAGTCGTTAATATATTGAAGAGTTTTTCTGATCTCGATTAGTGCGGAATTAAAATAGTGGTTTCTTTTTTCCCAAAATCTGACTAAAAAAACGCAAAGTGATCAATTGATCGTGGTTGCTTCGTAACAAATTAAAAAAGGAAAAATGATCAGTGATCAGTTAGTTCTTGTTATGACTTTGATGTTTGTTTGAGACTTTTCACTCATTCAAAGTGGAAGTTTGGAATAAATATCTTGAGTTATTCTAAGAAAAGTTGGGTAAATGATCCCTGATGATCATTGAGATGTGCATGGGAACCAGCTAAAACCCCTCAACCGATCACTTTGAATTTTTTAGTAACATTTTGGAAAAAGGAATCCGCAAGAAATTAAAATTAAATAATTTGAAGTAGTTTTTCACAAACAATGTTTAAAAAACTTCTTCAACTTCGTTCAAATAGAATTTAACGTAAAAAGGGAGTTTTTTTTTTTTTTTGTTCGTGGCACAATATTTTTGTCATGTTTTATCTTCACATACACTTTCAAGACTTCTTTCACATAATTTTATACGGCCGGTAATTTGCGTTAAGCCTGGAGATATTTTATTTAAAAGTGAGAGACTTAAAGACGCAAAATTTCAAAAGTAAATTAGAAATCTATCGCTGCTATATATTTTGTATGCAGCAGTTCTTGAAAGTCGGTTTTGTTTTACGCACCAAATTAATTTGTCCGGTTTCGATTATGAAGTAATTTTTGCTTCATTCTAAGCAATTTAAAATAAATTTAAATAGGAAATCGCCATTAATTACATGCTGATGTAACTTTATTCAATAAGGTAGTTTTAGGAATCGGGAGTACGTATTCTTGGAATTTCTAAAACTCTGCAACATTCTTTTGTCAAAATGAGGCCTGTTTTATTTGCTTCAAATTCCAATCGAGCGCAAAAAACAATCGTCAATTAATAATTAAAAACTTTTACGATTTTCTTTATATTTTTTATAGTTAAAATAGGTTGTGCTCGAAAGTTATATATTTCGCCTTCAACGAATCGAAAATTAATTTCAACTATTTCAAACCTCTTTAACTTTAATTATGTGCTGATTCATTTTTCCCAAGTCTCACTAAAAAGTGATCAATTGAAGGGTTTTAGCTGCTTGCCATGCGCATTTCACTGGGGCTAATGCAGATCATCAGGGATCATTTACCCAGCATTTCTTAGAATAACTCAAGATATTTATTTCAAACTTTTTTTTTTATTTTAAGAAGTGAGAAGTCTAAAATAAACATCAAAGTCATAACAAGAACTCACTGTTCACTTTTACTTTTTTATTTGCTTACATTTTTATTTGGATTTATTTTCTTTAAATTATTTCATTTCTGCGCGAAATAGGTTCTAGCTGAGTGGATTTTTATTTAAACGGATTTTCGTTTGAGCGTAAAAAAGTACTTAGAAATTTAATGGAATAATAAATAAAAATATATAATATGAATTATGACACATTTTAAATTAAAAAAGTGGGCGCTTGTTCACACGTGATCCTATTCTGTTTTATTATTGTTCTTTATTTTGCAAGTGTTTATGATTTTATTGTATTTTTAATAAATAAATCCAGTTAACAGGGTTAAAGTTTTTGTTCCGATAGTTCCCACTGTGCAGTATTACAATAACATCTTATAAATGCATTCGTTTCAGTCATCAACACAAACTTTCTATTAAAATAATCCCAAAAATATGCAACACTATTTGCATAACTGATGCAGTTCGTATGATAATTGATCGAATTTGAATATCACTCATCCGCACCGATTGCCTCTTCTCTTAAGGAAGTGAGTAAAAGAGAGTGTGCAATAGTTTTTTGGGATAATGACTTCAACAACTGGGAGTTGAGCTGTACGCCCGTTTGTCATTTCTTTTGTTGTCATTTTGTGGTGCCATTTTCATGTGTGACAAATTATTTCGATATACGCCTGTTTTACATGGACAAACACTGTTTGCATTGAATTGCTAAACAACGGAATACATAGAAAATGGTACATGAACAACTTGCAGTGTTGGCTTGCGATGTCACAAAATGGTACCATGTGAAATTCACACAAATATAAGATTTAATTCATTACAAATATATTGAGTGTTCCAAATGAATTTTTTTTTTTGCAATCGCAACATTAAATGACATCATATATTGTACACCAGCATGCTTAAGGCCCCGTTTATGCTTCTGCTTAAATTATTAATATTGAATGTGCTCCCTTCTTTGATTAGCCCTCTACCGAAACTCTTAACTCCTTTTACATTTCACTCTTCTGCAGAGATAATCAAGCGCGTGATGAAAAACGATTCAGTGACGAAAAGTACTGAAGAAGGATAAAAGTGTTTATGCGTTTTCTTAAATCGTTTTGCCACAATTTCAAAGATTTGTTTTTTAGTTTTAGTGGTTTTTTTGCGTCTATTTAAATAAATTTAATATCAAAGCTGTTGTCTAATTTCATTTGATATTTGAAAACCCAGCGTTTTAGGAAATTTCAGAATTGAGTTTGATTACGTTTTCTTTTCTGTAAAATACTTTTTTTACTTCTTTTCTGAAAATTGCCACTTCGGAGGAGTTTTAAAACAGAAATAATTTTTTATAAGACATCTTTCAATAGTTTCTAATGAATTCTGTATTTTAAAATGACATGATGTGGCCGTTTTCTATTAAAAAGTGTAGGAAATCAATCAATTAAAAAAGCGCTTGTAAAGAGTGGAAGTATTTGAGGTCCGGAAGTAAATTGACTATCAAACAATGAGATCTTAAGAATTTATCAGTCTTCCTTTGATATTTATTTGATAAAAAGTTGGGAATTTTCAATTATAGAACGCTACTCTCTTCTACGAAATATAATAATTGTGAAAATTGGCGATTTTAAAAAATGCACGATTATAACGCATTTTTTAACAAAAAAGGAGCCATTTTTATAAAGAAAATTATACAAAAAAGAAAAAAAAACTGCTGCATAATGGGCTCACAAAATCTCTTAACAGTCCTCGGCCGGTAGTGCAGAGTTTGTGGTTGGGGGGCATCATCGCTTGGTCAGGGCGAATTCCCTGCGCCACCAAAGAATCATGGGCGATATTTTGTGGCCACAATTGGCCAAAGTTGACATCAGTTTCCTTTAATTGGAGCAAGACGTCGCCACAAGGCCCAAAGCAGGTCAAATTATTCGCTTAATGCATGAGAAATTTCTCTATCAGGTAATTTTTTTGGCGATATTAATTGGCTGCCTCGTTCTTGTGATTTAACGCCGCTGGATTATTGTCTTTAGAGCTAATTTGAAGATCGCATAAATAAAAAACCAACGCTCTGAGAGTTAAAATTCGGCGCTGAATTCAAGAAACATGCGTAACTTTGTTGCAAAACGTGGCTGAATATTTCGTGAAAAAGCAGACGTTGGCCGAGTTATAGACACTCTCGCGAAATCATATTTCATTATTGATTCCCATATTTCTAATTTTTGTTGACATCAATATACAAAAGTTGTCGCTAAAAAGTGTGTTGCTGAGTCAACTTACTCCCCGACCTCAAATTTGCGCACTCTTCGACATTGAATAAATTGTGTAAGAAAAATTTTAAAATAAATTACATTTTAATTAATTTGATATTATTATTTATTATTATTGTTAGTGTTATTATTATTATTATTATTATTATTATTATTATTATTATTATTATTATTATAATTATTATTATTATTCTTATTATTATTAATATCATTATTGTTGTTATTTTGTTCCATTTTGTTTTTATAAAAAATGGAACCAAATAATTCGGGACATCGGTTTAGTACTACAGCACTTCTCGTACAATATTTTCTTAAAAACTTTTACAAATTGACGCTATTTTCCCAATCAATTAAGTCACTCGATCAGTAATAAGAAACAAATGAGAGTGATCTGAAAGTGTAGCCCCTTTAAAATGTAACGCTGTTCTACTCTTTTGTGTGAGTTGAATATTAAATTGAAGTTGATTTCTTCATTAGACTACCCACAACGTCTTACAAAAACTGGCCAATTAATTGTCGTTCAATTTAATAATAATTATTAATATTACTCTCACTATTAATATTTTAGTTGGTGTAGTGTGTGAAAATTTCCGATCTCAGTAATTAAACGTTTCAGTGCTACAAATAACTGTAAACAAATTTCGACCATTTTGATTACAATTTTGAAGCAAAACTATCAAAATGAAACCTTTAAAAAATTCATGCATGTGAAAACTCTGCCATAAAAAAATCATGTCGGCTATTTATGTAAGCGAAATTGTGCTCATGTATGTGTGTGTGTGTAAATGAATTTATTTTGTGACTGTATGTGTAGCAAAGTAAATATATCAGTTAACATTAATATGTATGAGGTTCCGTATGTAATTATTCATACTCTTTTGTATGTGTGTGTGTGAGTGTGTGTGATATGATACGAGAGAGCTGTTCTTTTAATATTTGCTTAATGAATAACGCCGGGGCAAACAACTGTCATTTGAGTTGAATGTTTGCATTTCTTAATAGCAGAATAAATATCATTCATTTTCATTTTTATCAACATAAATCAGTTGACAAAATAACGGAGTTTTTTTTGCCATTTTCGTGGGGTTCATGGCTGGCCAACAACAGAGCGGCTAATAAAAATAGTCACAAAATATTTGGGTGTTTCTTTACGAACTCGTAATAGTGAGAGCAAAGTGGTGTCGGTATTTCCAAGTGGGCAAAGCCTACAGCCAGTTCAACCCACCCAATTTTTATTATCAAATTTATCAAATTAATTTTCAAATAGGGATTATATGTATGGACCTTGAATTTTTTTGTTTTAATTTGGAAACAAAGAATTAGCAAAGAATTAAAAAATACAATTTAAAAGTTAATAACTTTTCCATCGTCTTCTAATTAATTCGCTCTTTTTGTTATATTTTTTTGTTATAATTTCTAGAGCAAAAGATTCTCTTTATTTTTTATAAAAAAAATTAATAACAATCCACTTTGAGTTCTTTTCATTTTACACCAGAAAAACTTTCAACTATTCCCCCTACTCTCCACCCAGATGGTGGTTGTAGATCCTCGATTTGTGGAAAATATAATTAAAATATTATTTTTTATATAAAAAACAGGAGGTTTCTTTCAGAAAATTACAACAAATTAAAGTTAATCAGCCACGTCACAGAGAACAATTCCGATCTCATTCCATAGTTTGACTCTTCAAACAAATAATGTTAATTTCTTTTGTAGAAAAGGGTGCAACATTTTTTACACTTTTTTTTAATAAAAAATGGCTATATTATGAAAAATAATTATTAACTAGAAATTAACCCCACCTCCCTTAGGAAACATAATTTCTTTTCTTTGAAAACTTCTCAAAACTGCCACTTTTTAAAAATGAGTGGAAAAATTTTGCATTTTTTTCAGCAAAGAAAACGCCAGAAAGCCGAACATTTTTTCCGTATTAAAATCATTTTGAATATCATCAACGAAATTATTAATCCCCTGTTTTACAGTGCAAATAAATATTTGAAACTGTTTTTTATTAGTAAATAAATGAGTTTTCGATTCATTCGTTTGAAAAAAAAAAATCATTGAATCCTTTTTATAGCAAATTTTAGGAGATTTTTGTAAATCCTGCCAAACAAATTTTGGGAGGACACAAAACTATGGGAATTCATTTAGGCTGAATTGCAATATTTATATTTAGTTCAAGTCTTATTTTACTCGCTCACTGCTGGCTAATAAATCCGTAGTTAATGTTATTGAATACCAATAAAATTACAATTTTGTCAAGTTGTTAAAAATAAAATTTTTTTTATATAAAATATGACAGGTCCTGAATATGAATACGATCCTCTCTGTTATAACGCTGGGTTTTGTTTTGCTCACTGATTATGTTGTTTCTACAACTTGATGGAAATTATGAAATTATTACCATAAAACAAGCGTATTTCGGACTGATGAAAACAAACGGAATCTAAAGCAGCGGAAATAAATTAAGATGGAATGGAAAAATGGAATCAAACCCCTTCTGCAGACAACGATATCTTCTTCATCGGTATCTGTAGTAAAAAAATTCACCAACGAAGTAAAAATAGCTTCAACTAATTTTCTGTCTTCTAATCTGTCCTTTTAACACCATCACGGGGAACGGGGAAAGGTTCCAGCGCAATACACTGCATATGTAGGGGTTTTCCCCTGAGTGCTGGTACTGCTCATAAAAAAAAATATCTATGACATGATTGAATAATTCGTATTAAAAAGATATTAAAATATTATAAAAATAATATTAAGACGAAAAATTTCGTAAAATATAAAATATTAATCATTTTGTATTCATAAAAATTTAAGTCCATCTCTGCAGGAGGATACTTTAACAAACCAAATTCTTTTTGTATTCAGCTCATACGAGCAGGGCGAGTAGCTCAAAGTGTGTATTCGTGTTGCGTTTATTTATAATAAAAAATATATATAAAAAATATAAAAAATATATGCAAAAAAATTATATTAAAAAAAATTAAACCAAAATATGACCAACTCAAGGAAAGAACGAGTCAAGTGAATTCAGCAGAAGGAAAGAAAAGCAAAAGTTAAAATTGTACTCTTCATAAACCAAAAATTCTCTTTCCCTAATTTATTAACAACAACAACAACAACAACAACGTCAAAACGAAAAACTGTTAATACGCTTTTATGCAACACTTGTGGCCAGCAGCAGGAGGAACGTGAAAAGTGAAATCATAATATTCAGGCGTAGGCGATGTGCTCGTATTAATGAAACGCTCATTTCTTTGTTGCCCTGTGTGTTTTTTGTGTGTGTGTGTGTGTTAAAGTGTGAGTGCCATCGTCATTATTTGCATACGATTACGTAAATGCGAGTAGTTTTTCTTTATTTTTCGGCTGCCATTCAACACACGCACACTTTTACATATCATTTTACAGTGGTTTTTGGAGTTTTTAATAGACACAAATAACTTAGAGTTTTTGTTTCTGGACCAGCTTTCAGGAGATGACCAATTCATATACAGTGCATTGTGACAGACTGAGAAGGGTGACAGACAGAGAGGGACAGTTGAAGACAGAGGATTTTTTTTTGTTGAAACTATGTTTATACCCTTCACAAAAAACTGAAAGTAGGTTTGTCGTTCCGCGTGTAATTTCTTCGCTATTAATATGAGACCCCATGAAGTATGTATATTCTGGATTCTTCTGAATAGCGATGACAACTGAGCGAAGTCCGTCTTTCCATCTGTCCGTCTGTCTGTACGTGAAATTGGTTTTCCCAAGCCCCCAGAAGAGCCAGAGACATCGTTCTTGGATTGACAAATTGGAAATGAACTTAAATAAATAGGTATTGGAAAATCTAAAATACGGTTCCAGAGCTGGGAAGCTTACACCTATTTATCGATGTAAAACCAATTCAAAATTAATATTTTAATTATTTGTAAATTGAACCTTTTTCATATTTTGGGAAGCCTCAATTGTCTATTAAAAACTAATAAAATAAAAAAAGATTTGCAGGGATGGAAAATTAAGTTTTTTTTTGCACTTTCAGTATTTTGTAGTACATGTAATAAATAAAATGTTTAAACATTTTAAGTTTTCCTTCTATAAAACCGCTTTATATACCATGAAGATTTGCATTGATAAAAAAGAAATTTAAAACATTGACATTTCGTTTCCAGGGGTGGGATTAATTAAGGCGTTTTAGCTGGTTCCCATGAGCATTTCACTGGGGCTAATGCAGATCATCAGCGATCATTTACCCAATATTTCTTAGAATAACTCAAGATAGTTGTTTCAAACTTCCACTTTACTAAGTGAGAAGTCTAAAACAAATGTCAAAGTCATAGCAAGAGCTCACTGACCACTTTTTCTTTTTTATTTTCTAACGTTTTTATTCTACAACTGGTCGGTTTTTTTCCGACTCTAATTGTAGTTGTAAGAGAAATAAAGAACAACAACTAGAAGTTGTTTTAATGTGAAAACAATTTATTTACAGTATTGACAACACAGGTTGCTTTAGTGTGCGCCAGCACTCGCTTGTCAAGCGATTAAGAATGATTTAAAAAAAAATTTCAAAACAAAATTATAAGTTGATAAAATCACTCGGCTTTTTATTTTCATAATTTATTACTGGTCAGAGACGAGCTTCTTTCCAAGTCCAAAAACTATAATTAGTATTATTTTCTTGAAAACAAAATACATAAAAAGAATGTTCAGTGCTGATAACCGTGTAAGTCAGAGGCTAAATTACCGCATTCATTATCTATTGCTGGGGGCCGTAATTGTCCCCCTGGACTCATGTTGTTAGTCACCGCATGCAGTTGGTCTTCCAGACTTCACCCCTGTTTAAATGACAAGCCAAATGCTTATAAAGTCTTCCATTTCTATCTCTTCATCACCTCGAAATCAAGTACTCAAAGAATTGAAATGCAACTAATCGCCCTTTTGTTTGTTGGGATATCACTTGAGTTAATACAAGCTCGCAATAAAACATTTTTTTTGGTTTTATAAAATCGTTGCCAATTTTATTTTGCACTTTTTTTGTTTTCATTTCTGTATTTGTTTTTGCGTTTTGCAATTTTTCTTTCTTGTCATATAATTATGAGCAGATGTTAAAATAAATTTCGTTATGCAAAATTTGTGTGACATCTCTTTGGTCATTTAGCCATAATATATGGCAAGTAGAGTGTGTGTTTGTTGTTGTTGTTGTTGTATTACAATTTTTATTTTTTGTAAATATCTGCCCAAAGTATTACAATATTAATAAGATATAATATAAATATTAAACATAATTTTTTTTTTCATTTTTGTTTAAATTAACGAGGCGTGTGATTTATTATTAATATTTGCATAAATTAAACTAATTAAATAATAATTATATGTCCCACGGCCACAGTGGCATTATAAGTATTCACGTCTTCAACAGTAAATTTATTGAATTCTTATATAAATTAAATAATTTGCATGGAAAAATATAGATACAAAGAAACATTTAAAGAAAATTAAACCATTTTCCTCTGGTCGAAAGTATCTGACAAATGTTTTAAGTGCAACTAATTCTTCATTAAAATACTCTACATTAGAATAGGTTAAATAAAGGCTGCCTGCAAGGTTGCGAAAGAAAGACTCGCAGGCCTGAAAAGCTCACTGTGATTGCCCGGGGAACTACTTCCCACACGTTGTGAAGAAATATTGGTTCCATAAAACCTCTTAGAAATTCTCAGATAGCCCACTAGGACAGCCAGTGTTGTATCCTTGAGATAGTGCTAGTCCTGCAGGAAACAACAGCGTAGATTTTAAAGCCGACGCTCGTTCAAGGCCGAGTAGTCATAGAGAAGATGCTGTTTTGACTCCTCTTCTTTTTCGTTGGAGCAGCCTCTACAGCGAGTATCGAGGGGAAAGCACTAACGCTCTAGCATGTGCCCGAACTCCTGCCAGGAGTGCCACCGACTTCTTTCCAAAACTTGAAAACTATTTAGCCCCTAGACTGGCAAGTGAGGGCCGTATAGTTGTGGATACCCTACATATGGTAATTGTGGACTAACTTTTGCTCTGCCCACTTCCTAAAAATGTTTAACGGCTCAACTGGGGAAAATTAATGTCTCTTAATGAGACTGCTTAATATAAAGTCGAACCTGCTATTGTGCACTCGCCATGTCATTTCTCTGAATGTCTTCCTGCCCTGGAACCCGTAATATTTGAACGTCATGTCTTTTAAGTCAAGGCAGAGATTGAATGCATGCCAGTACACACTTGGATTTATTAATCCTTGAACTCAAGGCCCCAATCGCTAATAGACTATCCAGACAAATGTTTTGGTCTCCAACTAGAGCCCTTGAATTTTCAAAGCCGCCTCGATAATGGTACAGATCTCTGCCTAGAAAACCGTTGAGGTATCCGACAAGCCGAGTGATACCGAAAAGGTAGAGATCCTGGGAAAATATCGCCATTTGTGAGCCGCACGTAAAAGCCCAGATTGGATTATTTCGAGTAGCAGAATTTTTTTTTTTAGTACGAGGAATACTTTTTGCTTTTCAGAAATAGTTAAATGCGACACAACGCATTTTAACCGTCTTCAATGCCTGCAAAACCTCCACGAATTTTCTAAAACCATGAGAAAAAATAAAGTCTTCGGAAACTAAAAACTGTGCCGCGTTTCTGTAACTAATTTGAGAAGTTCTCACATCGAAAATTTAAATAATTATGGTTGTAATTCTTTATATTGTAGGGTTATCCCTAGAATAATATATTTATTATTATAAAAAACCAATCAAATTTTAAATGAGTTAAGAAATATATTCTGACTCATCCTGTCTTTCACAGAGTGACGATAATTTTTTCGATGCGAGAAGTTCTCAATTCAGCTACAGAAACGAGGCACTGTTTTGGGTGATCCGACAATTTCTTGATCTATTAAGTAGACAAATTTGTTCGTGTGGACAGAAAGAACATGTAATTTCGTATTGTGAACAGAGTTAAATAGCACTGTTTTCAAAAGCCGCTACACCTTTTTATTGCTGTTCGTGTGTATGAGAGAAATATTCGTTCAAATAAAGCAGAAGAGAGAATATATGAGTTCTCATAATTGAATCAAAGACATTTTTGTTGCCGGTTTAGCAAACAAAAATGGGCAAGAAGTTTCATAAAATTGTTTTCTCCGATTAACAAACAAACAAAAAATAGTTTCAATAAACGCAAACTATGAACGCAGAAAACTAACTTCGCCGCTCAATATATCGATTGAAAATATGGTTCGTTCAATTTAAAGTGAAAAGAAAACTAGACGCTGTCTTTTCATGAAAATCGAAACTGTTTATAAATTAAATATGAAACTACGCTTAGAAAAATTTACAAGAATCGCCGCAGTTATTCTCAAGTTTGGCCAAAATCTTAAACACGACCGGTTCAACGAACTCATCAATTCATTCTGAATATTTCCACAATCTGCCATAAAATATTATAAAAAGGATTATTTTTTTAATTAATTTCTTTCCATAAATTCTGTTTCAGCTGCTAAAAATTTTCCTTTTAGTTTTATTACAAAAAAAAATATAAAAAAAATGTCAGCAATTAAACTCCAACACATGACTGAAAAGGAAAACTCCCTCCGGCATATCTCGATACATTTAAGAGGTTCATTAAAAATTAAACGTTGGAAAAAAGTGCACACATCCACACACTCGGCTTCACTCTCTCTCTCCGATGCCCACATTCTCCTGGGCTAACTGGCAGACACGCACACTTTTGCCAATATTTTGTTGATTTGCACTACACAAATAGGCCTCTGTTTACGCGCTACAACGATTCTAAAGCAACGCACTTGTAGAGCCAATTTGCGAACATCAAAATCTGTTTTCTGACCACAAATTTTTTATGACTGATGGATTGGAAATGAGCTTAAATAGAGTGGCATTGAAATTCAGAAATACAGTTCCAGAGATGGGAAGCTTACACCTATTTCTCCACGCAAAATTATTATCAAAAACCAATTATTTTATTTTCTCTCCAGGGATGGGAAATCAAGTTTTTTTTTACACGTTCAGTATTTTATTATACATGTAATAACTACAATGCTTCAAAATTTCAAACTTTTCTTGAATAAAATCGCTTTAGACATCATGAAGATTTGCATTAACAAAAAATAAAAATTTTGTTTCCAGAGGTGGGAAATTGTTTATGTTTTTCTTTCATAAAAGTTACCAAAAAGGCAACTGAAGTTGTTTTTTTCTTTTTTGCTAACTAAAGCTATTTTATAACTTCGGAAGAACAAAATTGGTACTTAAAAATACATGTAACGCCAGACGTACGTTGGCGAAGGGTATATAAGATTCGGCGCAGCCGAATATAGCACTTTTACCTGTTTTTATATATTTTTATGTTATCAAAAAAATTTAAGTCCACTCCACCAGTTATTCGTTTTTTTTTATGTTAAAAAATTTCTATTTAATTCGGTTTCGCATTTCATCTTAAACAGACTGACGCCTGAACAACCCATTCAAAACTGCGCAAAATTATTTTGAAATCATGATTCTGTTTGGAATACGCATCACGCGTATTTTGTGATAAAGTTCACTTTGAATGTTCGAATTGAAACATCAATAAATTAAACTGCCGTATTTGGAGTGAAGACTGTGACACCGTGACATCCAGGAGAGTTGACGGGTTGGTGTGCTTTAGAGGCGTTTTTTTTTAAAACGATATCGGTCAGAATGTTACCGTTAATGGGTGACCGCTGAAGAGCCATTTTGACTGGCTTTTTCGTTCATTAATTGAATCATGATGTCCGGGGGTTGTGGCTTCAACAAGACGGCGCAACATGTCACGCAGCTCGTGCTACAATTGATTTATTGAAGGAAACGTTTCGTTGCCCGCACAGTTTCATTTTTCGGCACCCCGATCGCAAGATTTAATGTCGGTGGGTTTTATTCTGTGAAAATGTTTCAAGTTCCTATTCTACGCCGACATATTCGAACCAATTAAGCACTTGTAGGACAACATTCTCCGCCTTATTGCCGATATACGGCGGCATGAGTTAAAAAAAGTGATCAAATATTGGACCTGCAGGTTAGACTACACCCGAGCCAGTCGTGTGCGATCATATGCCAGAAGTCGTACTGAAATTATAACGCCAAAATAAATTCCTAGTTAATTTCAAATATCCATCGTTGTTTCATTCGATTTCAAAGTTCTATACCCCCACAAAAAAAAACCCTATAAAAATATATATTTAAAAGGCTGTTGCGTAAAAGGAACTGAAGCTTAAATAATTATCTTTAAAAAATTAGCGACAGATTAATAATAAATAGATATCAATAACAAATAACTCATACATAATTTTCATTAAACAAAAATTGTTCATTGTAAAAATGGACTGGGACAGATATCAACCGAGATGTAATTCAAAGATATCAAGTAGTTTTCACGGGGTCAGATTCTGCATAACGGGTGGTGCTAATAATATATAAATTTTCATTTTCATGACACATAAAAACATCTTTTGTAAATTATTTTAAATGAGACAAGAACTGCATATAAAAATCTTCAAAAAATTGGAATTATTTTCGTTAAAAAAAATTTCCTTGAATATTTTGTGGCCGTGTAAATCGAGGGAGAACTGTAACTGCATGCAATTTGTATAAACAATTTTTCGATTGCTTTTATTTTTTAATATTCACAATTTTGTTTTCTCTGTTTGTTGATTTAAACTAAATATTTACTTTTATTGCAGTTTGACAAATCGGTTGTTTTGTTTTTATTAAACAAACACTTGAAGTCCTCAAAATAAAAATTAAAAAAAATATATCCACAGAGAAAAGGAGTAGTGGAATAGTACAGGAAACTTTAGGACTTCAAAAGCCGATGAGAATGTGTATCTGCACACACATTTATTTTTTTATATATTTTTTCTTCTACTTTTATTATTCTCAACGTCTTCATAAACACACACTTCTGTTGCGTGAGTGTAGTTTAATTTGCATAAATCGAGTGAATAGAAAAATCATGTCAAACAAGAAATAGTTTAATCTGTTGTTTCATAAAATAATAAGAAATCATAATAATTATAAACATGAAGAGGGCATGAGCAGTTCAATATAAAATACTTTTTTAATGTTGATTCATTTTACTGAAAAATTATTGAAAAATTCAAAGCGATCGATTGAGGGGTTTTAGCTGGTTCCCATGTGCATTTCACTGGGGCTAAGGAAGATCATCGCGGATCATTTACCCAAAATTTTTTGGATTAACTCAAGATATTTATTTCAAACTTCCGCTTTAATAAATGAGAAGTCTAAAACAAACATCAAACTCATAACAAGAACTCACTGATTACTTTTCCTTTTTTATTTTCTTACTTTTATTTGTTTTAATAAAACATTAATTATTTATAGAAGCATCATTAAGAAAAACTTCATTCAAAATTATAATTAATTTTTTTGTAAATAGAACTACAATTAATTATAAAGTGTTTTTAAAAAATTTGGGATTATTTTGAAAAGAGATGCTGGAAAGTTTTCTTAAAATGTGGGAACCATATTGATCATTTATTGGATCAATAGATAAATTGTTTCGTTTTGCAACTACTGCAAAATGGGATTTTGTTTCACTTCCCTCGATTTTTGCGAGAGGCTTTTTAAACTTAAACTTTTAATTCTTTTGTTCAAACGCTTGTTTAAATTAAATTTAAATCCAAAGTCATGTTGCACTATTCCATTCCTCGTGATCACCCACATTAAGTTTACATCATATAAGCCAGACCATATAACGGCACCATTGAGAGTATAGAAAAGTATTTAACAGGTTATAGAACTTCAAGTCAAGGCAAAATCTCACAAATGCCAAATAAGGACAACCCTCATGAACCTAAACGTGCACCCATACACTTGAAAATGCATAACTCATTATTAAACAAATATTGGAAATTGGCAAAAGGCGAACTTACATTGGTGAATACACTTACACACACATACACAACAACACACACACTCACACACACAGAAACAGCAGTTGATGGCATGACAATTCACATATTGCAAACAAATTCTTAATGTTTCATTATTCGCCTCATCAAAAAAAAACAAAAACATTCGGCTGTGCTGAATCTTATACACCCTTCACCAACGTGCGTCTGGCGTTACATATACTTTGAAGTATCAATTTTCTTCTTCCTAAGTTATAAATTAGTTTTAGTTTACAAGAAAACAACGTCAGTTGCCTTTGTGGTTACTTTTATTAATTAAAAATTAATTAATTTCCCATCCCTGGAAACGCATTTTTTATTTTTTTCTTTAATGCAAATCTTCATAAAGTAGTTTTATTTCAGAAAACATTAATATTTGTAACGATTTTGGTTATTACATGTACTACAAAATATTGCATGTACCCAACCCTGGAAACGAAATTCTTTCAATTTTTTTATCTGTGCAACTCTTCATGAGCTATTAAGTAGTTTAATTTAAGAAACATTTTTAATTTTTAACCATTTTGGCCAATTTCATGTACTATAAAATAAGGCGCTTGTCCAACCCTGGAAATAAGGATTTTTTAATAATATTGAATACCAATTTTGTTCTTCCTAAGTTATAAAAGAATTTTAGTCAGCAAAAAAAAGTCAGTTCCCTTTCAGGTTACTTTTATGAAAGAAAAATAAACAATTTCCCAACCCTGGAAATGAAATTTTAATTTTTTAAATTTCTATTTTATCAATGCAAATCTTCAAGATATCCAAAGAGGTTTTATTTAAGAAAAACTTAAAATGTAAATGTACCACAAAATACTGAATGTGGCAAGAAAAAACTTTTAATATCCCATCCCTGGAAAGGTTGTTTGTTTAGTTTTTAATAGAAGAGGCTTCCCAAAGCATGAAAAAGGTTCAATTTACAAACAAAGAAAAAAATAATTGCTTTTTGGTATTAATTTTGCGTCGAGAAATAGGTGTAAGCTTCCCAGCCCTGGAACTGTATTTCTGAATTGCAATGCCACTCTATAAACAGTCCAACAACGAAGTCTCTATCTTTTCTGGGGGCTTGGGAAAAGCGATTTCGCGAACAGTCAGACGGACAGATGGACAGTCGGACATCGCTCAACCGTCATCGCTATTCACAAGAATCCAGAATATATATATATATATATATATATATATATATATATATATATATATATTATGGGGTTCCATATTAATATCGAAGAAATTGCACACGTAATGACAAACCCTTTCACTTTTTTGTGAAGGGTATAAAAAAAGAAAGAAATTAAGTCATAATCCAGTTTGACACAGTGTGTTCTTATCTACGATTATTTGTTGCATGCCGAGTTGAAATGCGAACAAACACCCCTGGAGGTCACAAATCAATTTGCCATAATTATGGCACAGGAAATGTGCAGTCAGTAACCAGAAAGTGTGATATGCTGCTACTGCATTGTGCATGATTTTGCATGTCTGCGTTTAGATTTGTCACATATACCTGATTTTTTTTTTGTGAAAAAATCTTAAGGATTAAAAACACCAGGAGTTGAGTGGTGCCAAAAGAAATTTAAGTGAAAAGTAACTCCCAAAAACTATTTATTTTGCATTCAATTGTTGAAATTTGGCAGCAGGAAATAACTTCCAAGAAAACTTCGCAACAGCAACTGGCTGTCCCACAGTGCCACCAAATATTGTGGCTTCAAATGGCTCTAATAAAAGCAAACTTTGCATTGATTTAAATATAAACTTCCAGCTTTTAAAAATATTATATTATTTATTTTGCTAAACGAAAAACCCCCACCTGCAAAGCGTCCAGTTCGAGTGCCTGCAATTTATGGCGCTCAATAAGCGTTTGTTAATGGTGCGAACACACTCTTAAATCTGCGTGAGTGTTAGTAATTGCATTGGCCGTGGTTAGCAGTTAAATAAAAATATTTATTATATATTTATTGGCCATTGAATTGCAAATCAAATTGCGTTAGTTTTATAATAAATTGGAATATTTAAATATTTATGATTTAGCAAAATGTTATTGGCGGCGTAGTTGAATAAATTGTTTAGTTGTGTGTTATTGGGATTATGAACTGAAACAAAAATATTCTGTCGAAATTAAACAAAGAAGGCTAATTGACAGCGCGGGCAGGCAAGTCATTCATAATTATAATTTTAAACAATAAAATTGGTAATAATTCGGTTGGATATACTTTTGGCTGCATGAGCGCTTAAAATGATAAATAGAACCAGAGATATTCTGGGAATTCAATTTTTTTTAAAACTATAATTTAATAAATAATTTTAAATATGACGTACGGCTTTTGTACGTCAGGACTACTTGTTAAATAGTCCTTTAGATCGGTTAAATGTTTGACAATTTTTTTTTCAAAACATCTGCAAGTTTTGAAGCTGGACTATTGACATTAAAGTTCTCCAAAAATTTCCAATTTGTGGGCATAAGACAATGACTTAAGTCATTTTCATATAAAGTAATCCAGAGTCGTCTAATCACATTAACGAGGGGGCCAGAGATAACTGTTGAATGTTAAGTTGTCATTGAATTAAATTTAAAATTAATTGATTGTTAAGTTGCATGGCAACTTGTGAAATCTTGTCTACGTTGATGTTTAACTGAATAATTTTTGGAGACATAAATTTGATCAGTATTTATCAGGACGATGGATTCACGCTCAATACCCTAAAGCAGCGATATGCCCTTCGGAACGAAAGTTTGTCTGATTGTTAAAGGTGTTCAATACAATGAAGTAAAATTATCTTTAATTTTAATTATGTGCTGATTCTTTTTTCCCAAAATGTTACTAAAAAATTCAAAGTGATCAATTGAGGGGTTTTAGCTGGTTCCCATGCGCATTTCACTGGGGCTAAAGCAGATCATCAGGGATCATTTACCCAACGTTTCTTAGAATAACTCAAGATATTTATTTCAAACTTCCACTTTGAATGAGTGAAAAGTCTAAAACAAACATCAAAGTCATAACAAGAACTAACTGATCACTGATCATTTTTCCTTTTTTATTTTGTAACGAAGCAACCACGATCAATTGATCACTTTGAACTTTTTAGAAAGATGTTGGGAAAAAAGAAACAGAAAGCGGGAGTAGAAAATATGTGAATGCAAAATGTAGTGGGATTGTCTTGTACTTCCAGCAGAAGAAGTACTGAGGGCTTGCGAAAGGCATCCCCTCATCTCCCACTGAGTTTGTAAATAACTAAATTTTTTTTTAATTAAATTTTTATTGGCAATTATTTTGATGAAATACTTAAAAAAAACTATTTCGCACCGTAATAAATTCGACGGAAGTTTTGCACTTCACAAGAAAACATTAAGAACGAACTGGAATTCCCACACCAGCGTTTTTATTTCACTACTTTTTTTCATTTGCTACTAATTGCGACAAAATTCCCCACGAATTCAGCAGTAACCCCAAAAACAGATAAGACGGCAATAAACCAGCCACAAAAACAAGTGATTAAAACATAAAATTTACAAACTGCTTAACGCAGAAGTTAAAAATTTTACGAGTGAAAGTGGAGTAGACAACAACTCAATCCGATGATGAGGATGCTGATGAAGGTGACGATAATGATGATGATAATGTTGCAGTTAATTATATATAAATTTATAAAAATATTTAATTTTTAACTAATCGAAAGAAGAAGAAGAAGAAGAAACGATAGAAAATATTCTTAAAGTAGGGGAAAAAGTTCCTGTCCGTGCATGATTTTCGATTAACATTTTTTTTTTGAATTTTTTCATTAGATGTGGGGCTTATGTCGTTTTATTCCAAGCGTCTGCGTGGTTTCGGTTTATAATTATTTTCAAAATTAAATATTTTTGTAGATCGAAAAGTCATGGGTGTTACCCTGTTTTGAATAAAACGGGTTCTCATCAGATCTCGACGTTTTGAGTTCGCAAGAAGCTTCCCTGACTATTTCTATTACTACACCCGTATGCATGTACGTGTGTGTGTGTGTGTGTGTGTGTGTGTGTGTGTGTGTGTGGAGTGTGTGTGGGGTGTATGTGTGTGTGTGTATGTTGTGAATATGTATGTAAGTACGTAACCCGCTTACAACTTTTAAACGATTTGATTGAATTGTGTTTTTTATAGAGTGATACAACTTTGAGTTGCCATCACTGCTTTATTTGACCACCTATTTAACAGCTGATAGTTGCTTTTTATTTAGCTTGCTTTGACATTTCATTATGGATCGACTTACACCAGAGCAACGCGTGCGAATTGTGGAAATTTTGGACCAAAATAATGGTTCTGTTCGTCAAACTTATCGTGCACGTCGTCCATTCAAAATTGTATTTTCCGATGGATTTCATTTCTGGCTGAATGGGTACGCAAATAAGCAGAATTGTCGCACTTGTAGTGAGGAGAATCCACATGCTTTTATCGAAACACCATCACACAGTTTGGTGCGCCTTATGGGCTGGCAGAGTCATTGGCCCATATGTCTTCAAAAACGATAATGGTCAGAATGTGAAAATTGGTGTTCCAGATTGCGCCTTGCACGCGCAAGCCGTGGCGGCCACATGGCCGAAATCATATTTAAACGTTAATGTCATAAAATTGTCTATCCAATAAAGACCGTTTCATTGATATCAAAAATATTTTACTATGTTTTATTATGATTTGAACTTGTATCACTCTATAAAATACATCCTATAGAATCGATTCGGACTGGTGATAGATTTTGAGTAAACCCAGAAACAATTTAAGGTAAAAAAGAGTAGTTTCTTTAAAACCTAGAGTTGAAAAAGTTGCAACCATTTTTACGACAGTGGGGAGAAAGGAAAGTAAAATGTAACAAAATTTCGTCTGTATGCTGGTGCTTCAGTTGTTCTCTTTTTTAATGAAACTGTTTCTTTAAATCAATGACGGTATTTCATTCCATCAGTAAATTAACTTCACTAATAAATTTTATTATTTAATTATTTTAATGATATTGTTTCCTTGCATCAACGAAATTATTTCATTTATTTGACAAAGTTTTTATTAAAGTCAAGGGCTCTGTTTGCATCACACCACTGAAACGTGCTGCTGGTTGATTTTTAATGAAATTTTTTTATTAAATTAGTGTCTGAATTAATGGAATATATAAAGAAAATTCGTTCAGTGTAATAACTAGAGTTTCCCTTCTAATACGACTACTCGGAATGTTGATAAAGAAATTTTTGTAGAAGTTCGTTATAAAAGTCCATTCGCTTGGCCCAATACGATCATGATTAAGATGTTATGAATCCCAGGAAGAGTTTCGTGAGCCTTTCATTTTACTTAATCTATTCAATGTCTTCTAACTATTTTGTCTCACTGCAAAATCGGTTATTTATTGCAGTAGAAGAAAAAACAAACGATTTAAAAATTTACACAAAATTTCTATTGTTATTTGCTGTTGATAGTCCTGCTTCATTGTTGAGGATAAACAGGGAAAATATTTATATTTTTAAATGACATTTACATTTGACACACTTCACTTTTTCCTTGTTGTTGTTGTTAATGCTGCAGTTGTCGTTGTTTTGATGATGTTTTTCAAACAGAAAAAAACACTTTTACATAAGAAACATTCAAACGTATTGAAGAGAGAGTGAGAGAGAGATAGAGAGAGAGAGAGAGAGAGAAGGACTGCAGGCATGCATGATTGTACTTATTTGCATACGTTTGTTGTTCGTATCCGTATTTGTTGAAGGAAGAAATAAAAGGATTTACACATGTATTTCCCTGCATGTGCTTGGGGCACACACACAAGAGGGGAAATGAGGTGGGGGGAACAAAAGGGGTAGACATTATGAGGACCCCATCAAGTGAGAAACAATTATGCTTATTCTTGGCAACAGCTACAAGGCAGTTTCGTTTAATTTGTTTTCTTCTCGGGCCAACAATACGAGCACTTCTACTCTAACAGATGACTTTTGGTTGCAGGGCGGCCGTAGGAAAAGTTTAAAAACTGCTTTCCACTGCCTTCTGCTGCTCTTTATATAATAGATTTCTGAGGGTTTGTTTCACTTGTTTTTTGCTGTTTTGCTTTTAGAAATATTTGACTTTGTTTCACTTGTTACATGTCACTTTATATTTTGTTAAAGTGCCAACAAGATTTTTTTTCTTTTTCTTCTTCTAACAAACCAACTCTGTACGATGTGAATGAGTAGAGGCACGTGTGGATGTGGTGTTGAAATGTGTCAGTGTGTGTGTGTGTGTGAAAATATTATGCAAGACCCAAGAACGTGTTGCATTAAACAACTCAGACTGACTACAAAAAAAAAAAAAAAAAAAATTACGAAAAATGCGCTGCGAACAATAATAATTTTTTCCATTTATTTTTCTTAGTTTATGTTTCCTACAAGTTTTTGTAAGTCTACACGTACACATTTCCTACACTCATCACCCATCAAGCGCAGCGGCAGCAGCAGCATCATTATCATCGTCATCATTTTCGTGCAACTTTTTTTTTTGTTTATTCTGACATGACGATTGTAGGACAGTTAAAAAAGTATTTGTCATTAAGTTTGTAACGACTTTTAGGGCACTCTAAAATAAAGCATCAGTGATCTTTAACGGAAATGTGGTATTGAAAAGAGAGGGCCAATTCTGCCATTCATGAATGAAATTATTTTAACTTTCGGTAGGGAAAATAAAAACTTTCATACAGTGGAAAGTTTCTCAGCAGAACTAGGAGCCTTCCCAGCCTAATTCAGAGGATCCAACACGAAATCTGGATGGATGTATGCGTGTATGTATTTATGTGTGTGGGTGCAAGTAAGTGACCCGCTTGTTACTTCTAAATGGCTGAACAGCATCTAAACAAACTGGCAGCGCTCTGATGACCCTTCCCGAGTTCAGATTTCATGTGAATTTAATCCGATTCAAGCCGGTAGATTTCAAAAATTCTCCACAAAATATTAAAAACTTAATTTTTAAAAGGGCTTTTCTTAATAACTTTTAACCGGCTCCACTGATCGATTTCACTAATTAATCTTGTCTATAAAATTAAAAATCATGTCATGGGAAAATATTTTCAAAATCGTAAAACAACTTGAACGAAAAAATTCTGAAAAAGAGATTTAATTTTTTTTTTTTTTTTTGTGACTCCGATATTATATATCTGATCAGTTCGTGTTCACGATTCTTTTATAGTAGTCAAAAACTAAATCAATCAGCTTTTATCACGTGGGATCGGTTGATTTGAAAATCAAAGTAAACGGATTTTAATCCTGCGTTTAAAATTGGCAGAAAGTTACAAGACTGGCCTTCAGAGTCAACTGTTGTCTATAATTTATTTTTATTATTTTTAACTTTTTGGTATGAAAATTCAATATATTAAAAAATCGGTAATCTGATCCCGATCCTATAAGTTCCCGATTTTTAATATAATAAATTTTCGTAGCGAAAATTTACTTGGATGTTTCCCTGAGAGGGTGTCGATCTATCGGCATGTATGAGTAAGTTTCTGTGTGTGTGTGTGCATATGTATGAGCACATGCGAGTGTAAGAGTGAATATGTAAAACGCTTATAGCTTTTGGAAGAAGGGGTTTTCCAAAGAGCTCTATCAAATTAACATTTTATAAGAACTGGAACTGATTCAGACCGATAGATTTTACGGAATCTCAAAATTAAGATTTCAATTTGTTGAAATTTATTTATTTTAATAAATTTTCAAAGCTTTACCGATCGATATCACACATCAGTCACGTTGTATGCTCTACAAAACCTTGTCGGTCGCCGCTATATCGTTTTAAATTCGTTCGTAAGATATCGCAAACGAAAAATATTCGAAAGAAGCGACTCACGAAAAAACTCTGAATTTGTAAAAACTTGATTTCTTGATTTTTTTATAAGGACTCGAAAAACTCCATCAACTAGCGGTTATGGCGCGAAAGTCGTTTGATTTCTCATAAAGTTGTAACAGTTTGCAACTGAAAATAGTATCTCTCAAACTGAAATTTTTATTAGTAGACGACATCGCAACAAACCACAAAAACATAACGGTAAAAATTAGCGGTAAAATGCAGGAGTGGGTCAGCTCTTTTTTATTTTTTTTTTATTTATGTCAACTCGTTAATCAGCTTCCGATAGTTGTTGTTAAGACGAAAACATATTTCCTTCTATTTCATACTCGGACCCCAACGGATTAATTATTGTAAAACCTCTGACTCTGGCGATCATCTCAAAAATCGTTGAGGAAAAGAAAGCAACTAAAAAAGCTTTTATTTAATATGGAATTTGTGGTTGTAAAAACTTTTCCCCACGATAACTAAACAGCGGAGAGTAGAGTGCTGGAAAATGTGCAATTAACGCTTTTGTTTCTGTTCCAAATCAAGATTTACACGCACCTGCACTTTTTAGCAGCTACAAAAAAAAAAATTTTTTAAATTTAAAAAAACAAAAACAAATAAAAACACAATATTGCCTTGTATTTAATTGAATGCATGTACGGCCGTGTATGAGTGTGAAATACTCATGCTTGTGTGTAAGTAAAACAACAAAAATTAATGGTCTTACAAAAACATTATGATTCCCTCATCGCTCCTCTGCTGACATTCGACGCCAAAAATATATCCCCGTTTGAGGTCATTATTGTGACACAATTTTGTAGGCGATCTGATGCTTTAGATTTGATATTTCCAAAATAGTTTTAGGAAAATGATATTCCCTTCGAATAGCAGATCCTTTAACCCATTCAACGCCAGAACTCGTCAATCACTAATTCAATTAACACCAGAAGAGTGAATTAAAAAAGTAGTTTTCATATTTCCTTCATATTTATGAGTGTGTGTGTGTGTGTGTGTGTGTGTGTTGCTTTAAGTCGTTCTCTGCCCACTAAATGTTTTTGGGCTGCTTCACTTTTTGCTCTCGTTGCCATTCGTTGACTTTTCGTTTCATTTTGTTTTTAGTCGCAGGCTAAGGATTCGACTAAACCAAATAATAAGACCTTTAAAAACACCAGCATGAGTAGCACTACAGCCACTTAACCATAGGCCACATTAAGTACAGCTGTAACAATAACAAAAACAACACCGAGAAAAATAAAACAAATAAATAAAGCAACAACACTCAGTGAATTGTGTGCGTGTGTGTGTGTGTGTGTGAAGGGACTACATTTTAGTCGCATGTCGCAGATGCTGTTGCATAACACAAGTTTTGTTGTTCGTACAAATGAAAGATGATGATGTTGTCGCTATTGTCCCTGCTACTGCTGCTGCTGCTGTTGTTGTTGTTGTTATTTTTACTGGTCGTCAACATGTTGTTGTCGTTGTTTTTTATAACCTTTTTTATGCACTTCTTTTCTTCCACTTATTGAGTGGCAAATTTGTTGTTTTGTTTGTATGAATTCTCTGTCATTCATTTTTGTCGTTGGAAAAAAATTTGCGATTTCTTAATTGTAATTTAAACGTCTTAAGAGATTAAAATATGAATCACACGCACACAAACACCCACAAATTAAAAAATTGTTTTTTATTGCCACCTTTTACGAACAAGAAATTTTTCTCAAGGACGTTTTATTGTCCGCATTTGAAAGTGCTTTTAAAAAGTGTGATTTTTGTGTCAGATTTTTTTTTTATTTTATTTTTATTAGAATTTTTATATGTTTCTACAACAAACTGCAAGTTGCATGATAACGACCACAAGATGAGGGGAAGTATTTTTGACGGGTAGAGGGCTAAAGACTTACAAATTGAGTGCATTGAAAATGACATTTAAAATGCATTTTGGAAATCTTATTTTTACGTCCCAGACGATTATTTTTTGAGCCAAAACTTTGTGTGACTCCTATCGTGAATATTATGAAAATGAGTTGCTTGGGAGCAAACCTCTATTCCCACTAGGAATGTGACTTGGAGTGGAATAAATTGATTTACCCTGTTTTTGGATCGAAAATAAAAAAATTTCTACAACTCTACTAATTTTGGATTTAAAAAAATTTGTTAAATCGATTTATTCGACTCCAGGTCTCTTCCCTAGTGGAAATAGAGTTGTAAGGAACTGTTTTTTTCAATAACAGATATTTTTAAATACTTCTGATTTTTTATATGAAAATAAAAACAATTAATTCGGTTAAAAACAACAACAACGTTTGGTATAATCGATATTAAAAATCAGTGTTTATTCGAATAATAAAATCGATTACCGAAAATCGGAAATGGGGCAAATATTATCGATTCAAATAAAAGTTGGTTATTTACTCACTTCCCTAATTTCTACCGTTTATCTTTTATTAAAAACAAATTCATAAAAGAAAAGTTTTCAATTAATTCCTGAATTAGTTCGGAGTTGCTTGATAACATAATCGTGGCGGCCAATTAACATCGCCACGTCACTTCTGTCTATTTAACAAATTATGCGGCGTTTAAAGGACGCTTGAAATGGTCACTTGGCTTCAGGTCTTGAGTCAAGGGAGTTTTGTACGCATTTATATTCGAATCTTTATTCGAATATGTTCGTGAGATGTTTAATTCTTGTGTAGCTCGACCAAGAGTCAAGATCTTCTGTCATACTTTCCGCGAGCAACAGCTATGCTTTTCGCAGCATGCGCGGGCATGCACAGGTGCTTTCACCTTTTTTACAGATCCTATTGATCGATTACATCGAGAAAAAAAATCACAAAATAAATATAAAAAAACACGAATCGATTTATACTAATTCAGATTTGAACACATATTTTCGTTAAAAGTTTCCACAGTTTTAATGCGCTGCGCAATAGTCTACTTCTGCCATGATTGAATTTGTCAAACACTGAACAAAATTAATATGAAATAAAATTGAAAAGTGACTTCGGTGAACTTTGCAAAATCTTGCAAACTCTTATCTTATCCCTGGTCCAAGCTAGAGCAGTGAGCTTTTTGCAAGCGATAGAGTTTTGTTCGACAAACTTCTTTTACTTTTTAATAAATTATTTTAATCTTAATTTATTTATACTGCTTTCCAACACTCTAAATATAGAATTAACTCTTTTACTGAAATTGTTCTTAAATATTAAAAAAATAATAATAAACAAAGTTAAAGTTGTGACCCACAGTCAACACCGTCCATTAGGGTTGGACCGCCCTTCATAAAAACCCCTCGAGCGCAAGCAAATTATATCGAAATTTTAAATCGATAATTTAAGAATAAAATCTTAAAATCATTTTAAAAAAAGTAACACCTAAAATTTCTATTTCCATAAAACTTAATTCTTGAGCATCCCACTTAGAATTTCATTTCAATAGAGTTGGGTAATTGTTTGAAAACTGCAATTTGGCTTGCATTTTGTGTCGATGCAATCAAAAGAGAAATCGTTGTTTGTTTTTTCATTTTCCTATTTAACGTGTTACAAGTGGATTTCATTAAAACTCTTGTTTTTCTTTTGGCTGGAGATTCAATTGCTCTCGTTTGCGGTTGAAGGTAAAAAATATTTGCTGGACAAGGAAAATAATTTCAAATGCAATTAACGGTATGATTTGTTAGGAAAAGTGTGTGATGTGCTTTAGTGTAAAAAAGGAGTTTTGAATTTAATAACATTTTTATAAAATATATACGAGTATAAAAACCAGGTTAGACAAATTCAGATGAGAAAAGAGCGACATGTTTTTGATAACAAAATCGTTTTATTTGTTCTACACTTTCTTCATCGTTTATCCGATTTTATTCTTTCTTTAATATAAATCAAATTTTGAAGTCATTTAATTGGGCATTTGCTTGCAAGTCGTCTCTATCATTGAAGTCAAGCCAACTGCCAGTTATTTGACTGACTATCCGATAAATATATTATAAAGGAGAAAATTTAATTTAATGAAATTTATTTAATCGATATTGTGGGTTCCGTTGATATTATTTCACTACATTTTATAACCTGAACTAATTTTAAACGTTGTTCTTTAAAAGGCTTTTCTATTTTAGGGACAGGAAAAGTCGACTGATTATTTCAATAAATATAATGGAAGTAAAAATTAACACTTTTTATATAGAAAAATACAATTATTTAGGTAAAATTTCCTCAAAATATATATTAACTCAAAAAAACAATGCGAAAAAAATTATCGCAATGAAACTTATTTAAAAAAAAAATTCGATTAAAAATTGTTCGATTAAAAACTATTCGGTTAAAAATTCTGCGATTAAAAATTATTTTAATATCTTAATTTGATCAAAAATTATTCAATTATATTGTATTCGATTTCATACTATAGGATTAAAAATTATTCGATTATATATTTTGCGATTTAAAATTATTCGTATATCATGTTTCGATTAATAAATATCCTATCGAATATTGTTTGATTATATATTAATCGATTAAAAATTTTGCGATTTCAAATTATTCGAATATAATATTTCGATTACTAAGTATTCCATCAAATATTGTTTGAATAAAAATTAATCGATTAAATATTTTGCGATTAAAGATTATTTTGTTAAAAATTCTGCGTTAAAAATTATTTTAATATCATACTTTGATGAAAAATTATTCAATTATATTGTATTCGATATCATGTTATACGATTAAAATCTATTCGATTATATATTTTGCGAATTTCATATCAAGATTAAGAATTATTAATTATTTTGATTATTAATATCATATAATATGAAATTTATTTGTTGGGTGGTTAAGCAATGTCTATATGCATTTCATTGGCGCTTCTTACCAAATCGTCAGTAGACTTCAACCACAGTTTTGCAAAGTTTCAAACTTCTCAACTTATTAAAAGACTTCCAAAAACCATCTGAGAATTATGTTAAATAAATTAACTATAAAAATTCACAAACAATTTCAAAAAATCACATTATAATAAGTGTAGCAGGCTATGAAACTTATACAAACCAAACCCAACAAACAACTTTTATTCGATACGACTCTATTTTATTTTTCTATACCTTTATACAATTAGAAATCCCTTGGATAACAATGAAAGTATTTATAAGGCAAATTATTTATTTTTTTTTCAAATTAGTTTATTAACGATTATTAATATCATATTTCGATTAATGTGTATTCTATCAAATATTGTTTGATTCAATATTAATCGATTAAAAATTTTGCGATTTAATATTATTCGAATAACATATTTCCATTTATAAATATTCTATCAAATATAGTTTGATTAATTATCATTCGATCAAAAACTTTTCGTTTTCAAATTATTCGAATATAATGTTTCGATTAAGAAGTATTCTATCAAATATTGTTTGCTTAAAAATTAATCGATTAAATATTTTGCGACTAAAACTTATTCGAATATTATATTTGGATTAAAATAAGTATTCAATTTTCATAATATACAATTATATATTATTCGATTAAGCATTTTGCGATCTAAAATTATTCGAATATCATATTTCGATTAATGTGTATTCTATCAAATATTGTTTGATTCAATATTAATCGATTAAAAATTTTGCGATTTAATATTTTTCGAATATCATATTTTGATAAAAAGTTATTCACCTATATTATACTCGATTACATATTATTCGATTGAATGTTATTCGATTATATATTTTGCGACTTAAGTTTACTCGAATATCATATTTCAGTGAAAGTTTATCCGCAAACCAATTGTTTCAAGACAAATTATTCGAATAAAAATTATTTTTTTCAAAAGAATTCTTTCCTTCGCGCAATTTTTAAGACGACGTTATTTTTTTAAATATAATTTTATGAAAGAAATAATTCCTAAAACAGGCATAAAATCATAAATAATGTATTGAACGAATTTTTCCTATTTTAATTTTTCTTTCAGGGCGAATGCTCAGCTGGTACACTGCCTGTTGCATGGGTCGATGAGGGCCCTGGTCCGCCAACGTGTCTGAAATCTTGTAAAGAAGAAACGCCATATACAAATAAGTTAAATAAGGATAATATGATAAATAATTTAATTAATCATAATTCGAATAATAATAATAATAACAACAAAAAGAATAAAAACGATAATAAATTAAATAAATTAGTAGGATATACAACAACAACAAACACCTTTAATATTAAGTTAAGAAATAGTCAGCCAACTACTAGTCATAGTGTGAATACAAATGAAAACAGCAACAGCAACAGCAACATAAACAACAACAACAAGAAAAATATGGATACTAATAAGAATAATAATAATAATAATAATAACAACAACAACAAGTTTAGTAATATAATACAAAAACTTTTAAATCCTTTTAATTATTATCAAATTAATAACAGCAACAATAACAACAAAATGCCAAAAACAAGAAGAAACTCAAAAGAGAAATCAGCAGCAGCTGCAGCAGCAGTCAAAAGCGATGAAACACTGAATGCAACACAAACCAACGAACTCAAAGAGTCTCGATCACAAGCGCTGTCGGTGCATTCAAGTGAAGAATATGACTTGTTGCAGGACATGCTGATGCAACAAGACGCGGCTGCCACAAACGAACAACGTCAACATGATGATCATCAGTTTAATGATGCTGCCGTAGCAGTTGCAGCCGTTGCCATGCAATTGAATCAACAGCAGCAGCAGCAAAATCACAATAACAACGATATTGTGAAAACGAAAGCGGCAGCGGCGAATTACAATGACCACAACAGACAACAGAATAATCAAAATAATCAATTTGAATTGAAATACAACAACATCAAACACGATCGCAACGCCAACAGTGACAGTAGCAGTAACAGCAACAGCAACAGCGACAACAACAATAACGACAATAGGAGATATTATAACAACAATAAGAAAAATTCTCAACAACGTTCTGTTGGCTCGCCATCAGCAGCCGCAGCGACAGCCAGTGCGATTGCTGTCAACAATCGAAATAATGATCAGTATTTGAATTTAACACCACCGGAGAAACAACAACAACAGTGCCTTGAATACTTGGGCGATAGTGATAAAACAATGCCCACGCACTTATGCCATCTACTGACGCCCGGCGATCGTTTGGCTCAATTACGTCACTTGCGCTTACGTAATTGTTGCGAACGTAACGTATACAGTGCACTGCATACGTTGGCATTAAATGCCACACTCAGTGGCGGCGCTGGGTGTTTGCGTGTCTTAGAGGACTTAATGGATTTGGATGCTCTGGCATCGAGAATCACGTGCGGCCTAACGGAAATACTTTTTCGTTTCGACTGCCGTCAGGTGTATTCGATCGTGCATCAGTGCGACGATTGCAAGGTGAGTTGCACAAGTTGTTTTCAATTAATCGGATATTTCCGAAATCTGAAACTGAGCAGATTTTTTCTCCTTTAGCAATTGATTTCATTTGTTTTATAAACATTTTATATGCGGGGGTTTCTACTTTAAAAGTTAAATTTTACTTCTATTTTATTCTATTGCAAAAATATTTTACTTTTGAAAGTGAATCACACGTAATCAACAAGAGTGTAGTAAGTCGAAATTTTAAGATTTTCAGTAGAGGCCTGAAATTGTATGCGACTAAATTTTAAAGGGAATTTGAACAAATTTTATTTCAAAATGTATTTAAATTGTTTTTGTTCATAATATTGGCAGTTGTTGAAAGTCGTTTTTTTGAGTTAATACACTTTTTCTGAAACTTTGATCGTTTTTGTATTATTTTGAGTTGCGACGCTTCAGTTGAAATTTCAATCAGATTCCCTATTTTCTTATTTTTTTATTTTTTTATATAATTTTTTAATTTTTTTTTTTTATTTTTTAATACATATTTTTTTTTTATTTCAACAAAACAGTATTAACTCCATATATAACCAAATTTGAATAAAATTATTTGATTATTTTTAGCTCAAATAAAAATAACTCCTTATTTTTTTGAAAATATGTGATGCATTTTTTTTTTTAATTTTTATCAACTCAAAATAATTTAAAAAAAATTTGTTGATTTGAAGGCAGTCAAAAAAAAAGGATTCAAATAGGGTTTTCGAGATGAGCAGTCAGAATACGTTGCAATTTTTACAGATCAGAGATATTGATTTTGAAGTTAAGTTTTTGTAAGAAGTGAAATTTTAGATTTTCGAGTTAATACTCTCTTGTTGATTAAGGGCGATATGGAATTAATACCCTCTCAATTAAATGGAAAGGACTCAGCAGATTTTTGTCCTTCAGCTAGAACTTTGTTGCAGTTGTTATATCTGGGAGTATTTCTACCTTAAAAGTTATTTTAACTTTTAAAATATTTCGAGTTAATACTCTCTTGTTGATTACGGGCGATATGGAATTAATACGCTTTAAATTAAAAGATAAGGACTGAATAGATTTTTGTCCCTCAGCTAGAACTTTGTTGCAGTTGTTATATCCGGGAGTATTTCTACCTCAAAAATTATTTTAAGTTTTCAAATATTTCGAGTTAATACTCTCCTGTTGATTACGGGCGATGTGGAATTAACACGCTTTAAATTAAAAGATAAGGACAGAATAGATTTTTGTCCTTCAGCTAGAACTTTGTTGCAGTTGTTATAGCCGGGGTATTTCTACTTTAAAAGTTGCTCAGCCAGTTTTATTTATTTTATTTTTTTAAATATCTGGAATTGATTCCATGTCAATTCAAAAGGAATCACTATCTGAAGTTGTATAACTGAAAAATGTTGTGCTGCTTGAATTTCTACGCCATTTTCAAAATTAAATTCTATACAGAAATCATAAATGATTTCAATATTTCCTTGTACAATTTTTCGCAGTTTCATACTTGACTGCAATTATTTGGATTAAAACAAAATAGTTGTTGTTATTGTTATTTATTTGTTAGCGGTTTTACTCAATTCTAATTTAAGTATTTTGGAAACTTACGACAGCCTGTTTGACAAAAGACCTGAAAAAGTGTTCGTAAGTCTTGCGAAATGATGGTTTCGTAATGAAATTTGTTTCTCAAATAAATTGTCAAGAATTTATATAATCATTTTGCTTTTGATTGCGACATTATTTTGCTAATACTTGGCTAATACTTGGTTGCCTTCCTTTTAATTTTGCATTCAACAAAAGCGGTTTAATGAGCACTTAAGACGCTGCCGCACTTAAAATTAATTTGTTGAGAAAACGTTGTGATTATAGAGATTTAATTTCATTTTTATTTTTCGGCAAGGACGAGGATAATTTTTTGTTGTTGTTTTAAGATATTTTTATTTGAAAAATAATTTCTATTATTTGTTAAAAGCAAAGCAAAGAGTTAGATTAATGTGGCCTAGACTATGAAGAAATTTAACGAAATATTTTATATTGACGCAGGCACTTCACACTGTTCTTTTTTTCTTCTGCACGTTATTGTTTTTTTTTTCTAAATAAAAGGACACTAAAACGAAACACTGCTTCAACACATATGCCAGCCTTTGCTGTTATAAGAAGCCCGAATAAATATGGGCAATTATTTTCAAGGATTAACTTGGCTTCCAAGTAGGCATTTTAATGTTTTGATATTCTTTAAACGAGACGATATCGTTTTGTGCCGCTTGTTAATTTTTTCAAATCTACCGGTTCGAATCGGTTCAAGTTCACAAGAAATCTAAATTTTATCACACTTCAGATTCAGTCGTTCAAAAGTTAGAAACATGCTTAAGCACGCACACACGTACAAAACACGCTTGTATAAAAATAATATTTTTCAGAACAAATATGTATTTAGGAAAGAGTAGTTTTGAGAAGAAGTACTTTTCGGAAAGAGTACTTTTGGGCAGAAGTATTTTTCGGAAAATGTAATTTTGGGCAGAAGTACTTTTCCGAAAAAGTAATTTTTATAATAAGTGTTTTTCTGAAAAAGTACTTTTAAGCAACATCCTTTCGGAACAAAGACATTTCGGTAAAAGAACTTTTTGAAAAACTACAAACATGCACACACGCACATAATATAGTATTTTTCAGAACAATTACATTTCGGAAAAGTTGTTTTAGAAAGAAGTACTTTTTGGAGACAGTACTTTTGGGCAGAAGTATTATTCGAAAAAAGTACTTTTCGAATAGAGTACTTTTGGGCAGAAGTACTTTTCGGAAAAAGTACTTTTTATAATAAGTATTTTTCGGAAAAAGTACTTTTTATAATAAGTACTTTTCGGAAAAAGTACTTCTAAGCAACATTATATAATATTTTTCAGAACAATTACAGTTCGGAAAATTAGTTTTGGAAAGAAGTACTTTTCGGAAACAGTACTTTTGGGCAGAAGTATTATTCGAAAAAAGTACTTTTCGGAAAAAGTACTTTTTATAATAAGTATTTTTCGAAAAAGTACTTTTTATAATAAGTATTTTTCGAAAAAAGTACTTTTAAGCAACATACTTTTGGAGCAAAGACATTTCTTAAACTTTTTGGAAAATTACAAACATGCACTCACGCACATAAAAATAATATTTTTCAGAACACTTACATTTCGGAAAAGTACTTTTCGGAAACAGTACTTTTAGACAGAAGTATTATTCGAAAAAAGTACTTTTCGAAAAGAGTACTTTTGGGCAGAAGTATTTTTCGGAAAAAGTATTTTTGGGCAGAAGTACTTTTCGGAAGAAGTACCTTTGGGCAGAACTACTTTTCGGAAAAAGTACTTTTTATAATAAGTATTTTTCAGAAAAAGTAGTACTTTTAGGCAACATACTTTCAGAACCAACACATTTCAGTGAAAGAACTTTTGGGAAAATTACAAACACACACACACACACGCGTATATAACATATCGACGGGTTCTTAGAATTAGTCAGGGAAGCTTTCTAGGACCTCAAAATGCGGAGATCTGATGAGTACCCGATTTTTTAAAAAGTAAAACCCAAAAACTTCTCAATTTTTGAATATTTTTTTCATTTTTTAGTGCGAAGTTAAAACCTGTATTAAAATTTTAGTTTCTCATGCACCCAAAAAACACCCGATATATTATAATTCATAAACATGAATAAAACAAAATTTCATGGCCGCAATTCGCAACTGTTTCGGTCACAGCTATTCGGCCAAACTATCAGAAGCTTGGCTAATAAAAATCAATGAATGGAAATCGATGAGGAAGTTAAAGGATTTCATCGACAAACTCAAAAAGTTGCAAATTTGCCTCCTCCTCCTCCTCCTCCTCCTCCTCCACCACCTCTTCACAGCCTTCGAGCACTCTGTTCAAAACATAATTTGCGCCATTATGATTTCAGGCTTTTATTTCATGTTTTAGCAGTTAAAATATTAAGACCACATTAAAAGGCAATACAATTTTATATGGCTGCTGCACAAATCTGTAGTTGAAATTAATTTCGTTTGTTTGTGTTCATGCTCGTTTCGAAAACTTTGCAACACAATTCATAATTTTGACTTAATGTCTGCTCTGCAGTTGGTCGGTGTTTTCACAGTTTTTGCCTCAGTTTTATAGTCGTGACATGCTGAAATTAAACTCAACACAGAGTTTGTTGTGTCTCCTGCCTCCCTCCCCCACTCCTCAAAGAGTTCCCACACAAAAAACCTTTAATTTCATAACGTGCATCAGGCTAATGTTCCAGGTTTTCCTTTTTTATTTTCGTTTAGTCGATTTTTTATAAACATAAATTTTTTTATTTGATATTTTCGTCAAATGGCCGTAAATATGAAACGTTGGTAATTGACTTAAGCAAATGTTTATGGGTGGTAGGGAGGGTGGTGTCGCGAACATGCAGCTAAAATCAAAGTTGAAATTTTCCATCAACGAAATGCACTGCAGAATCGGTTCTTTTTTCAATTTATTTGTTTTTATTTACTTTTTTGGATTTGATGTTGTTGTTGAAAATGTAAAAAAAATAAAAAATAAAAAATTTGTGTGTATTAAAGTCATACCCTGCAACGAAAAACATGCAAGAATTTTAATACATCACGGAGTGCTACGGAAATTTTTATGAGCTCCAGTGCGTGCGTGTGTGTGTGTGTGTGGGTGTGTTGTGTATATTTTATATCCGGCCATAAAAATGATGTTTATGTGTGTAGTTATTTTCCCTTTTTTGCTCCCTTTTTTCAACTGTGTGCTGCCCCTTTATGTGGACCATAAGTTTGTTAATGCGATATATTTCGCTTTTTTCCTATTTTTTAGTTGCGGGCATAAGAAAAAAAAACGGAAGTTACTCACTGTACAATTATGTTATGCAAAATAAAATAAGGAAGAGAATATCGTAACCTGTTTATTATGGAAAAAGGATAATAAATAAAATTGTTCCCTGTTAACATGAAATGGGATCACATGCGACCAGAAAATCAATTGAAATTAAATCGAATGTAATTTCAGTTTTAATGCTCTGGTTATATTTAAGTTTTTAATACACCAGGCTAATGCACAGTGGCAACCAGTTGCTAAATATTTGTTGTAATTATAACAAGTTTAATCATTTTAAGAGCACCTTAATCATATAAAATTTTTTAATATTTCAACAGTATAAATTGTTAACAAAAAAACTAGTTTTTCGAAAAACTACTTTCCGGAAAGAAGATCTTTTCGGAAAGAGAACTTTTTGCACAAAGTACTTTTCGCAAGTACTTTTGGGCCAAATACAATTTCGGAAATAGTTCTTTTCGAAAACACTATATTTAGGGTATAGTACTTTTCGGAAAAAGTAATTTTCGGAATTGTACGTTTCGAAAAGTACTTGTTACGAATAGTATTATTTTTGGAATATGTACTTTACGGAAAAGTACATCTCCTTCGGAAATAGTGCTTATCGCAATAAGCACTTTTCGGTAATAGTACTTTCAAAACAGGCACATCTTGGAAGAAGAATGCACATTTCGGGAAAAGTACTCTTCGGAAATAGGACGCAAATTTCAAGAAAATTACTCTTCGGAATAAGTACTTTTCGGAAATAATACATTATGTAATAAGCAATTTCCGGAAAGAGTAGTTTTTGGAAAAAGTAGTGTTCGGATGAAGTACTTTTTTTGAAAAATTACATTTCGGAAATAGTACTTTTCACAAATATTAATTTTCGGCAATACTACTATCAGAGCGAACACATTTCCGAAGAAGTACTTTTCGGAAACAGTACTTTTCCGGATATAGAACGTTGCAGAATAAGCCACTTTTCGGGAGAAGTAATTTACGGAAATCCTATTGCTCGGAAGTCATTTTCGGAATAATTACATTTCGAAAATAGTTTATTTCGGAAACAATATATTTCGGAAAACCTAATTGTCGGAATGTACATTTCAAAAAGTACCTTTCCCGAAAAGTTTTGTTTTCGGAATATGTAACTTTCGGAATATGCAATTTTCGGAATACGTAGTAGTACATTTCGCAAATAGTGCTTTTCGCCATAAGTACTTTTCGGCAATAGTACCTTCAGATCAAGAACATTTTGAAGGAAGTCTTTTTTGGTAATAGTAATTTCGCAGCACACACATTTAGGGAAAAGTACTTTTCGGAAACAGCACGTAGCGGAATAAGCACTTTGCGGAAAAAGTAGTTTTCGAAAAATGTACTGTCGGGAAAAACTACTTTACGGAAAGAGTATTTTCGAAGCAAGACATTTCGGGAGAAATCCTTTTCGGAATAAGTACTTTCAGAGCACGCACATTTCGGGAAGACTACTTTTGGGAAATAGTACGATATGAAATAAGTACTTTTAAGAAGAAGTCGTTTTTGGAAAAAGTACATTTTGAAAATAGTACTTTTCGAAAAAAGTACTTTTTGGAAAAAAGGTTTTCGGTATAATTTCTTTATCGGTTCTGGTACAGCAAATCACAGTTATTCGAAAAGTTTAAATTCTAAAACTCTTCATGTTAGATTCGTCGTAATCGTAATCAGAATCTCTCGTAATCGTAAGAAATGCTCTCAACTCAACATTAGGGAGTAATTTTTTAAATAAAAATTAAACGTTCAATTGCAAATGTTAAAAGTTTAGTTTTATTTTGCTCTCACAAAATATAAATTTTCAAGGAGAGTTAATTCCGTCTCTCCTAAAAAAAGTATTTCATTTCTCTCCAAAAGAATTTTATCTCTTATGAGATGTATGATGTATGTGAGTCTTACTTTCTAACGAGAAAAATAAAACTCTTTAAGATCGTTTCATTTTCTTACAGGTTTTTCAAAATTCTGTTTTGAGAACTTTCATTCGATCTTTTACTTTTACCTTGAAAATTAACTACCGCTGATTTATAAAAAATTATTGTGAATAACTTTTTTATCAATTTATTTTATATAAATCTTTCATTAAACTCTTTTAATTCAATTAAATTTTTATAAATTAAAACATTTTTGTATAAACAAAAGTGTAACAGTTGCAAATACTGCAAATAACTTTTAACTTCCTGCTAGTAAAAAAACTTTTTAATCAATTCTCTGGATATTGTGAATAATCGCTTCCCGATAAATCGAAAATACAAATCAATTGAAAGTTTTAAAATTTAAAAAATATACTTACCCAAAAATCACTGGGACAATTTAAAAAATGTTCTTGTTTCATTATATGACTTCGTTTAATTCAACGGCTTCCCAACGACTTGCGATTATTTGGGAGAATATTTTCAATTTAAATTATCAATTAATTTGTCAAGAGCAGTTCAGCAGATATTTATTATTTGACAAGTTGTTAATCACAACGAGTTAAATAGAATTTGAAATTATAACCGTTTAATACTCGTTGACTGGAAGAACAAATTGTCCAAAGGAAAAACTTTTAATCTAAAGAAAAAGGAAAAACCCAAACGCCTGTTCCCAACACATTTGCAGTATTGAAAAGTAACAACTACAACACAGAAACTACTTCTGCCCCCTCTTTTCACCCTTTTTTATTTTACCCAACCAGAGATAGAGGCGAATGCTTTGCTAAAGCTACCAGCTAAATATTCAGTAAATCCTTGCAAATGACTTTGACAGAACCTTTTGCTTGTTAAATCACCCTTCACTGCTCAAACGAAAAGCAGCAAGAAAAAAAAAAATAAAAGATTATAAAAATAAAATAAAATAAAATGAAATAAAATTATGTTGTACAACAGGAAACTTTAATACCGCTGCTTTGTTTGATTTATTTAGTTTAATTTTTCACTATTTTTTTGTCAGCTTTGAAACTTGAAAAAAAAGAAAAACAACAGGAAAAACTGTTTTCCTTTTTTTGTTTTTGTTTTTGTGTTTGTTTTTGTAGCAACAAAACATGATAAATACGCTGTCGTTGTAGCTGTGTTGTCTTGTTAATGGGGAATGGCACTTAAAAAGCCAATACATACACACACACACACACACACATACACACATCAACGTGCACTCATGCTTACACATGTACATAACACACGCACAAACACACACCCACACTCTCCTCTATACACATGCAAATGTTGAACTATACATACAACATTAACCCAGTGTTTCAATGAAACCCATACATTCTCGAGTTCTCTTAACACACGCACACATACGCGCACTTCAGCTCCTGTTGTTTGCTTCTGCATAAATATTCGTGTCCTTTCATGATATATTTTCTAATTCGGATATTTCGGAATGTTTTCCTAACCCATCAGCATACCAAAAGCAGCTGAGTGTCACTGAAATTCGTAACAAAAAGGCACAAAGACGTTACAGCGAAAAAGAAAAGAAAATTAAAATAAAAAATATATAGAAGAAAAAGAATCAGACTTTATGTGTAAATGCTTGTGTCCTATTTATTACTCCCACATATTCGCTGCATGGCACGGAATACCACAAAGAAAACCAAATAGAAAAGCTGAGTAAATACTCGCACTTTTTTCTTTTCTATTTGTATTTTTGCAAACATCTGAAATACTAAATCAGGTGATGGAGAGTGTACACAAGAGAGAGAAAATGAAAAATGTTTACTCACTTTCACTTGCAGGAGCAGGAGCAGGCGCAGGCGCTTTAGCGTAAAGAGTCCTTTTTTATGGGAATTATTAACAAAATGTTTGAAGCTTTTGCTGGCCTTTTCTCCAACTCGGTTACTGTCATCTCTTTAAAGGAAAATTGAAATACTGGAATATCGAAAACTGTTTCATTCGAATATGAAAAAATATTACAATGAAAATAAGCGAACATAAGAAGACACACATACACACTCGCACACACACTTCTATTGAATAAGAAAAATAAAAAGAATAGCGAAAAGAAACAGACTTGAAAATGAAAATTAGTTACAGAGTTTACAAAAGGGCGGAACTTTGGACAGAAATAACGCATCCATAATAAAAACTATAATTTAAGAAAATACTTGCACCACCACGTTGAATGTTTTTCTTTGTTTTTTGTTTTTCAAACTCAAACTCGTACAATCGATTTGTTTTCTATGCCAACACCAGCCATATAATTCATTGATGTTTTACATAATTTTGAACAGCGTTTACATGTCCTTTTTCGTTCGTTTTATGTCTTGACTTGAGAGCCTGCAAATCAATATAAAAAAAATATGTTGGAGCATATATTAAACAGGCCTGCCAGTCGCATAATTTTCATCTGTGACACACTTTTAGAGGCGTTAGTACGCCGTAAATAAGTTTTTTTTTAAAGAAGATAAAACACCAGCAATCACATTTCCATGCGAGAGCCAGGAGTGGACACTTTCAGACCTGGGAGCTACTTAAGATAAAAAAGAAACGTTTCAAAATCAAGTCCTGCCTACATGAAGAAAAGCAATCAGACGTGGCAGTGCTGCTTTTCCACTGCTAAAAGACAAACGCTCCTGTACAAATTGTGTTTAAGATCGATTATATCCTACGATTGCCAAGCATGGCCTTCTAAATGCCTTAAAAAATATTTGAAAAAGTTTCCGATTTCAAAATTATACACAATTCGCCAACACGTTATTCCAGAAGTCGTCTCAATAATAAGATATAAAAAAAGATTTCTTAGCAGCAGCACTTGTAAAATTGCAGAAAGTTTTGAAAATCACAGCAGATACTGAAACTATGATATAAGACACTTCTAGGGTTAGAAAACGATGACAGTAAAAATATATTCTGAATTCTTCTGTAGAGGAAAAAAGGAATAAACAAGGTCCGTGTATCCTTCTGTTTTCGGCACGTGAAATCAGAGCGGTTTTCCACAGCCACTGGAAAATCTAGAGCCTGCGGTCTAGCATTAAAACACTTCAAAGAGTCCTAAATAAAATGATATCGAAATAAATTCCAGAGCTGGGAAATTCCCATTTATTTTTGGTATAAAAAAGTAACTAAATAAAAAAAATTTCCTTTTTTATGCTTCAGGAAAAATTAAATTTATATTAAAGAGCAGCCCAATAAAAAATCAAATCCGAGCTGGGAAATTCTAACCAATTTTTTATCTGTAAAATATAATTAAATGCAACAAATTTTTGTTTGCTACTAAAATAATGCTCTTCCATGCTTCAGGAAAAATTAAATTATTATTAAAAGTCAGTAAAATCCAAAATCAATAACAGAGCTGGGAAACTCAAACTTATTTTTGGTACGAAAATTTATTAAATAAATCAAATTTTTTATTGTCATTTAAAACTAAATAAAACTAATATTTATTTTTTATTTAAAAATCTCTTTCATGCTTCAGGAAAAAATGAATTGTTACTAAAAACCAGCAGAATCGAAAATCAACAACAGAGCTGGGAAACTCAAACTTAATTTTGGTACAGAAATAATTTAATAAAATTCATTTTTGTGTGTTGATTAAAAACCCTCCTTCATACTTTAGCAAAAGTTTCATTGATATTGAAAACAAAATAAAATTTAAAACACGTTTCGAGGGCTGGAAACTTGAAACTCTTTCTTTAAGTAAATAAAAGTAAGCACCCATAAGAACTTTTTTATTTTTTAGAAATGAAACATATTTAATAATAGAAATCCGTAGAGACAAAAAGACAGTTCCAGAGCTGGAAAATTTTACATTTCTGGATTGTGAAACTAATATTTTAATTTTAATTACATGCTGTTTCTCTTTTCCCAGAATCTTACTAAAAAATTCAAAGTGATCAATTGAGGGGTTTAACTAGTTCCCATGAGCATTTCACTGGAGCTAATGCACATTATCAGGGAACCTTTACCCAACATTTTTTAGAATAACTAAAGAAATGTGTTTCAAACTTCCACTTTGAATAAGTGAGAAGTCTAAGACAAACATCAAAGTCATAACAAGAACTCACTGATTCCTTTTTCTTTTTTATTTTCTTACGTTTCATTCTTTGGAAACTATGCCCGAAAGAAGTAAATAAGCAGTGGAAAACAGGGAGGTAAAGAAATGGTACCAGGGCTGGATACTAAAACTTTTCTTATATATAAAGGAAATTAAATAACTATTAATTTTTTAAATTATTATTTTATGATGGACACATCTTTCCTAAAGAGTTTTTTCCATTCATCACAATCAAAATCGTGGAAAAAATTTTAATTTTTAATATTTTCTTTGAAGACATTTTGAAGTAATTTATTTTGCTAATTAAATTTTATCGTAAATTTTCCGATAAATAATAATAAGAAAAAATATTCGCCAAAAACATTTAAGAAGAGTTAAAAAAAAAACTAAATATTCACTGCGGAGAAGCAGATCCTTCTGCACTTGCGCCGTATAGAAGTCAAAAAATCGATCTCTTCAAAACCCGACATTTTAATTAAAATTTATTTTTATAAGCGGCTTAAGGCGGTTTTTAGGCAACTTATCTTTTAAATTTATAAATTATTTGGTCAAAAGACTTACCTGCTTAGAAGTTTGTTGCACATGATCATAAGGACGAAGTATCCGTTGTTGCATTTTTTTTACAAGTATGAGGTTGCCACCTAATTTCTTATTCACTTCACACTTTTTAAACACACTCACACACACAAACACATTATTGTCAATATAACTTCCTACCGTTATGCAAAGAAGTTAAAGCTTTAAGGCCACGCTTACATGAAACTTTTGTTTAGCTTAACTGTCACTGTTTTCAGAGTCCACTGTAGAGCGCATTGAGATTTTTGCTTTTGTGTTTATACATTGTCCATACAGTCCAGCTTCCGCAGATCTGCAAAGAGAACATAAAATTTTTTTTTTGTAAGTATGTTGCTTCGATCTATAAATTTTTTTTTTAATGTAATTAAATTTTGATGAGTTTACTTTTCGAAAAATGGTTTCTAAATCAGAAAGACATGTTATTCCCAAATACAAGAGAATGTAATATTAACTAAAACTAATCAACTTACACAGCAGAGCAAACCAGCTGTTTTCGAAAGCCGCGACTCTACCGTTTTCAGTACTCTTTTGTATTTTTGTTTATCAGCAATTGTTTGGTGGTTCAATTTAAATCAACGGACTTGCAAATTATTTATTATTTAAGAAATTAGCACTGAAAGAAAAGTTTTTTATGACTTATAAGAAACTCAAAACCCTCGGATTATTAAAGGCCATGCTGTACCTGGAAAAATTGCAATTTTTTGCACAAAATTCAAGCAGAACTACAACAATTTTCCTGAAATTCGATTTATATTTTCTACCTGTTCGTTTTAAATTTTTAAAGCCATTTCGTGTCGAAACAACATCAACGGCGTCTGTTATCGCATCAGCTATAAATCATATAATCACATTTTCTATGTTGAACTGAATAAGAAAAAACAAAATTTATCATATAATTGATCATCGGATTTGTTATCGTCTCTTGTTTGCTTCCCTTTTTTTCGCCATTCCAGTGAAGCAATTTTCTTCTTGTGCTGCTTTTTGTTTTTATTTGCCCTCGTGTATGCCATTCCGCAAGTCTTCCTTCACATATTCGAAGGGAAAAAACAAAAACAAGAACAACAAAAGTGAGTATTTTCTTTATCGTTCGCGTTGTATTAAAATGTGACAAAATTCGACACGTGATTCATTAATAAGTGGTTGAGAGTGGTTAAGAGTGGCACTTGGAATGAAACTGAAATCAGCCAAACCCCAGACCATGGGATTTGGCTGATTCAGTTTGCAACCCAGACACCCAACACGCTTGTAATACAACCATTTAACCAGCCATCCGACAAATATGTGCGCTGATGAAATAAAGACAACTGCGGTTTGTTTGATTCAATTTTTCTCTCCACATCCTTTTGAAACCAGCAGCCAACCCCTACCCCTTTTCACACAGTGGGTATTTTACATAAAACAACAAGCTACTGGCTGACAAGGGCAACAACAACTACAACAACTACTGCTTAAGTGGAAGCTATGAAAAATATATTAAACAAAATAATAGAATCTTCAACAGCGCGCTGCGTTGCCATAAAAGTTGTGGAAATTTAAAACGTTAAAAGATTTTTGAATTTATACATGATTTTTTATGGGTCCAAGTCCCTGGGGTAGCAGAGAAAGTTCTCTTACTTAACGTTAAGGATTTTATTTTATATAAATATATTTTGAGCTTTTAGGGTTAATTATTAATACGAGATTTATTTCTTAGGGTTAAATTCAAACTCTAAAATAAATAGAGATTTTTTTAATTTTTATTCAATGCGAATATTTATTAAAGAAATTTTCTGTTAAATTTTTTAAATTAATATTTTTAATGAAATAGAATCTCAGAATTAGTTATTCTTAAATTTTTTCTTAGCTTCACTAAATTTTGGTTGGTACAAAATTGCCAACTCCCATTTTCTGTTTGCTTTTTCCAGAGCCATCGGCGGATAAGATCAACAGCTATTTGCTATTTAAGTTCAATTTTTTGTTTTTTAAGCGAATATATTGATTCTATATTTGAAAATTCTTTAATTATTTTCATTTGTAGTCTTTGTAAGAAAAAAGATTTCTTATACTGAAATTTCACTTCAATGGGCCAGAACACACGAGCCTATATATGATACAACTGAGCATAAAACACTAATACACACACAAAGTGATCTATATGCGCATAATTTATGTCAGATAAATAAGTCTCTTGTGTTTTGGAAAGAAAAAAATTTGTGCGGTTTAAGAAAACGTGCTCGTGTGTTCATGCCCAGTTAATTTAAAGAAGGTGTGAGTATCTCTGTTATATTTGAACTGTTGAAAGTTTTAAATAAATCGGGAAGTTATTAAAACCAATAAAAACCCTGTCAAGAATTTATTTGTTATCAGATGTGGAGTTCTTGTGAAGCTGCCCTGACTACGGCTGAGAGGGTCTCATTATATCTGTATACAGATATGTGCATGTGCACATGTGTGTGTGTGTGTGCATGTGTGTCCTTCTGTGTGTGCGTGTGTTTGTATGTGGGTTCGTGTGTGTGTGCAGATGTGTTTTGAGAGTGAAAATATGTGTGTGTGAGTGAGCATTCTGTGCATGTGGGGATGTATGTGTGTGTGGGGATGTATACGTGAGGATGTGCGTGTGTGTAAGTGATTATATGTGTGTGTGTGTGTGCAAATGTGTGTTTGAGTGAGGATGTGTATGAATCGATGTATGTGTGTCGATGTATATGTGCATTTGTATTGCAGTGTGTGTGTGTGTGTGTGTGAAACTGTGTGTTTACCGAATCGAGCCAAATTCAAAGCGTACCAAAGAATGCTATTTAACTTAGAGTTCCTGTAAATGGAAACCGATTCTGGCAGGGAGATTTTGAGGAATCTCCAAAAAACCATCTTTTTTTCAAAAGTTATTGTTTGGAACGATTTCTAATAATGACTTCTTACCGATCGATCTAAGAATCTAATTATCTCTTAATGTTGAAAAACAACGTCGCTCGTTACAAGCCGGGTCAAAATCTATTGATCCGTTTTGAAATATTTTTCAACTGCGAAAAATGTTAAATTTTTTCTGATCACATTCTGATCTTTGAGTCTTTGTTCTGGCTTTCATATTTGCTTCAACTATTTATTAACTGAAGTAGAGATTTGAAATATTTTTTTGTCTTGAACCGGCACTCAGGGGATGACCCCTGTATATATCGTGCATTGCAGCATCACTAGAAAAGAGGAGATACTGTTGAGGGGACAGATTAGCAGATAAAAAATGTCGTTTTAGACGCTGCACGAATGCAGATCAGAAAAATTTGTCGCCGTGCTTATGACTGAATAGGAGTTGAACTCGGCATCGTAGTTTTGTGTTCGGTACTTCAGCCAGGAACAATTATACGAAAAGGCTTTCTGACGCTCTACATTAGCCGCACTGAAATGCTTCATTGATTAATTTGGATTTTTTTTTCTAATTTGGAAAATAGGAATCAGCACAATTTAGAATTAAAATGAGGGAAAATCTTTCACAAATTTGTTTTGGATTTTATGTTATTATTATTATTGTTGCGAATTTTTCATTATTTCGAGGCGATTCTCTAAGGGATCTTGTAGGGAAGACGTGCGAGACTTATGGATGATGAACTTGAGAGAATGAAGTTGTGGAGGATGCATGACTGTGCAAGCACAAGATATTGTAAATAGATTTTTCTTATACGATTATGTCTTGATTATTTTTAAACACCATTAACGGCAACACTGACAGCCCTCAACATGAATAGAAAAAACGAAAGAAAAAAGTAAGAAAAACTAAAAGTCTTAATAACGGAAAAATAGCCACTCTTCTGCTCGCTGTAGTCAAGTGTAGGTAAATGCGTATGCATTTCTTTGTTTTCAAGTGTTTTTATAAGTGTGAGTGTGTGTGTGTGTACATTAATAAACAAACAGACACACACACTTAGTTAAACTCGTACATGTTTCTTGTACTAGCCCGTGCATTTGTAAGTAGGACATGTGTAACCCACACTGGCGAATATCGAGAAGATTTTTCGCAATTCAGTTGTAAATAAAAAGAGAGAAAAAACAAAAAACCCATGGCAACAACAAAATCTGTGTGAATGTGAGGACATTCGAGTGATATGAAATCTTGAAAGAATTACACTGTGCAACATTATTCATACACCTGGAATATATTAAATAAGCAAAATTGATAACCAGAAAAGGGTCGATATTGTGAAAATGTGAAATTTCAAATAACGTATTTCATCAGAAGACGACAGTTTTTATATGCCTCGCCGCTACAACAAGACCGGTAGGGTCGCTGTGAAATATATTTATTTTTTCTCGGTGTATTTGGATTTTCTATTTAATGGAATTTATGTAAATATAAAACCACAATGTCGTCTGCTTCAAAATGTTTCACGTTTTTATTTGGACACATTTTTCACACACTCTCACATTTTACTCCTGTGAGTTTTCAAATTTCTCTGGCACTACTTTTGCCACTGACTGTTAACAACAGAAAATTCAATCGATTAAATGCCATTCAGGCATTCATTTATTTTTTGTTATTTTTTTTTGTTAGAATAACTATCAAAATTTTAATAATCAAAACGAGATAAATTATCAATTAATTGGTTAATTAATTGATATTGATTTTTTAGCAACTGAAGTCAAAATTTATTTCAAATTTATCTATAATTATTAGTTGTTGTTGTTCTCTATTTCTCTTACAACTACAATTAGATTCAGAAAAAAGCCAACCAGTTGTAGAACAACAACGTAAGAAAATAGAAAAGAAAAAGTGATCACTGAGTTCTTGTTATGACTTTGACATTTGTTTTATACTTCTCACTTATTTAAGTGGAAGTTTGAAATAAATATCTTCAGTTATTCTAAGAAAAGTTGGGTAAATGATCCCTGATGATCTGCATTAGCCCCAGTGAAATACGCATGGGAACTGGCTAAAACCCCTCAATTGATCACTTTGAATTTTTTGTTAAGGTTTTGAGGGAAAAAATCAGCACATAATTAACATTAAAGAGTTTGAAATTTTATTTATATCTTTAAGATTTCTAATACATTTTACGACTGCCGTTGTCGCATAACCCAATCGATTCGAAGTATGTGAAAAGGCTGCCCTACCGTTAGTCCGGGCAGGATACTGACACAAAAGATGCAGCACTATTTCGTCCAACTCTTTATCTCTTCAGCTCCTTCAATACTCCTTGAGAATAGTGGGATCAAGAAAATATAGATCTGCCGTTCATAAAATGAGTTTCATATTTTATTATAGTTTCTTGAAATACTATCCCACTTTGGGTGTGTTTAGGTGAATATGTTTTCCGTTCTAATAGAAATTAGAGTCGTTTCTTTTCAATGTTGTCCTCATCCATTTTCAGCTGGATATTCTTAAGATACTTATCCGACTACTCGCTGGTGTTACAATGCATAAACGCAAACTATTTACTTGCACAAACACACTCATACAAACACATGTACAGACTGTGTCGCTACATCCCCATACAGCTGTATCCCCATACAGCTTTATTGACCCGTCTTATACACTGTTGTTGTTGATATTGTTGTTGTTGTTCTATTTGTCTTATATGTTGTTCGTAAAATATTCGGTTAAATTTCTCATTTTCTCAAGAACGCACGAACAATCATAATAAAAAGAAATAAATGATTTAAGAAAGCTGAAAGAGCACCAGCAAATACACGCACACACACACAAACACAGAAATTACCACAAGATAAAATCCCTGCATAATACGAGTATGGAAAAAATCAGCACTAAAAGAAAACTATTTATTCAAGGGGATAATAATATTTTGTTGCTAAACTTAATGATAAGCAGCAGCAGCAGCAGGAGGAATAACACACAAATTAATTGCTTTTATAATATTTAAGGAGAGTTTTTGGGGGGGTTGGAAATCTGCCTTTAAAAGATCCTTTAATCGGCCAATACACATCCACTTAAATAGATATTAAAGGCCAACAAAAACACGGGAAAGGAGTTAATTAAACGGAAATAAATTGTATTGCCATTCCCACAATAACTGTTGCTAAATTTTATTAGCGCTGCGATAAATCATGAATTTTTTTTTTTTGCTTTAAAAGAAACGAAAAATATGTGGAACATGCCAAATACGAGGGACTTTTAAAAACTCTTTTTAAGATCGCAGCAAAACTATTGGGAAATACGAGGGATTTCCAAAAACGTTTTCTAAGATCTCAGCAAAAGTATTAAGAAATACGAGGGACTTTCAAAACTTTTTCTAAGACTGCAGCAAAAGTATTGCGAAATACGAGGGACTTTGAAAAAACTTTTTAAAGAACTCACCAAAAATACTTCGAAATACGAGGGACTTTCAACAACTTTTTCTAAGACCGCAGCAAAAGTATTGCGAAATACGAGGGACTTTGAAAAAACTTTTTTTAAGAACTCAGCAAAAATACTGCGAAATATGAGGGACTTCCAACGACTTTTTCTAGGATCGCAGCAAAAGTTTGCGAAATACGAGGGACTTTCAAAAACATTTTCTAAGATCCCAGTAGAAGTATTTCAAAATACGAGGGACTTTCAAATGCTTTTCTAAGATCGCAGCAAGAATATTGCAAATACGAGGGACTTTAAAAAACTGTTTTCTAAGATCACGTCTAAAATAAAATATTGTGATAAACGAGGGACTTTCAAAAACTTTTTCGAAGATCGCAGCAATAAAACTGCAAAATACGAGGGACTTTGAAAAAACTTTTTTAAGAACTCAGCAAAAATACTGCGAAATACGAGGGACTTTCAAAACTTTTTCTCAGATCACAGCAAAAATACTGCGGAATACGAGGGACTTACAAAAAAAATTTTTAAGAACTCACCAAAAATACTTCGAAATACGAGGGACTTTCAACAACTTTTTCTAAGATCGTAGCAAACATACTGCAAAATACGAGGGACTTTCAAAAACTCTTTCTAAGATCGTGCAAATATACTGAAAAATACGGGGGACTTTCAAAAACTTTTTTTAAGAACTCAGCAAAAATACTTCGAAATACGAGGGACTTTCAAAACTTTTTCTCAGATCGCAGCAAAAATACTGCGGAATACGAGGGACTTTCAAAAACTTTTTTTAAGAACTCACCAAAAATACTGCGATATACGAGGGACTTTCAACAACTTTTTCTAAGATCGTAGCAAACATACTGCAAAATACGAGGGACTTTCAAAACTTTTTCTCAGATCGCAGCAAAAATAATGCGGAATACGAGGGACTTTAAAAAAAATTTTTTAAGAACTCACCAAAAATACTTCGAAATACGAGGGACTTTCAACAACTTTTTCTAAGACCGCAGCAAAAGTATTGCGAAATACGAGGGACTTTGAAAAAACTTTTTTTAAGAACTCAGCAAAAATACTGCGAAATATGAGGGACTTCCAACGACTTTTTCTAGGATCGCAGCAAAAGTTTGCGAAATACGAGGGACTTTCAAAAACATTTTCTAAGATCCCAGTAGAAGTATTTCAAAATACGAGGGACTTTCAAATGCTTTTCTAAGATCGCAGCAAGAATATTGCAAATACGAGGGACTTTAAAAAACTGTTTTCTAAGATCACGTCTAAAATAAAATATTGTGATAAACGAGGGACTTTCAAAAACTTTTTCGAAGATCGCAGCAATAAAACTGCAAAATACGAGGGACTTTAAAAAAATTGTTTTAAGAGCGCAGCAAAAGTATTGCGAATAAATAAATTTCTTTCAGCGATTTCAGTATCGCTTTTAAAACTGCTTGATATATAAAAGATTTTGAAAAACACGTTTATAGTATTTTGGCACTTATTGAGATCTCATTCTGGTATCAAAAATAGTTTATGAATTATATTTCCCTCTGACATGTCAAATTGTAAGCGAAAAAGATTTTGTTTTCAAATCCAGCTCCTTCGTACTCACATCTTGTCAAGCAAGTTTGACAGCAGCCGCGTACTAATTTTTGTTGTACATGAGAGACACACAGAGTTGTATCTTTTAGTCGTGTATATTGTAAAACACAATGGAAACCCCCATTTGTGGAGTTACAAATTAAATTGAACGAAGAGGCTCTATACGGAACAAAAGTGTGAACTCAAATTAGACATTCTTAAATGTCAAACCACAGTTATTAGCCGTAATTTTTATTAATGCAGCTCAAGAATATCTTAACAAATAAAACTTAAAAACAAATTATTCACTTTTATTAGAACATCCTGATCATATGATTTCTATGAAGCTATTGAATTCTCATTTTACTTTTTACACCAACAAACTTATTAAAACATAAATTAATCATTTTTATTTGACACGTGTTACAATACATTCAAATACAAAATTAAGTACATTAACGCACACACATACACAAACATAAATCCTTATACAAAAAGAGAGGGACAGAGAGAGCATGTTTAAAGACTTACAGCATTACAAACACCCATAAAATGATAACACAAAAACTACAGGAGAGCAGCAGCAGACAGACGCATTAGTGGAACACAAAATGGAATAGACAAAATGATGTGTGGATGTGTGTAGCAACAATTTCAAAATATTATTGTAGAAATGTTAATAGGTTTATGACATTTACATTAACATGGAAGCACACATTCACACACACACACTCAGATACATATAACCCAACTAACCAATTTGAAAGCAACACTGAACTGAAACAATCGAGGACATTTTCTTTAACTTTCAATAAAGTTCTTCAATATATTCTCAGTTTTCTGAAACTAAATTAAAATTTATCACATTTGGCAAGATAAGCGTAGCCAATAATTTCTGTATTAATTTGTTGATTTAAAAAATATTTTTCCAAAATGAACTTTTTGGTAAAAAATTCAATACAAAGTCCGTATTGTATTTTATGGTTTAATTTTATTGGGTTTGCATCCTATATATTAAAGAAATATTTGTGGAATAATATATTTGATAACACTTATTTTGTCAAATATTTGCTAGATGTGAAGGAAGCTTTAGTCTGCTAATTACACGCTTGTGTCACTTTAGGTTTGTTTATTTATCAAAATGAATTGTATTCGTATTTGTATTGAAAATATTTTGGAAAAATATGTGCAAAATATCGGTGCACACATGCCGTAGGGTGAATATAATCTTTGAGGCAATGTTGTTATTCCCGTATTTTTATTCGTTTCTGTGACCGACTGTACACGACTTGAGCCTTCACATAATAAATGGCAACGTAGTTATCCAGAGCAAATTCCACCGAAGACGAATGTTAATTCTCTACAGTTCCCGGAGGTGTAGAATTTAACTAGAGCGAGTGAGATGCAAACTCCCGAAACCGGGTAAAAGATCAGTGATCTGAGTGATTTTTTTTATTGTAGAATTCGTTGTTATATCGTGTACAGACATACCCCTTAATTGCACAATTGGGGCATTTTAAAGCCTTAATTGACCGAAAGTTATCATGTCATTAACTAATTAATTATAATAGTAGTTAATTGTATTACTAATTGCGTAAAATTGTCAAGTTTTCCTTTTAATTTTTTTAAACCACTGACGATTTTGAATCCAAAATCGACCGCAATGACTCCAAGAGCTCCATATTTCTATTATATGCAAGTAAAATTTCTTTTAAACCAAAATTTGCATCCATTTTTAAATTTTACAAACACGACTACTCACGAAACAAATAAAAACGATGTTTTTTTAGCTGTAAAATGATAATTGAGTCAGCCAAATTGAGTACGTGTGAACACTAGATTTAATTGCTCAATTAAAATTAAATTGACTCAATTAAATATGCATGTCAAATATGCGTTCAATTAACTGATTAATTTATTGAAATAAATAATTTGTTTTTTCAAATTTGCTTCTTCCTTTAAGCTTGCAAAAGTATTACCCATTTAAAACTCATTTCAGTTACAATTGAAAAGCTATTATTCTTTAAGCTTTTTGGATAAGACTTCTAGAGGTAACCACTATATAGAAATTAAGTTAATTTTAATTCAGGTAAGTGTTCGTTGAGTTAAACAGCTTTCAATTATATTTTATTCTACGCTTTCTATTATATTTTATTCTAAGGTTACCCTTATTTGGGCAAATATTAGACAAGTGCGACTGTATCTTTTATAATCTTTTTCTTACAATAATATCACAGAAATGATCAATTTTCTCAATTAAATAATTATTAACAAGCCTTTCGCAATAGTTTTCACAACAAATTTATAAGCGTAAGATTTATTGTAGAGAAACACACTATTTTTATATAATTTTGGTTTGGTGGGAAGCATCAACTTTTGCAAGTATGTGTGCTAAAGCACACACATGGATCACAGTAGTAGCAACAACAACAACAACAACAACGACAAAAACATTATTTTTACAAGTTATTCCTGTGTCAAGTCAATTAATATGAATTGCAATGAAAATATATTGTAATTTCCGTTTAAAATCATCGTAAAAAGAATTTCCAATAAAAAAAATAAAATTAATACAAACACATTTCTTGTATGGAAGATGTATAAAGCCAGGGATGGAGTTGGTAGATTTTTTAAATCAAAGTAAATGAACAGCGTAGTCAAGTTGTTAGTTTTAGCACTATTTGAGTTGATGTGTAACGAATTCGCTGCGGAAGGGGTGGGTGTTGATTCACTGCGGCAGATGTTTAGTTTTTGAGCCACACGTCTCTCTTCATATTAAAGAGCGACTTTATTTTGAATTACGTGATATATATTTTCATTATTATTTTACTTTATGTGACTTTAAGTCTAAAACTGATCTTTACAGTAAATTATTCCGGCTTATCAGCTATTCATTGTAGTTTGTTGATTTTATTTAAGATACTTTGTAAGTAAATTTACAAAGCATTTTTGAGTACATACCGTCTAGTGACTGTGATCTTTTGAGTTGAAGTTGTTAACCCGAATTTTTTCAATTTTTTTGGACTGATTTTGCACGAGTTATGCCTTCAAGTAATAAATGATTCCTTAGAACAATTACCTGTTGCATAGAACTTGTCTACAGCGTGAGAGACATAAAACTCTCAAAGGAGACTAAACGATCAGTGGTGTGGATACACGTAAAAATTAGTTGGTAACGAGGCTTGATATTGAATGACTCACAGCTTTTAGGCGACTGTCTAGAGATGTTTAATCAAAATCAGGGAAATATTATAAATCCAATAGGAAGTTGTTGTTTCAAACAAAAACATAAAAATTTCTTGGGAAATTTGGCTGCATTATGATCGCACTTGAAATAGTAATTTATTTTACAGCAGCAGACTTTTTGATGTCACAAAATTTGTGTGAATATTTGGACTGTACTGCTGTACTACAACAACACCAATAACAACAAGTGTTTTCAATGTGTCGACAGTAAAAATTTTCATTTCGTTTTATATATTTCTTAAGTCCCACTGGCGGCTTAAAAACAATTTGTCAAGAGATTGGCGTTGGTGTAGATAATATTTCACTCTTTTAATTCTTTGCATGCACTTGAAGGAATGCAAATATGTATGAAAAGGCGCGAGATTATGTCGCTCCACCTCAAATCTTAACAAAATATTTTACTGAAACTGTAAATATTATTAAGACATTAAATTCTACATTTTAATAAGATATAAGAAACAAAAATGAAGTTTAATTTTTTACAAAGACATCTTCATCTTAAAGAAATGCATAAATTATGTATTCAAGAAAAAGAGGCAAAAAACACGTTGAACATGAAAACCGCAATCCTGCTAATTAGTAACTTTTGAGGGGATATTGTGGTTAAAATGTTAATGAGGTAGAAATTAAGTAAAACTCAAACCCAAAAAATATGTCTAACACACACACACTCACACACAAACATTTTAAGAAAAGGAAAAGGGATAAATTTTGATAAAATAAATAGAGAATCATTAATTAACAAAATTCATAAAGGGAATCACACCTGCACAAGACGACTGACTCACTTAACTAAACATACATGTGACCCTAATTAAGAGTTTATTTCATTTAAAAGAAGTAATGCAGAAGTTTTACGAAACGGGGGACATATAAAGTTAATTGGTCATGAAAGTTTAGTTTAGACGATGTGCAGATTCAGTTCATATCCTGGCAGTGCAAGTGTAGTTAGTTTGGAAGAATCACAATCAATTTAAAAGTTATCTTTGTAAGTCATAGAGCATGTTTTGACTCTTGTGTCTGGAACTCGCAGGACAGGTATTCTGTAAATTCGCTAGTTCAAGTCACAAGATCATACCGAAGTGAACTGATGAGTTTAAAGGAAACCCAGCAGCAAACAAATCTAAAATGACGAATAAATTAAATTCATATTCTGTTCTTTTTTGTATAAAAACTAGTAACAGATTCTTAAAATTTTTAATAAAAAAAATATAAGAGTTTGAAATATGTTCTTTGCTGTTACTTGACATTTTTTTCTGTTTCATAAGATGTTTTAGTAAACAGTTGATATATTTAATATGACAAGTCGCAATTAAAACGCATGAGTCTCAAAACAAGATATGCGATTTGCAACTCGAAGGAAATTTGGCAGTCGTGCGAGTGTCAAAGCATGCTTTTATAGTGGATTCTTAAGCGTCTACTAAATCTATATGATATAATATTTTCTTATAATATTAATCAAACTTGTGGTCGTTTCTTATTAAATTTTATTTAGTCTAATTTTTATTTGATATTTCGTTAACAGTTTGTTAACATCTTCAGGATATAAATATTATTAAAATAAAGATTTTAACAAACTGTTAACAAAATATCGAATAAAAATTAGACTAAATAAAATTTAAAAATTTAATAAAAAACGACCACAAGTTTGATTATTATTATAATAAACTGATAAGATTATTAGAGATAAATCAATATTTATAATATGTTCTCTAAAAGGTGTTCAATATCGTTTAAAATTTCAGGAATTTTCATATTCATTTCGTAGTGGTGAAAAAAGTTAATACTTTTGTAACAGAAATACATTAAGGAATCTTAGATGGGCTTTTACATCAATGAACTAGCAAAATATGAAAAGCTTGCATGAGCTTGTTAACATATTACACATCTGTCCACCTAAGAAATAATCAATCTGAAGCACAAATTATATGCTGTTTGCCCAATATCCATGACAGAGTGAGTAGCCGAGCAGAGGCTATGCGCATTGCTCTTCTCCTCTTGCTCTCCGTTTCGTCATTGCAGTGGCTATAAGAGCGGCTAACACATTGTGTAGATGTTTTGTTGTCAAGGCCATAAGATTTTTGGACCTGTTAGGAATTGGACGAGGAAATAAAATCCTCGTTATTGCACGAGTAAATTCTCTATACCTTCTGTGTCAAACTATTTCCAGAAAGGCAGCATCAAAGCACCTCTAGCAGTATTCGAATAGAAGTTTACTGATAAGATCGACGATATTGGCTTACAAAAGTAAAGTTTTCTTTTGCGCTTTGTCATACACCACTACGATACCTAAAATGGTTACAAGTCCTTCCACCCAATTTAATGCAACATGCTTTGGCGAGAGACACTGTACAACACAGAAAAAAATTACAAGGTCCGACCTATAAATTTTTATAGAGGAGACAAAAAAAAATAGACACGTGTATCGGTGTTTTTAATGTTTACATCTGAATTTCATTTGAAAGGGCATTAAAATTTCCCAGCTCTGGCACATTCTTATTTTTAATCGGCATAAGAATCCATGTGATCCTTACATTTTAGGTATAAAATGTGCTCAGCAAATTTATGTAAAATGTTATGCAAAATATTTTTGTAGAATATGTTGACCCTCTAACTCCTCAAGGTATGGGTCTTTTTTGTCTTTCTTTTAAAAAGAGGAAATTTAATTAAAACTCACTAATATTTCTATTATTTTTGTCTCCCCTATCAAAATTTATAGGTCGGACCTTGTAATTTTGCAAAATAATTGATATTGTTGTACAGTGTTATCTTATTCCACATAGACTGTCGGCTATAATTCCTCTTTCATATCCAACAAAACTTTAGCCTTAAAGTTCCTTTTTTAAAGGCACATATTTCAGCATATATTTTTTCTAAATTTTGTTATCCACCATTAAACAATCAACCAATCAATCAATCAATATGTATTTATGCAACTGGCAATAGCTCAAAGAAATTTAATACCATAAAGTTATAATTTTTAATAAATTTCCTTTCCAATTAGCACTCACCTTTTATTTCCTTTTTTACTTGTTAGGCGACACATTTAAAGCCAAGAGTTTGAGAAACTAATTAATTTGAATTATTGTTAAAACTTGTGCGCGCAATGCTTTAATGTCATCTTATAAGGCTTTTGAAGCAAGACTGTTTCGATGCAACAAGTACAGAGTGCTTTGCCACCCCCACATGTGTCTTGGAGTTCGGCACTCTTGATAATTGTCAACTTATATTTATATGCATAATTATGCTATATATTCCTTAAAACACATTTAATTTATAGTTCCACACTATTTTTTCAGAAATTAGATAACAATACGATGGAATAAAACACGGATTAATGAAGAACACGTGCAGGTGTCTGTTACTTGCAGCCGCTTCTTGCAAAATATTTGCCCACCGAATTTCAATACTTTTAACATGATTATTCACACACTTTCACACTTTTCCGATTTACTTTTTAACGCTCCATCGATTTAAATCGAAATTATTAACAACAAACACATATAATTACGATTAAATTAAAATTTATTAGCAGAATTTTGCAAACACAACCGGCGAAATGAAAAAATGCAACTTGTGAAATTAATAAAAGAGTTGTGCAGCATATACACACAAACAAAACAGCTGTCTTTTGTTTATGTTTTAAATATCGTTGACATATAGATGGCGCTTTTATAAATAGTTGAAGAATTTGTCATAGACAGATGCCACGTGTACAGAAGTTTATAAATTCTTAATAAAAATTATATTCTATAAGGAGAAGCCTTTTTTAGTTATTTTCCTATTCCACACAAAACGGTGTTCTCTTCTTGAGCCGTATTATGGTCCCAAACTAACTGCCTGTTAGCCGATGCCACAAAATATCATTCGATCGAATAAAACACAAACGAATTTAAAAAATCCTGGATGTAACCGTCTCTTAACGTTCAGTTGAGGATCATTAACATTTCAAAAGTGATAATTTTGTTTATTGACGCACTTATTGAAAGAAAAATTAGTCTTATTGTTAAAAAGCGATTTGTGCGTTGCGTATTTCGAACATGATTTTCGAAACAATTTGCTCAGACGTCACTCTATTCATATTAAAACGTCAAACCGAACTAAAAAAAAATAAATCACTTGACAATTGACAATGTAGCATCCAGTTAAAAAAGTGTTGCCAGCTTGATATAGTACACATCTCTTTTTAAAAAAAACACCTTTTTCTTGGGAACATTTAAATGAAATAATTTTAATTTAAGAAATATTCAACTAAAACAGCCAAAAATATAAGAAAACAAGCGAACGGCAAATTAAGGGTTTAACAAAAGTGTATTACCATCGGTTTGATACAATTCTCGTATCCTTTTTCATAATAAAATTCGTTTAAATAGAAACTGTTATCACATTCAGTTAAGCCACCTAACAAGTGGTAATTAACAAAGTCACACACGAGAACTGATGATGAAAGTGCAGCGGCCTTCGAAAACAGTTGTTCTGCTCCGCGGAGTAAGTTCAATATATAAAACTTATCTTGACTTTCCCTTTCGATTTGGCATATTTTCCAACTCTTTTTGAATTAAAAATACTTTTCGAACAATTAGCCTGTCAAAATTGAATTTAATAGAGAAATAAATAGTCGGATACAAAATACTTACAATTAATAGCGGACTTTAATTTTATATTTGTGCCTGTCACTGCAAGACAAACACAACAAGGACTCCTAATAACTTCCTGTTCGAAGCCTTAAATAAGATTAAATGCACTATTCATGACAAGTTAATTAAACCTGACACAGAGTGCGTACCTTAAACGCAAGAAAGGAAGCGATTTCGAGCAGACTGCCAGAGAGTTCATACGCTGCCACTATTAATCATTTCCTATTTATTTTCTTTTCCTGATGTTACAGATTCTCTTCTTCGCTTTTGCTTTATCTTATTGTCAAGTGGCATTTTATGGCACATCAATTGTGAGTGTGTGTGAAGTTAACTTTATTACCACTACAAATGCGTTATGTGCTCTGGCTTAAGTCTATTTGTATCAGTGGGTATTTTATGTGTGGGAAATGTGTTTGTACACGATTGTTCTGCAAGATGTATGCGTGGCTTTCAAGTGGCTTAAAAATCACACACACACACACACACACACACACACACATAAAAGCCAACCTATCGTTGTGTTATTATCTCTTAATTTCTTTGCTTTTATTTGTTTTTCCTCTCTTATTAATTTAAGTGCGTTTGTTTGGTTATTGCTTTTACATGAGTTAATGGTTGTCCGTCTGTCCCCTCAAATTGATTAATAAAACATTTTCATTGTTTTGGACTAAACAAACTCTTGAAAACAACTTCGAAGCAGTAACAGAAGAGCTTAAGACCACACACACACACATACACACACACACAAAAGGGAGTTGACTGTGTTTCAATATCTTTTAGCATCCCCCCACTTGTACAGTTCGAAGGACCAGCGTTTGTGACATAAAGAATTTAAGTTGTAACTGCAAAAGGTTTACGAACTCTTCTTGTTTGTATTGAAGGAGGAAAAAAAGAACAACAACAACTACAAAATGCTGCGACTTTTTCTGTGCTTTTCCATGTTTTTACAGTCTTTGCAAGCGAGTGCATTGAATTTTCCAACCATCAGAGCAAAAACAAATTAAAAATAACAAGAAAGTTTAAATAAACAGGACAACTTGATTAAAATCAACAAGAGGACAAGAAAATGAAATAATTTTCAGCATCGACTGGTCGAAAAGGGGACAGAGCAAAAGTGTGTTGACCTACTGGGCGTTTCTCTATCATTTTTCATTATCCCTTTTAAGGACTCGAGAGTCAAAATAAGTAAAACGTAAATAAAACTGCAACATTGAAAAGACTTCTGTTTTAGTAAAGTGGGCGTGGATCTTGTCATTCAATAGACCGCCTCTAGATCGTTTGCCACAGTCGCTTCTCTAGAGGTGTTGTTGTGTAAATGATGTTGATAGTTTAGTGCCTTCTGAGAACCCCTCGTATTCATCTAATCTGATGCATGAAAGTGATTTTGTCATTTCAATAAAAACTCTATTAAAGTCTTTATTTCTTTTCCATTTTATATTTACTTGCCACTTTAGTTTTGTTGTTGCCCTGGAGAGATCCCTTTCTTTTTTTTTTCTTTTTGCTTTCACAACTCCAATGAATATTTCACGAATATTGGGAAAGAACTTCTTTGGAATTGATTTATTGACAACAACATTTTGTAGCTTTTTACAAACCAGTTTAAATATACGAAAAATTAATCACTTCTAGCCCGAGTTCGAATATGGTGTCGAACTTTTCTGATCTTCGGAAAAATTACGAAGGCATAGCACTGCTCGCTGTATATTAGCGACAGCTATTACCACTGTCATGTACTATAAGAGCAGAAAAGAGCTCCTTGGTGCTACCTGCAGCAAAAATATTCCCTAGATAAGATAGCAACGGAATTCTCTTTCCTCTATTATGTCTCCATCCGTCCTCTTTCCGCTACCCCTTTCTTTCCCAGTTCCAGCAAGGCATTGCATATGTGGGGCTCGCCCCCTGAGTTTTGGTCCTACTCATTTAAAAAAAAACCATTCAAATTGGGTTAAAGTCTACTGATGAGTTTCTTAAGAGTCAATAATATGCAGCATGTAGACTAAAGACATGTGCAAAATGTTTTAGAAACTTTTGCGTTCTACTGTATCCACTTCGAAGCACAATAACTTCATTGTCAACATCAAAAACAAAACAAAACAAAACAAAACAACAAAACAGGACTCTCAGTAAAAGAAGTCAAGCATCGGTATTCGTATCATTTTCCTGCTTTGGTTCTGTTAGTGTTTGTGTTTGGAAAACGAATAGAATAAAAAGAAAAAAAGTAGACAATGAAGTAAAGTAACGGAGTACACTAAAACATTTTCAGAATATTGATTGATACTGATACCGCTCAACTCAAGTGAAGCAACATAAAACAATATCAAATTTAATTCATAAAAATTTTTTTTTATTTCTTACTTTTCACAATCAAAACATTCACTGAATGTTCTATTTCACTTGTGATGTTCGACTTAGTTTTTTATATTCTACTTCATTCTCATAATGAAATTTTGTTCTCTTCTTTAGCATTTTGTTTGTAAAACCTAAGAAATATTTTTGTTAGTATTTATTTCGTAAAGGGAAAGCGAGAGAGAGAGAGAGAGAGAGAGAGAAAGTGGTAGATTCACTCTGTTTGATTTTGCTGAGAATGTTTGTCAACCATTTTTCTTGCGTTTAAGCAGGGCATTGATATCGACAAACTTTATGACACATAAAAATGAGCTGAATGAGAAATATATAAAATAAATTTTAATATGAATTAATTATATTAATTAATCAATTAATTATATTAATTTATCAATTAATTATATTAATTTATCAATTAATTATATTAATTTATCAATTAATTATATTAATTTATCAATTAATTATATTAAGTTATCAATTAATTATATTAACTTATCAATTAATTATATTTACTGCATCAGTGAAGTCTTATATCGAATAATTTCATTATATTGATAATAATTTCATTACATTGATGTAATTACTTTCCTGTGTTATTGAAACTGTGTCGTTGAACTTTAATTAAATTTTTATTCAATTAATAACGAAATTCTTCGAATTTATAGAAAAACCCCTCTCTGACATCCAAATATTTGATGACACAAAGAAGAAAATATATAAAAAATATAAAAATAAATTGAATGAGAAATATATAAAATAAATTTTAATATCAATTACTTATATTAATTTATCAATTAATTATATTTACTGTTTCAATGAAGTCATTTCAATGAATAATTTCATTGCATTGATGAAATTACTTTCTTGTGTTGTTGAAATTGTGTCGTTGCATTAACAAAATTAGTTAATAGAATCAATGAAATTTTCATTAATGTAATTTTCATGCAACTGTCTTGATTAATCCCATGACTTTTATTGAACTTTAATGAAACTTTTCCTTAGATTAATGTCGAAATTCTTAGAGTTTATGGAAAAAAAATTCCTTTTATCTATTTCCTATATTTTTTTTTATTTTTGTTAGTCCTTTAAAAAGTTAAGCAAATTTTATAAATTGATTAGTTTTTCTTTGTTTGTTTTAATTTTAAGTTTCAAAAATATACTGCCAATATTTACTCGGCGATACAAAATTTTACGCCATCAATCATTTCCATTTCATACTTTGACGCAGCCTATTGATTTTCTGCTGCCGAAGAGCAAGTGCGGGAAGTTTAGCCAAACAAAAGGCGTGTGAAACACAATAGGCTTTTCAACACTCCCATAATATTTTTAAAAAGAGAAAATGATTGAAAATGAAAAAAAAAAAAAAAAATAACTGCGAAATATGCAACACAAAATTTGTGATTAAGAAAAAATCAATGAAAAATAAAAGAAATTTCATTTTCACTCAAGAAACAGAACGAAGAAGAAAGTTTCCCAAAATTAAGTCTTTCACAAAAACCCATTTACAATATATAATTTATTTATTTCTTTTTGTTTCAAATATGCATGAAAATGAGTTTGCAAATTTAACAAAAACAGTTTTGCCGTATACCCCGATTTATTTTATTGATTTTTTTTTTTTTTTGATTTGATAAATCGCACCGTTCGCCGCATGTCCGAAATAAATTTTTATAAATCACTTGACCACACAAACATTAAGACTTTGACGTATTTTTTGTAAACTCTTGTATGAGATTCTTCTGCACTCACACACTCACACAGAAACACACACACATACACACACACAAGTGAAACAATTATTTATACACACATTTTCAGTCTGTAGCCAACATTTTTTTTCCCAAATGACCCACAAAAAACACGAGATGAAAATCTACAATTGCCAAACGCTAAATTTCATTAGATTAGAAATTATTTATTATAATTTCATAATTGCCAAAATCTAAATTGCACTTAATAATCTACAGCGTACTAAATTCATACAAAACGTGCTTAAGCTGAAGCACGATGGAGAGTGTTTAATTTGCAGATGCCACCAATAAAATAGAATATTTAAATACGAGGATTATTATTAAGTAAATCTTTTTGCGAAACACTGTGAATAGTGATTTTTTTAAATTTTATTTTTCATATTAACATTTTAGAGAGGAGTTTTAAATTGTTTCCAAAACACTCTTTAATTACAAGGAATTGGCAAAAAGATTTTCAATAAATATTTTCATATTTTTATTATTTTACAATTTTTATCATTATTATTAATTTATTTATGCAACATTGAGAGCAGTGATTTTCTATATTTGAGACATTTAAAATTATTTCCTAAACGCCGTTTAAATATTAGGAATTAGGAATAATATTATTCATAAATATTTTTATAATTTTTTTATTGTCATATTTTTTTAACACACTGTTAACAGTATAGTTTTTATTATATTTAATTTTTCATATTAATATTTTATGGATCAATTTTAAATTATTTATAAATTTTAATTTGAGTCGCGTACTAAAATTACACTGGTTTACAGCCAAAAATATACTAAGAACGTCACATGGCTAGATAAGGTAATTGGGATCTTCTGAATACGAAAAACGCTGTATTTTTTTCCTAAGTACCGTTTTTTAGATAACGGTATTTTTTTCCGATGAATGGTCCCACTCAAACCAACGCACCTCTGGCGTTACTTATATTTTTAAGTACCAATTTTGTTCTACCGAAGTTATAAAATAGTTTTTGTTAGCAAAAAAGAAAAAAAAAACAACTTCAGTTGTCTTTTTGGTTATTTTATGAATGAAAAATAAATCAAGTTCCCACCCCTGGAAACGAAATTTTAATATTTTCAAATTTCTTTTTTATCAATGCAAATCTTCAGGATGTATAAAGCGGTTTTATTTAGGAAAAACTTTAAGTTTTTAAACATTCTAATTATTACATGTACTACAAAATACTGAATGTGCAAAAAAAAACTTATAATTTCCCATCCCCCGAAAAATATTTTATTTTAAATTTTAATAGACAATTGAGGCTTCCCAAAGCATGAAACAAACAAAATATAATTGATGTTTGGTATTAATTTTGCGTCGAGAAATAGGTGTGAGATTCCCAGCTCTGGAACCGTATTTCGAATTTTTCAATACCTCTCTCTTTAAGTTCATTTTCAATCCATCAGTCCAACAACGAAGTCTCCAGCTCTTCTCGGGGTTTAAGAAAACTATTTTCACTTACAGACAGACGGAAGGACAGACAGACGGACGGTCTTAGGGATGCAAATTCGCACATTAAAAGTGACTGTTGGGAGTAGCTTGTGGAGCGGAGGCATTATTAGCCCATATTTCTTCCAAAATAAAGACGGTCAAGGACGACATGTATCGCACCGAAATAATTGATTTCTTTTTTTTGTGTCCACTCGTTATCCTATTGCTGTGAACGATGGTGCGTTTTGCCGCAATCGGTTTATTGCGTTAAGAGTTTGCAGGCCGTTGGATTACACGAAATGGTAATATTCGCCCTTATTATGAATGACGATGTCGACGTCACATCAACACAACAGCAAAAAATGGTAGACAATAATTAATTATTATTAACATCCTTTTGCTATTCTCTAAGACGTGTAACGTTAATAGAACATGTCACTAGAAGTCAATTTCTATCGACAAGCAGCAATTTTTCGCCGTCTTGTTGATGTGACGTCGACGTCATCACTCATAATACGAGCGATTAATTGGCCGTCGAGAAGTTGCAGTTTGATATGGTTGGTCTATTTTCTGTGGGCCACCGTTAAAGACGAGCGTTATGCCGCGACAAGTCGCATTTAAGTGAGCATTTGAAGGCCACTATTCGTGATGTTATTAACGGGATACCAGCCCATACAAACAATTGTTCCTAGTCTGGCACTAAGCATCGTTTATTTAGGGGTCATCCCCTGACTGCTGGTCCAAGACTAAAATAAAAGTGATGGAAAATTGGTCCCACTTAATGGGGTTTTTGTAAGACCAGCCGCGTGAATGAAAAACTATTCCATTTCTAGGCGAAACTAAGAAAACGAACTTGACTAAATATGTAACCGTTTTTATTTCACTGCATTTTTGAATTGAAGCTTTCAACGGGGCCACCCTTTATTAGAGTTTTGAAATAAATAGTTCTTTGTTTAAGGCCTCCACATATTTTTGCTGCGACAGCAAATGAACAAACATTAAACAATTAAAATATTTCTGGTGGCGTATTATTTGTTCATACATTCGAACCACAAACATGCGTGTGAGTGAGTGTGTATGTGTGTGCGTGGGTGGGTACGTATGAGTTATTTTTATTGTTGCCCCCCCCCCCCCCCAACTCTTTAGCCCAACATTTGTTTATGTTGTGCTGTTTGTGTCCTTGTTTCCAGGGGCTTAACTTTACGTATTAAAAGATTTATTATTAATAGATGATATTTTATGCCGATATTTTATTATATTTTGAATGTAAAAAAAAAAAAAAACTTCTTTTCACACAAAATTCGCTATTAATAGTCAGTCACTCAAGCCTGGATGAATAATAACGTTTTAATGTTATAATTGTTACTTGATTTCCTATTCATTTCCCTTCATTTCAAACGTTTTGTTCGAACAGAAATTGAGCGGCAAATACTTTTAAGAGTTTCTAGTTCCTGTTTATTGAGGGAGGGGATTTTTATCAATTCGATGTGGCAATTTTAGGGGAAGTGGTTCTGGAGATATTTTTTTAAGTTAATAACCAAATTATTTTATTGAATTGCTTTTTAGTCGTATTATAATTAATATTAATTAATAACGTCTGTGCCAGTTGTAGAACTTATAAGAAAAGAGAAAAGATAATGAAACTTATGCTTGAACTGCAATCAAGAGATCCGTAACTTATTTGAAATAAAAAGTTGCCCTCTAAACAAGTAAAAGCATGTCGTTTACAGCAGACGTTATTTAAATTTAACAAATTTATTACACTTGAATTAAAGGAAAACAAGACAACCAAAATCTATTTGATAAATTTTGTTGGTGCAATAATTTAATAACAAAATTTAGCACTTCAATTTTTAAAAAGACCTTAAGTAAAAATGATTGAATATGATGTTTAGAATAGTTGCTCTGCTACTTGTTTTATAACTTTGGAAAATAAAATAAAATAAAACATAAAAATTAAAAAGTTTTGCACTCTTATCAATGCACAGCACGTGTCGTTGCAACTGATTGCGGTGGTCGTCGTCGTCATTTCAATATGTTCGTACATGAAACGCACTCGCAATACACTGAAAGAAACATGAACTATTTTCCTCATGCACATACAAACTGCTGCCTTTGTGTCCAGGGCTACGAACTTGTATGAACGCCTGCATGGAAACAAGTATCGGTTACACGAAAACTCTTCTTTAATTTAAACAATTTCGAAAATTTAGATAAAATATGAAATGATATCAAAAACTTTTTGAAAAAAATTAAGTTTGAAACAAAAAGTAGGGAATACAATTAAATGTGGTGTAGTTGTTAACAGTTATGCAGGAAAGGGTGGAAGCATAGCCAACTGGCAGCAGGGCTAATAATAATACAAACACAGTGGACACTATTAAAATCGGAGAAGGAGGGCGAAGGGCCAGAGCTAATTATTTAAAAATAAAATTTAAGTATTATTTTGAACGATAATAACAATTATTATATTATTAATTTAAAAAATTTTTAATATTTTTTACCTTTCGCTTTCATGATATTGAAAGAACGTAATCTTTCGTACAACTGCACGCGCTAATTATTTAAAAATCATATATAAAAACTATTTCGAACGATAATAACAATTATTATATTATTAATTTCATTTTGAATTAAATACATTTTGTAATATTTTTTACCGCCGCTTTCACGACATTGAAAGAGTGCATTCTTTCGTACAACTGCATTTAAAACAAAAGCTGTTAATAAAAATTTATATTTCTTTCAATAAAAAAAAGGAATTATCGATAACGTGAAAGAGGAGTTACATTTTTACAAAAAGAGTAAACTGTCTACCCTGAGGCTTATAAATATTCACAGTCCGATTATAATTTGCGTAGCTACTCGCTACCCTCAAGTATTCAATTAAAATCTAGGAATAAACCATTTTGGCAAACACTAATAGAATTTTAAGAGAAAATAAGAGTATAAAAATAAAATTATTGTGTGTAACAAACACTAACATCGTGTTCTTTTCTAAAAAAAAATTTAAAATTTTTTACACTTTTTAATAGAAAACAGCAAAATATGCGATTTTACTATATAGAATGTATAAGAAATTAATCCGGCATCTCCTACGAAAAATTACTTCTGTTATAAAACTTCTATAAACTTCCACTTTTTAAAGAAAACTTGAAAAAAATGTTACACATTTTCTACAAACACGAAATAAGTTGACAACTCAATCAATTATTACGGGCTTTAAATAATTAATAATTAATAATTTAAAATTTTTGGAAACAACAAAATCCAAGACACTCAAAACGCAAGTTACCACCCTAATGAATTGAATGGGCCCTAATGAAGACGACAGTTCAATTAATCCTTATTTGCAAATGTTGGAAATAACAAAAACCAAAACACTCCGAAATATAAAATTTCGAACTACAAAACCCTAGTTACCGCCCTAATGAATGAAATGCACCCTAATGAAGGGAATACATCCTAATGAAGCCGACAATTCAATCAATTATTATGGGCCTGAAATAATTAATAATCCCAAATTGTTGGAAATAAAAAAAACCAAAACACTCAGGAACATAAAACTGCGAATTAAAAAACCAAGTTACCACCCTAATGGAGAGAATGGACCCTAATAAGGAATACAATTCAATCAATTATTATGAGCCCTAAGTCATTAATAATTTAAAATTGTAGGAAATAATAAAAAACAAAAACACTCATTTATATACAAAATATTTTAACTACAAAACCCAAGTTACCACCCTAATGAAGGGAATGCACTACACCCAAGAATTAAGGCGACTGTTCAATAAATTATTATGGGCCTTAAATAATTAATAATTTGAAAATCTTGGAAACAACAAAAACCAAAACACACCGAAATATAAAGTTTCGAGTTGCAAAACCCAAGTTACGACCCTAATGAAAGGAATTCGTCCTAATAAAGACGACAATTCAATCAATTATTATCGCCCTGAAATAACTAATAATCCCAAATTGTTGGAAATAATAAAAACCAAAACACTCAGAAACATAAAATTGCGAATTACAAAACCAAGTTACCACCCTAATGGAGGGAATGCATTCTAATGAGGACGACAATTCTATCAATTTTTATGGGCCTTAAATAATTATTAATTTAAAATTTTTGGAAATAACAAGAACCAAAACACTCAGGAATATAACAATTCGAATTACAAAACCCAAGTTACCACCCTAATAAATGGAATGCACCCTAATGAAGACGACAATTCATTCAGTTATTGTGGGTCTTAAATAATTAATAATTTAAAATTGTTGGAAATAATAAAAGCCAAAACACTTAGAAATATAAAATTTCGAGTTACAAAACCCAAGTTACCACCCTAATGAAGGGCATGTATTACACACAAGAATTAAGACGACAATTCAATCAATTATTATGGGCCTTAAATAGTTAAAAATTCATTTGAAAACCTAAACTTTATTACCCCAAAACAAGTATTTGCATTCTTTATTTTCCCTTAAAAATAACAAAAAAGTGAACAACAAACAAAAAATTTTAAGAAAGTAAAACCACACAAAATTGTTAAATATTAAAAACGGCTTTAAGTTTTTTCCCTTTTGCCCTGCACTAACCGTCTCCTGCTCCTTTTAAATATTCTTTCAAAATGCTGTTTAAAATGTTCCCCGAAGCATCATCATTGTCTTTGTGTTAAATGCCAGCCACCACAACTGACTGCATTGTTGTTGTTATTGTTGTTGGCGCGGGGTTGTTGGATTGTTGATGTTTCTTCTGTTGCTGTTCTTCTGTTGCTGCTAAATATCGCCGGGTTATTGTACGTTTGACTTTCGTCGTCATTTATTAGGTAAAACAATCTTTTCATCGTGTTATTCACACTTCAACTTAAAACAGCTGCCAGAATACGTGAGGGAAAGTCAACAATTTAGACAGAAACTTCTTTGTTTCTTTGCCACTGATTTTCAGTTTAATGGATGTGGGGTGTTGTTGGCTTTTAAAGTTTATTAAAATAAAAATTTTCTTTATTTTAATTCTCATATTTAATAAGTTGTCGCCTGCGGTTACATTTTATTAGACTTTCTTTTAAATCAATTCAACTTGAGTCGTTAAATGCTTTTGTGATCGTTAGAATGCGGTGTTAAACATAGAAAGCAACGGCTCCAAATAGATCTGAATTTAATTATAATTATTCAAATTTCATTAAGCAGCAAAATATGTTTGAAATATTCTTACTTTCATATACAATTCAAGTTTTTTTTACATAAGAATCTCCATCGGCGAAGCGATTTGCTTGTTTGTGAAAAACACTCAAAATATTCGGAGGTAATCGAACCCACGATCATTGGACTGACAGGCCAACGTTGCTACCCATCAGCCACAGCCACAGCCATGAACTATCAGTTATAAAAGAAGCAGCATCTGGAAAAATATCCCTTAAATTAAGCGGGTGTTTGTTTTAGCTGCAGGACAACCATAGATGTCTTTAATTAGAAGTGTTTTATGTCGAACTAAAATTTATTTTGATACCGCAATTGTTCGAAATATGTTTTCTGATTCAGAAAGACATAATAAATATTTCAAAGGGAATGCCAACATCAGTTTTATCTTTACAACTTTAACAGCAGAGCAGAACAGCTTTTTTCAAAAGCCACCACACTTTCATCATCAATACCCAAAAATATGTTTATTTATAAACACTTTTTTGCTGACTTATTTCAATATGATAATAGTTTCTATTTGTAAAAATTTTTATTATCAAAAAGAATACGAGAAGTATATTAACATGAAGTTAAGATACTCCATTTAAACTCATGGTAACGCCGTTTCATTATTTTCTTTATAGAATATTTTCTGAGTTTCTAATTCCATGTTTTTTGACTTTCCTTAAGGACGTATAAACGTTTTGGATCCTTTTTCTTTTGGGGAAGGGAAAGATTTACAGTTTAAATGCGTATATTTTGTATCGAACTGATTATAGTTTGACAGCTGAGAATGTCAAACCATCATTTACACCATCAATCAGGTGTCTAATGACGTTTTCTTTTTTAGCAAATATAAAAAATTTGTATACTCTTCACAAAAAATTTAAAGGGTTTGTCATTTCGTGTGTAATTTCTTCGATTTTAATATGGGACCTCATTAAATATATATATATATATATATATATATATATATATTGGATTCTTATGAATAGCGATGATGATTGAGCGATGTCCGACTGTGCGTCCTTCCGTCTATCCGTCTGTCTGTACGTGTGATTGGCACCCAGAAGAGGTAGAGACTTCGTTCGTGGACTGATGGATTGGAAGTCAATCTGTGGTATTGAAATAGAGTGGTATTGAAATTCTGAAATACGGTTCCAGAGCTGGAAAACTTACATCCATTTGTCGACGCAAAATTAATACCAAAAACCAATTTATTTTTTGTTCGTTTGTAAATTGAATCTATTTTATGTTTTGGGAAGCCTCAATTGTCTATTAAAAACAAAAAAAATATTTCCAGGGATGGGAAATTAAAAGTTATTTTTTGCAAATTCAGTATTTTGTTGAACATGTAATAATTAATATGTTTCAAAATTTCAAGTTTTACTTAATTAAAACCGCTTTAAGCATCATGACGATTTACATTGACAAGAAAAATTAAAATTTGGTTTCCAAGGGTAGGAACTTGCTTTATTTTTCATTAATAAAAATAACCAAAAAGGCAACTGAAGTTGTTTAATTTTTTTTTTTGCCAATTAAAACTATTTTATAACTGAGGAAGAACAAAATTGGCACTTAAAAATATATATGTAACGCCAGACGTACGTTGGTGTAGGGTATATAAGATTCGGCACAGCCGAATATAGCACTTTTGCTTGTTTCATTTCTTTTCTAAAAAGTGCCAACTTAAAAGCGTCTAAGAACAGATATTAGTTTTCTTATGAGATTCTTTGTTTTTAAAGGTGTATTCTTTTCTAGAAAAAAAGGCAGCATAAAAGTGGATGAAAATTTCCTCAATAGCATCGATTCAAATGGTATTCTATTTCGCATTTAATGGCAACTTGCAGACGTTATAGTGAATAAAAGATTCCAGCGAAATATTTTACTCGGCCTTATCTTAGCAATAGATAAGTTTTTTTAAGATTTAAAGAATTTGTTACAAACAAAAAGTATGATTTTGTTGCACAGTGTAATTACAAAATTTATTGATATCTATTTCGTCTCACATTCTCATAAAAATCTAAATAGAGACAAAAGAATCTTTAAAAAGTCTCAAAGTGTGTAAACCAACTTCAATTAAATGGAACTATTATGGCACAACATTAAGTGACTAAACGTTTGTGTTTAGATGGCAGGGATGGAAAATTTAGCTTTACAAAGACCTTGAAAAATTACTGAATTGCAATCACAGGGTTTTCTTTACACATTTCTTTTATGTAGTAAAAAAAAGTTTATATTTAAAAAGCCTGTTTGAAGGCAGCTACACAATTTCAAATATTGTATATCCATACCTGGTGCATGCACACATCCCTGTACCATCATACATTTACTTGGATGTTTTAATAAAAATAAAGTTGCTACCGATTTGACTGAATGGCCTGGTCGTCTACTCGAGTATTTGAGAGCAACTGAGAGACGAAGGACTCGTATGCGTGTGCTTCGTCTACGTTTATTTATTGTGATACGAAAGTTATGAGTTTATGGACTAATTCCCTTCTTCCTTGATTTGGATATTTCTTTTTATGATGATTAGTTATGGCGCCACATTCATCATTTTGACATATTAAACACTCACACACACACACATACACACTCACTTGTATTCTCCACTTTGAAGCTCATTGGCTTTTCCTTCAATTCCAGTCATTATTTTTATTTCTTTTATTTATTTTTCCTTTAATCCGCGTGTATTTGCACTGGAGAGAGAGAGAGTGTCCTTTTTATTCGTGTATTATTAGTTTAGGGCAATTCGAATTTTTATGTTAATTAATTTTTATCATTAAAAAATTAGCCAGAGATGAAGAAAATGAGCAGACAAGTGGGTGAGTAACAAGTTGAATGTTCAACTGCTGTAGTCGCCCTGTCAAAACAGGACAATAGAATTTAGAAACTGCTGACTCACTTGCAAAGTAATTTGTAACAAACAAATATTCATTTTTAACAAATTATAATTTTTTTTTTTTTGCAAAATATAAGAAGCAACAGTGTGAGAGTTCGTCTGGATTTGAGGGATTTTAGCAGGAAATAGTTTTCAAAGAAACAAATAACAGCCAAATATGATAAATTAATCGGTTTTCAATAGGCCAACGATGTGCATGTGTGTGGTTTCCTTGAAGTGTTTCGCACTCATCTCAAATCCCCACCCTTCGAAATTTAAAATTTCATTTAACTGCTGCAGAACGACCGACTGCAATTTGATTTATTTCCTAATTAACAAACTGTGCGCTGTAAATTATATAAAAGCGAAAACTTTTCCTCCTGTTGCAGTGACACCCCGATAAATAATTCAATATTAAAAAGTAATTTGTTTTATCGCTAAAAGTGGCAGACAATTAAATAGAGCGACAGAGAATTTATGTTCTTGTCTTGGGAATTATTTAATAAATTTTAGCCATATTTTAATTTAAGTTAGCAACACTGTTTGATAAAAGATTCTGTGTGTTGAAGCCTGAAAGTATTGAAGTCGTCAAAGCTAATGAGCCTGATTACGGTGGGCGTTTTCCATCTTCGAATTCGAGAATTTTTAATAGATTGAAGGAAAAAAGTTGTATATTTCTTTGTCGAATTTGAAGACGAAAAACGACAACCGTAATCAGGGCGAAAAAATAAACAAATCCATCGCCGCAAGTTGTGGTCAGAAAGATTGAAAATATATTTACACCTCAAATAAACAGCATCAAATTTAAAAAAAAAAATTTTTTTTTAAATATATTTTATCCAACTATTTATTTCTGCATTAAATTCAATTAAACTGAAGAAGATGCTGTTTCTAACTTTCAATTCAGATATAAAAAATATTTCAGACCTGAAATATATTGACACCATCAATTTGTTCCGCTGAGCAAAATTGCTGTTTTCGTAAGCCACTACATTTTGCCATCAGTTTTTTATGTGTATAATTTTTTTTTAGCGATTTAAGAGGAGTTACCATCGGTTCAGTATTGATAGAATTCTCGCATGTTGATTCAGGTTTCGTTTTTTATTATTAAACTAAAGTAATGGGTGTTTTTTTGTAGAGTGGCACAAGTTTTAATCATAATAAAATGAGAAAATATATTTTTAATAACAATCAAATGGAAAGAAAATTTTATGAAATTAATTTTTAAATATAATTTCTGCCATGTGGCTGCCAAAAAAATTTTGTTACAAACCAACAAGGAAGAGTGCACTCAGAACTGAACTCAGAGTTTCTAAAAAATAATATTTAGTCCCCTAGCGGAAGCTGTAGCAAAGGGAGTGAAAAACTTAACAACTTTTTGCAACAATTGCGGACGTATTTCGCCGATAACTCTTTGGATGTTGATTTCCACTCGTTGAATTGGTTGTGCCTTATCGACGTGGACAATGGACTTAATATAACCTCAAGGAAAATAAATCAATGGGGTTAAATCACATGATCTTGGAGGCCAATTATTTAAGGGCGGGGAATTAAATGAAATGATTTTTTCATCAAAAGTTTCTTTAAGTAAATCAATGGTAGAACCCGCTGTGCAACATGTGGCACCGTCCAGTTGGAACCACATATCAGCCGGATTAATGCCACGTAATTGAGGCACGAAAAAGTTTTGAATCATGTTCCCCGACATGTTCATTGACAGTCAACATTCAGGCCATCGTCGTTTTTGAAGACATGTGGGCCAATAACTCCACCACGCTCATAAAGCGCACCAAACAGTAATTTTCTGTTAATGGTAAATAGAGTTTCGGCAAAAGCTTGTTGATTCTCCGCGACAATTCCGCTTATTTAAGTAACCATTCATTCAGAAATGGACTTCACTGGAATATGAAATTTTAAATGGTTGAGTCTGATTTTTTTATTAACAATTTTATCAATTTGCACTGGTTGATCTGGTGTAAACTCGATTCATAATGAAATCTTAAAGTAATCTAAACAGAAAGCAACCATCAGCTGTTAAATGGATGCTCAAATAACGCAACAGTGATGCCAACTCAAAGTTGTGACACTCTAAACAAAAACACTAATTCTTTTCATACAGAATATCAAGGCGTCCAAAAATAAATCACAGACTTAAACTTTCAAAACAGGAGTGATGAAAGTGTTATTCAATTAGTCCGCTCTACTACCTGAATCAGTCGTTAACACGTTGCTGTTGTTGTTTAAAACGTGTTGCACAGCAACATTTGAATCTCATGTTTTTCGCTGATTCATTTATTTGGTCGCAACGGTTGTCCAGAGGCCATTTCAACCACTAAAAGTTGAAAAGTCTGATCAACTGTTTCAGTTGCCATTTAGGCGTGTTTATACGAGAAAAATTTATGTGTGTGCGTGTATGTATGTGTTTATGTCTATGTGTGTGAGTGTGTTTGTTTGTGTGTTTGTTTTTGTTTACATCAACAAGAGCGCTGGTGTTCTCGTTGTTAGTTTCTGCAGCAAAAAATTAAAAGTTGAGTGACATTTTTGGTCTTCAGGGAGCTCAAGTTCTCTTTTTTTCTGCTTTATATTTTTTATTTGTTGTTATTGTTGGATTAGCCAAAGGCCATACACATGAAATGTGACCCATATGCATTCGACTAGACAGAAAATATTATATCTCTTATTTCGATTGCGCCCAAAGGCAGCAAATTGTATTAAATGAAAAAAAAAACATTCCAGACTTGGATTTCAGCTAAAGTTGAAAATATATTTTTTGCACTTTTAGGAAGCCTATCGACGTTGGGTCTGCAGCACACTGGTGCCGTATTTCGCTGAGACCAGCGATGTGATGAAACCGCCTGAAATCTTAACCAGCACAATTGGAAGTATAAACTTGTCTGCAGCCGGCTTAAATGGTGATGATGCCGACAGCCACAGCGAATCGTATAACGCTCATGCCACAACATTAAACAGCAGCAACACCACCACCGCCATGGCCTCAAACATGACTACCTCTCATACCAAAGCAACATTACCGAACAGCAGCAACAGCAACAGCAACAATAACAATAATAATAAGAATAACAATAACAATAATGCGACAGATATTTCATCTGTGATGCCATTAAAATTAGCCACATCGAATTTTATTACAAACAGCAACAATAATGAACACGACATGCAATATGATGCCAACAACTATCAGCAACAATTCTATATGGTGCAACAGCAGCCAAACGAACAGCATCATCATGTTAAAAGAAGAAATGCAGAGCAGCTGCAACAACAACAACAACACGACTTCAAACATAAATTAACAAATGAAAACAATAGCAACGCCAGCAGCAACAATAACAAAATTAATGACTTTTATTATACAACAATTTTAATTCACCATAAAAATCAGCCACAACAACAAAAGCAGCAACAAAATACCGCAACCATCATCTCCACTAGCCGGGCATTAACATTCGTTGATATAATCGGCCACAATGCATCGACTACAAGTCCAAGAAATAATTTAAGATCTTCAATAAACCATCAGAGAATTAATGAAACTGAAAAGCCAACAGTCGAACGTTATTTTCATGATAATAAATCAACGAATAAAAGACATAAACGCAGTGATAATTCCCCCACTACAACAACTGCAATGCATCCGGATAATGTTGTTAATAGGCCGGCAGTGTCATCATCATTGTCACCATCATCATCATCATCGTCGTCTTCATCGTCCTCTACGTTACACCACATGCTTAAACAAAATAAGCAGCAGCAGCAGCAACACCAACAACAAGAACTACAACCACAACCTTTTAATTTCATATCGACTGCCAATAATGAGGATTCATTTTACGCCAAGAATCCAGTGATAACAAGATTATTAAAAAGGTAAAATGAATTTAAAAATTTAAAATCTTTCAATTTAAGAGATTTTTGGAAAACATTTCAGCCTTTTCACACTATCCGATTTCGTTCCGAAGTGTATTTGATTTTGTCAGTTAATTTCTCAAAAATCAAAAGAATTTCTCAAAATAAAATATTTTTAATTTTTTTTTTTACTAAAAATGAATTCATTCTGAAAATATTTTTCGTTTTCTGACGAAGTAAAATGTGGAATCTGTGACTTTTTTAAAATTATTTCTATGATTTTGCCAATCATAATAAGTTTCTTTTTTTTTTATTTAAACTCCAGATCGTGCGATTTTTATAAAAACAAATATTAATTTTTTTAATTACTTTTCTAATAATTCTGATTAAAATTGCATTTAAATTATTGAGCTAATTTCAACTGGGCAGGTTATAATAACCAGCCTAATTGTCAGTGTTCCACGAAAAAATATTTCCCCCTATTCTGTAACTGTTATTCGACGTCAAGGTCAAGCAAAATACGAATGTCAAACTTTGGTGATATTTTTTTATTATTATTTTTTTTTTTGGCAACTGACTCTTTATAACAGCATCTTGCGTTTTTCACTCTTAAGACGCTCTCGGAGAGAATTGAGACGCTCTCGGGGAGAATTAAGACACTATCAAAGAGAATTAAGACCCTCCCAAAAAAAACTAACACACTCTTAAAATTAAAATGCTCTCAGCGAAAATAATATGACAGTGTCTTACTTCTGATATTGTCTTGACGTCGACAAATAGTTACAGAATAAAGTCAACAGTCAATAAATTTTTAACAATTAATTGCAAATTTGGGGACGATTAAAATTATATTTATCGGCGCGTTCAAATTTTAATTCTGTCATTTATTTTAAAAGGAGGGAAGTATCCCGACAATTTTCCATTTTCTTAGTTGGAGTCGGTGTAGGGTAGTGTAGCTCTTCATACTTGTTTTATTTTCAAATAGAACTCTTTTGAAAAGTTTTATTATTTGGAGTGAAAAATATAAACTCTCTTAAGGAGTTTTATATTTCTTCTAAGGAGTTTTACATTTCTGAGTGAAAAATAAAACTCTCTAAAGGAGTTTTATTTTTCTTCTAAGAAGTTTTACATTTCTGAGTGAAAAAATAAAACTCTTTTTATGTAAATTGAGACCGAGAGAACTTCAATCTGATCACGCTGCACTGTGAGTGAATAAATCGCCATTAAAATGGATCGTCGTTATTATAAAAATTATTTCTTGTTGTCGATTTTTTATTTTAAAATTGTTTTTGTTTTATTTCTTATCTTTTTATTTATCGTAAACAACTAAATAATGATTTACATGAAGAGTTTTTGAGTTAAAATTTTTCGGATAACTTTTATTGACGATCCCTGATGTTTGACTTATTGTCAACATTCTGACAATATGTTGATCCTCAAAGAGTTCATAGACTTAAGACAGCGTCATGAAAAATAATTTAAGCTTGATTTCAATCGGTTGTGGCAGCAATTCAGCCCCTTTAATCGCCCCTCTCTCAAGAGAGTTACAAACAGACCCCTAAAATGAAGCGCTAGAGAGTTAATATATTTAATTAAAATGTTGCCCAGATCGTGTTCTAAATTGAAGTGCTGGGACCGAAATTCGAGCGCCGTAATTTGCCCCCGCGCAGTTTAAGAACTCATGAGTGATAAATTGAAGATTTCCTGCACCTTTTTACTAAGACAATATGCAAGTAGGCGGTGCATTTAACTCCGCCTACTAAAGACTACCAAATGTCAAGTTTTAACACGCCAAAAGTTTATCATTTTGTGCCCCTACAACAACAGCATCGCTCGTTAAGGGACAATTCTTTCCTTTTTTTAATTTTCTTTTATTTTTCTGTACAGCGTAACTCGAGAAATTTATACAGAAAAATTATTTTGCACTGGTAACAGGACTGGGGCCAATACAGAGCAGGCAGCTAATGAAGACATGCTCTGCAGACTAGACCGCCAATATCATGTTGCTCTCATTGTTCCATTTGAAACTCAACAACTTTGGGGAATTATTCACACAAAAATATTTTATATTTGTAAGCTGCCTATGGGACAAACTAGAAATATAAAATGTGTATTATAAGCAGTTTATTAGCAGCTTATAAGCATCAAATATTTTTTGTGAATAAGACCTTAAGAATGTTCCCGTTCACATTTTCTTAATACAATAATAATCCGCCCGCTCTCTTTCTAGAACAAAACGCAAAGAATTTGAATTTCGCAAACGACGAAGAATACGGCCCTGCCTGAGTGTTTGCCAGACTGTAGAGCAAAAATGTCCATATCTTTTACCAGCAGATCGAGCACCCTCGATGCCAACGCAGTATGCCGGTGAACCAACCTTCTTATGTTTAGGTAAAGTCCAACAAATAAACCCAACAGCCGATTTAAATGTTAATAAAACTCAATAACGATTCATTCACAGATTACAATATAGCAGAGACCGAAGAACAACTGAGAAAGGCCAGCCATGGTCCCAACGATTGCTGCTACACTTATTGCAGCAACTCGGCTGATGGCATTTGCACCTACTGCGACGAAATGTGGGACAAGACGGAGGTCGACAAGGAAGCCGATGTCTTGAGTGAAGAAAGCGAAATGAAAGTCTTCAATATCTCCATGCAGACAAAGTTGCAGGGCAAAAATGCTGCCGCTTTAAGAGTAGAAACGAAAATACAGCAAAAACTGGGCGAAGAAATGAATGGCCTTAAAATGTCCACGGTAGCGATAGCGGTGCGTAATGCTACAGCACTCGAAAATGCTACACGTTTAGCCGAACGCCTTCAATATTATGCCTTCTGTGACGGAGTCTTTTACTATGACAATGATGCCGACGACATGCCCGACTATCCCGACTCGGGCAACTGTCGAAAATTGCCGCCCGTACAAAGTCGCTGTTCCATACCCTACTATGCCACCAATCATATATCAGCGGCCGATATGTTGGGTTCATATCGCAAACATAACGAAGCCCAAAAGCTTTTGATATGGCTGAGTACGCTGCTCTGTCTGTGGTCCTGTTATAGTGCCCGATCTATGAGAATGGGCCGCTATAATGAGGACAAACGACAACAGCAACCACTAACAACTCAACAACAACAGAAATTAATCAATACTGCCTTTAAGGGGGAAAGCATTTGCCCGAGTTGCCAAACTCGCGAAATTATGCAAAATGGGGGCAACAGCTTGGAAAAGAATATGAGGGTGTGGTATGACTACAGGGATTCTAGAATCTTAATGATTTATTGGCTCCAAGCCAAGAGATCAACAGACAGTCCAAACGAACACAAAATGTCCTTAAACGTAAAACCTTTAATAGTCAGGCACTTAAGACAGATTCGAAGGGGCGCGATAGCCAAAAGTAATTTGAAAATCTTAGAAATTCCCTCATTAACTTTGCTAATAAATTATAAGGAAGTTTTATTATTATTATTATTTAAGAAGAGGCAAAAGCTAAGAAAACGCAAGATAGTTGGCATTACGCTGATGCCCGAAAGCAGTTGTTGGCACATCGCAAACGGTTCGAGTGGCAGGAGCTTGAGAGCGCTACTGAAACCAAAAATCTGTAGTTTTAATACAAATAAAATCCATTATTATTATTATTATAATTATAATTATTATTATTGTAGTTGTAGTCAAATATTTAGTTGTAGTTGTAATAAGAATATTAAAAATAATTATTATTATGATAATATTAAATATATAAAAATATTTAAATATAATTTTAGTACTTGTAATTTTAATAAGAATAAAACTAAAGGCAACAGTAACAGCAGCAGCAGCAGCAGCAGCCGCAACAGCAACAAAAATAGCAACAGCCGCAGCAGCAGAATGCTGATGATGATGATAATGATATTTGATTATAACAAACATGCTACAAACACAACAACAACAACAACAACAGCATCAAATCATATACGAATAACAAACAGCAGCAGCAACAAAACATATTGTTGCAATATTATAATTATTATAATAATAAATTATAATATTTGCCATCATTTCCAAAACAAACAACTCGCTGATAAACTTCTAACTAAACCAAATCTTAGTCATCATCAGTATCATTATTATTATCATCATTATTTATATGATAATTACAGCGATTATTATAATTATTCTTATAAAATTAAACTTAAGCCTCACGACAACATGATCAACAACAACAACAACAACAGCAACAACATTAAACTGTTATCAACGTCAACGTCATCGCTAACGTTACCGCTATCGACAGCGTCAACTTTAACTATCACGAGTCCGTTATATAATTTATTCAAATCAAACATGTTTCCCACGACCATGTTTATGATGATCATTATGATGATACTAGAAATGTTGATCGTGTTAAAAATGCCGTTATTATTTAAGTCATTTATGAAAATGAAATACAATAATAATCATCATATGAAAAATAATATTATTGAACTTAAATTTAGTCTTAGTCCAAATACTAGTTATAATAGTAAAACAATTCATTATCGTTATTCTTATTATTATAATTTCAATATTAACGATTGGTGGCAACGGCGGCGTTGGTGGCGGCGTAGGCGCCGCTTGTCCATGCATCAAATAGTAGTGAATTCAAATAATTTCAATACCCGGCAGTTGCTACTGTTGAGAAGCGGCCACCGAACTCAAAATAATCTCCTCACAATTATTTCGTTATAGTGGCTCGTTAATACCAGTTTAGTTAATACGAAGTGTTTTTAAATTTAAAAAAAAAAAAAAAACAAAAAAGATTATGTGAAATTGCATTTGCAAAATGCAGAGTTTTTTCAATTTGATTTTTGTATTCATTTTCATTTTCATTTCAATAGAATTAAAGAAATAAATGTTTTGTTGTCTCTGAAACTGATTAAAAAACAAAGTCCAGCGTAGTTTATTTTCTAAGTTGCAAATTTCAGCCCATTCGAATGCTTATTTAAGACGAATATCGAATAACAGCTGCACAGTGCTTCGCTTGCGTGGGGACCATCCGCTGAGTTGTGTTGTAAAATAAAAACAAACGCAGGACGGCAGAATTTAAAATTTCAATATTTTGCTCGAGAACAACAAACCCTTAACAGTTCACCAGGCGATAAGTTCACAAAAGTTCTTTTATTTGGGGTTAAGTACGCACAAACAAGTGATATAAAAATTGTTGTTGTTGTGTGAAAAGTTTTTTTGAAAAATCTGAAGAGACTCAAATTTTATAATTCAATAAACTCAACTGCGTGTTCAGATGAGTGGAAGTAGAATTGTTTTAATAAAATCCTTGAGGTCTTGTTAAATAAAAATTTTTTTAAATATATATTTTTTAATTTTTATTAAAAATAGTGGCAACATATATATTTTTTTATATTTTATAAAAAGCCGAGAGCTGGAAGAATTATTATTACAATAATATAGAGATTTCCATAATGCAAATGATTTTTGTTCTTAATTTTTATTCAACACAGAGTTTAATTTGAGGTTAGATTTTGATTTTTAATAAGAAGTAATTAAATTTTTTTATTTTTAGTAATTATTTCGTTACTATTTTATTGTTTTTTTTATAAATTCTATAATTTTATAGATATAAAATTTACTTTTTTAATTTGTCAATAAGGGTTAAACTTATGTTGATTTCTTTTCTAAAAAAGAGTGCAACATTTCTTACACTTTTTCACAGAAAACGACAACATGCTGTCATTTGAAAAAAAAAGAATTTATAAGAAATCAATTCAACATTCTTTACAAAAATAAATAATAATTCTTTTTTAAAACTGCTTTAAGCTGCCACGTTTTAGAAAAGAAGTGTAAAAATGTTACACTTTTTCCATAAAAGAAAACGTCGTCAGATCACTAATCATAACAATAAAATATATATTAAAATAGGAGAGGCCTGCCAATGTGGCTCTTAACAGGCAGAGCAAATAGTGCCCCCGTATCTCAACCAAAATCATGTACGACTCGTCACTTTCTTTCCTGCTGGTCTTTTTTCAACTGCATTATCTTTTGCGGAGGACCAAACAGGCTCGTTATTTATCCTGGTGTAATTTTTGCTTAAAAAATACCAGCCGGTCCAGAGACCGGCTATACAACTCCACATGGGTGTTTTTAAAAGGAGATACATTTGCTATGGGTTTATTAAATTGATTTTGATATAAAAATTCGTGTTTTTGTGAGCCCCTGCCTTCGGATGTTAAAAAGACAAAGTTTTCCATTATTTACATTGACTTTCGTCAATTAGTTTAGAAGTCAAGGACAAATAATTTCACTAATTTTACTAATTTTTCAAATAAATTTAATTCAAACTGTGAACTTAGAAATAACGAATTTATAAAAAATATCAATAAAACGGTTGTTGCAGAAAAGAGCTTAAGTAAGAATGGCGTTCAGTAGGTTGCAGGCTGAAGATTTTAAAATTTTTCGGAATGTTTTTTAATATAAAAATGTCTCGTACACAAACATGATTTTCATGTCTTTTTGTAGAGAATAGAGCCCGTCACCAAGTCGACGGCAAGATTTTCAAAAGCTCTCTCCCATATTTTGTTGTTCTTTTCTCTCATTATTTTGCTTCTATTTATAAAACGCAGGATATTCATTGAAAATATGGTAACATTTTTTGTGAGAGTGAGTACAGAAAAGTGAGAGAGCGTTGGAAATAAACGCTGCTAAGATAATTTGTATTCTATATCTCGACGAAATTTTCTTATAAAATTTTATGTAAAAAAACATGTTCAGTTCCAGTTTGGTTTCATCATTAACAACTGGAATCAATTCGATTCGATAAAAATCTATCGAGACGTTTTGAACTACAACGATTCGCAAGAATACAACAACAACAGGCATTTTTAATTTTGTAGTTTTACTGCAGCAGTCAAAACTGTCATCATAAGACTCCCTGTTTAAAAAAGGATGATATCGACGATTTTCCAGTTAATTTTTTTAATATAAAACCGTTTCGTACACAAAAATGATTCTCATGTCATTTTTGAGACAATATTTGGAACTACAAAATACAGAATAACAAGTTTATTTGTTGCATAAATGTAATATCTCAAAGATTTTGAAAACTTAAGAGATGATATTTTTTTGCTGAGTTCTTTTTTTTTAATAATAGTTTCTTGATTAAAGGTCCTTTAATAAAGATTCTTTTCTTTGCAAATTGTTGATAAAATAATGTGTCCTGGGGAAGCAGAATTCCTTCTGATATTTAAAAAAAATGATCTATAATTTTATTTTTGTTCTAAATAAAATTGTAGGATAAAACAAGAGTTATTGAATAGGGCTAAATAATGTCGATTTCTTTTCTAGAAAATAATGCAAAATTTTTCACACTTTTTAACAAAAAAAATGGCAACATTTTATTATATAAAAATAAGGAATTTATTAGAAATGAATCCTTCATCCCTCACGAATGATAATTTCTGTTTGATAACATTTCCAAACCGCCATTTTTTAGAAAATAATTGAAAAAATGTTGCATGTTTTCTGGAAAAGAAAATGCCATAAATCACACTTAAGACAACTTCAACTCATACGGAAAGTCTCTGACAAGTGTTCCGAAACACAATAAAAATTCGACCACTTAGAAAATTATTTAAATCGCTTAAATGAGCATTCCGAATGGTTTCTAATGCCGCCTGGAGTGCGCATAAAATTGGGAGTCTTCTACTAAATAAATTGTTTAGGTTAAATTAATGTTTGTTTAGTAAATAAAATAAATTATATATTTTCGTAACTATTGTAATAAAAAAAGTATTAATAATAATAATTTAAATTAGTTATACCGCCAAGAATCAATAAACTTAACAAGAATAAAACAAACAAAAGGTATTTAAGAAATGGAAGAAGAAAATAAAATATAAATAAATGAAAACCAATTCCGTTAAATAAGACATCAGTGTAAAATAACATAAAAATTTAAGTAACAAATAAACAAAACCAAACATATTTTATTACAAACACAAGAAGTATATTTAAATTAAATTATAACTGAAAAATGATAATTATTAATAAAAGAAAAAAGAAGATATAAAAGTTCATTTGTAAAACCAAAAAACTGCCAAGAAATAATTAAATATTTATAGAGACATAAATGATATGGAAATTAATTATATAACAATAACATTAACCATAATAAAAGTACCTATAAATTCTTATAGGTTTAGCTTGTAAAGCAGGACAAAAAAGAAAAATTAAATTAAAAAAAAAAGTCTCAAAGAATGTCTCTTTAAAAAATAGTATTTAAAGAAAAACACGGAAAAGTTTGTTGAAAATAACGAATTGTGTCACACAACCAAATCTTGTATCAACCACCTTTTTAATCAAATTTAATTACCCAATAAAATCTTTATAAAAATAGAGTTTTCCGACTTAAAGAAAAGATCTATGGAAATGAAGCAGCCACATGATTTCCTTTACAAAAACTATTCCCATAAAACAAGTCATTAACGGTCATATAATATTTATATAGCAGATAAACTGGTTTAATTATTATTTCAAAAAATTAACAATTATTTTCTACAGTGAATTTCTAGAGCAGCGAGTTTTTTGAGTGTTTAAAATTGTTTAAGAAAAACTGTGAAAACTCCTACAGTCTTATTAAAAAGTTTGAACATTCACAAAATTTACATGCTGTCGAATTATAAAAGTAATTTGTTTTTAATTAAGATGAAAAAAATATATAAAAAAAGCGCACAGTAATCTTAAATATAAATTTAAATAAATATTTTAAGATACTTAATTCAGCAGAAAATGGACAAGAAACTTGTAATGAAATCAAATGAGAATTACAAAAGTTATAATAACAAAAATCATAACAAAATTAACAATAAAATTTATAATAAAAACTCCTCTGATAAACTAAATTTTTGATATAAAAACAAATAGTTTGAATATAAATAATTATTAAAGCCAAAAAAAAAAAGAAGAAAAGAAATCGCCCCTCTTTATAGAAGAAAACGTCTTGTTAATACCATTAAAACAACTGAAATTGATTATAATTAATTAATTAATTAACTACAAAATAAATTACATATTATAAACAAAATTAGAATCTTGTAAATTTTCTCAAATTGTCATTTGAAAATAATAAAACCCAAGTAAATATTTATTAAACTGTTATCGAATATATAAAGAAAAATCAAATTGTTAATTTGTTCAATTATTGAATTAATCGAATTAATTAAATCGTTTGTTTACGTTTCCACTCAAAATATATACAAACTCATGCCCACATTTTGTTTTTATAAAACACACACACACACACACACACACAAATGCCACGAGTCAAGTTGATTCTTTTGAAATTCAGCAGCTTTCGAAGAGTTCATCTTCTTCAAGCAGAAGTTTTGCTTTCGCCGCAGAACAATTCAACACTTTTTGCAGTTCAATTGGCAGCGCAAGAGGTCACAAGTCCTTCGTACTTTTGCAAAATCCTTTTTGCAGCCGGAAAATTGATTAAATATTTAGTCGTTGTTACGATGCAGTTTGATTAAAATTTATTTGAGCAAAAACTTTTCTTCGGTTTCAGCAGTTATTGAAATCAAAAAAGCCTATTGAAAGCTTAAAGCTTTAATTGTTATTGCTTAGCTGAAATTTTGAATATAAAAAAAACCCTTTTTAAAAATTTAAAAGCTTAAAGCTTTCATTTTTATTGCTTAGCCGATCAATAAACAATTTTATTTTACAATTATGCTGCGGTTTCAACAGCTATTGAAATCCAAAATTTTATTGTATACCTTGAAAGCTTAAAGCTTTCACTTTATTGCTTAACCGAAATTATTGAAATTAAGAAAGCATTTCAAAAGTTCAGAATTTTAAAGCTTTCATTTTATTGCTTAGCAGATCAAAAGGACTCTCTGCAGTAAAAATGATTTTATAATTATGCTGGACTTTTTCATTGTTTTGGTGCACTATTTTTCTCCGTGTAAAAATTGTTATTGTATTGATATTTTTACCTAAAATTTTTGTGGAAAAGCTAAACCACGAGATAGAAGAAGTGTAATATTTTTATAAATTCCCAATAATTCATGAATCAAAAGCTATTAAATTGTTTTGATGCGCATTAACAGAATTGAACCCAGAGCTCCAAACACAATAAGACCGCAACTGCAGACAAAGAAGCTGTCAGATAAACAAAGCCCGTAACTAAATTGACTGCAGGTTCTTAAAAAGTCGGCTCATATTTATGTATTTCCTTTTGCTCTTATAATTCTGTTAGTAAAATGTTTGAAACTGAATTAATGTCTGGCAACATTGTTAGGAGAATGGGTAGCAACAAATGAGAGAACAGGAAACTAACAAGCGTTGGATATTTTACGCGTTTTAAGCGTTTCATACGATAGACATATTATTCATATTAAGAATCATGGAGAGCGCTTTACACGCTAACAATTTCTCCCTTTTTTTTATTCGAAAGTAAAGAAAACGAAACTAAAAAATATTATAGCAAAATGATGATGAAATTAAATCTATATTTTCAAAACCGCCGCCTGATAAATAAATGCCGTCACTTAAGTCGTTGGCAGGATTTTCAAAAGCTCTCTCACATTTTTTTTTATTATTTTCTCTCATTATTTTGGTTCCATTTATAAAACGCAGGAAATTCACTCAAAATATGGCAACATTTTTTGTGAGAGTGAGTACAGAAAAGTGAGAGGGAGTTAGAAATAAACGCCGCTAAAATAATTTAAATTCTATATCTCGACGGAATTTTCTTATAAAATTTTGAGAAAAATTGTATGAAAAAAATTGTTCAGTTCCAGTTTTGTTTCATCATAAAAACAAACGAACAAATATTTTTTGATAAAAATCTATCAAGACGTTTTGAACTACAACAATTCGCAACAATACAACAACAACAACAGGCATTTTGGATTGTGTTGTTTTACTGAAGCAGTCGAAACTCTCAACAAAAGACTCTTTATTTAAAATGACGATATCGACGTCACGCAAATATGGCAGCAAAAAATTGTCAATCGTGTAGCAGTTGTCGGCAACAGTCAAACACTACTGACCAGCAGTCACTTGCTGTCGATATCGTCATATATAATAAGGGAAAATATAAAGAAATTTTTTGCTGCCTTTTCGTTTACGCTTTGAAAATTAAAATATGAAGACAATCCGATATATTAAAAAGTTGGAGTTTAAATGAGAAATTTATGAAAACTAACAACGTTTAAATTTTCAATAAAATCAAAGTCGCTAAAAAGTGCGGCGAATCGTCAATCATGCTGCGACCAGTATTCAGGGGATGACCCCTCCATATTCAAGGCATTAACCCATTGGGTTGAAGTTGCTTATTAACTAACAGCGAAGGCCTTCGAAAGATGGTCAATGCATATCAGCCAGCTTCTAGTAAATTCCTTAAGGCACACATCAGACCATATTTCTCTCTCTCTCTCTCTCTGCATCTTGAGAAGTATTTCAAAATATATAACTTTTAGTGGCAGCTGAAGCAAAAACTTATTCTTTCTTCCAGGTAAAATACGGTTATTTAAATCTTCAAAAGAACCGCTTAACCCGTGATAAGTGACGATTGATGTAGTTTTCGATTACTCTAAAGCTGATTTCTTTTCTACAAAAAAAGGCAACATTTTTTACACTTTTTAGCAGGAAACGCCAACATTCTGTAATTTTGAAATTAAGAATTTATCAGAAATTAATCCAACATCGATTACGAAAAATTATTTATATTTTAAAACTCTCTAAAACTGATAGTTTTTAAAAATGAGGTGAAGAAATGTTGCATGTTTTCCACAAAAGAACACAAACGAATTTGAACTGATCAGATATATAATTTGAGAGTTTTTCAAGAACATCACTTTTTTTATCACACGATAAAATTCTCACCAACGGAATAACCGATTTTCGTCTGGTTTCCGGTGATCTACGTGATTCGTTTGTGGAATTGAAAAAGTTATTTTCAGAGATCCCCTTTAAAAAAGAACTTGTTTTTGGAATCGCTTCAAATTCGCCCAAAATCTAAGTTTAAGGGTTTAATTTCACAATTCTACTTTATAGGCACTTCATAAATAATATAAAAATTACTTTAAGAACTTAACTTGACTTTGAAGAAAAACTGCCCAAAAGAGATAATTTTTTTCTTCAGTTACTTTCGATTTATTTTTATGTTAAATGAAAAAAAAAACCAAACAAAATGAGTAAAAAATCAATAGCAATATTTCAAATGCCTTCATTCTAAACAGTTAACATAAAAGTATTTGATAAATATGATTTAAAGTTATTTTAGATAAATTTTCTTTTCTTATTTCAGTTTTGATAATTAAAAAAAAATTTAGTTTCCTTTTAACTGCTGGCAGTTAAAAACAATTAATTTTTTTTTATTAAAAATTGTGCTAAATTTATTCGAATAATTTTTATTAATTTCTTTAGTTTCTCCAAAATAACGGTATGAAATTAAATAACAAAAATAACTGACGAATTACTTTAACGGAAAAAGTACATAAAAAAGAGTTTAATAATATTTAAGAAGCAGACACAAAACAAACAAAAAAACACAATTTGAATTGAACAAAAAATAGTAAATCAATTCCGAAAGAAAACCAGCCTATTTAACCGTTTTAAGTAAATTAAAGTTAAAGCAAAACATACGAAAGATTTAACACGATATAAGAGAGAAGAAGAAGAAAAAAAAACAAGTTAAAACTATTAAAAATATTGTTACAAAAAAAGAAATTAAATAAATAAAATACTTAAAATAAGAATAATTTAAAAAAAGGTTAAAAACAACTTTAAATATTAAACCAAAAAACCATATAAACATTTTTTATTAGAAGATTTGTATAGAAAAAGGAAAATTGAAAAAACTTTTGAACTAAAATAACACAAAATTATATTTAGTCGTATTAAAAAATCTGAAAATAATAAAAAATTATATCCATGAAACTAAAGATAAACGAAATTTAATATGTTTAAATAAAGTTTATATAAGAAAAGCCAACAAAATATAAAAAAAACTCATGTAAATGTAGATAAATTTAAAAATACACTGAAAGAAATTAACTTTTAGCAAAACAAAAATATCAAATTTACAACAGCCAAAATGAAATCTTGATTTGGATTAATTAATTTTAACTGAAAATTTAAATCTATAATTATGAAATTTTTTTAATTTAATATTTTCATTTTCATTTAGTTGTTTTTATTCTCTTAAACAAATAGAGTTAACATGGAAATGCCTGAAGCCGTAAATTTAGTTAATTAATAATTTATTCTACTACAAATGAAACAACATGTCAAAAGCGAGAAATGATAATGGGTGGCATATCCACTTTCGCAGTTCTCTGATCAGAGAGGTTGGTTTCATAAAGAGAAAAGCTTTTTCCGGTATTAAAACCCGCTTAATAAAAACCTTGTCAAGTCATGAAGACACTCAATTCTTAAATCGATTTGCCCTAAAGGAATTTAAAGCTTTTCCAATTCATACAGTTTCTTAAAAATGGAAAAATACTTCAAAAGCTTTTGCGAAAAAAAGCTCTTAACTAAATTGAGTTGATAAAAATATAATTTTTATTCAGCAAAATTATTTCTGTTAAACTGATGACTGTTAGGACTTGTCGAAAATATTTGCGGATGTCAAATTATACAGTTTTTTTAAATTGGAAATTACTTCAAAAGCTTTTGTGAAAAAAGCTTTTAAATAAATTGAGTTGATAAACTGATGACTGTTAGGACTTGTCAAAAATATTTGCGGATGTCAAATTATACAGTTTTTTTAAATTGGAAATTACTTCAAAAGCTTTTGCGAAAAAAAGCTTTTAAATAAATTGAGTTGATAAACTGATGACTGTTAGGACTTGTCAAAAATATTTGTGGATGCCAAATTATACATTTTTCTTAAAATGGAAATTACTTCAAAAGCTATTGTGAAAAAAGCTTTTAAATAAATTGAGTTGATAAAAATAGAATTTTTTATTCAGCAAAATTGTTTCTGTTAAACTGATGACTGTTAGGACTTGTCAAAAATATTTGTGGATGCCAAATTATACATTTTTCTTAAAATGGAAATTACTTCAAAAGCTTTTGTGAAAAAAGCTTTTAAATAAATTGAGTTGATAAACTGATGACTGTTAGGACTTGTCAAAAATATTTGCGGATGTCAAATTATATACACCAATTTTTAATATGTTGGTTAAGCTTCCTGAGCAGCTTTCTGAGTTTGTTCTTGTTTGTATGGAAAATAATTGTTTGCAAAATTTAATTATTATGAAATAAAAAACAATTAAAAAGAGCTTTTAAGAGGTAAAAGCTTATAATAAAAATTTCAATACGGTCGAAATTTAAAGAAAGCTTTTTGAAAGCTTTTCAATATTTTTGTACAAAGTTTTTCCAAAAAATTATATTCATTTAAACTATTTTAATGATCAGTTTAGTGGGTTTTTATATAAAAAAACTCTAGCGCGTTGAAAAAAATTTTATAAAATTTTTTGCTCTCTTGCAGTATCGTGATTTATGCTCCCGATATTTTGTAAAAATTTAATTAAAAAAAAGTTTAGTTTGTCTTATCTTACAAACGATTTGTTGCCGAATTTCACAAGTCTGTATTTAATAAAAAATTTTTTTTTATTAAAGAAAGATTATTTAACGTTTCTTTAGAAATTTTACAAGGACTTTTTACTCACGGCTCAAAATGACAGGTTTGAAAGTATTTTCATGTTCTTTATAAATCGATAATTTTAAAAAATAATATAAAGGATTTACTATGAAACTAAAACTCTTTTTATTAATAATATATATGAGTTTAATGTTTTTACTAACTTTTATTATTTCCCGTAGAACAATATTTAATCTTAAAACTAACTTGAGAATTAAATCAAATAAATCAAGGAGGCATTGACAACATATTCACACAAAAAAATTACAAAATATATTAAAAAATTCAAAAGAAATATTCAAACTAGAAACAATAAATTTGCCAAAATACTTAAATTAATAAAATAAAATAACTGATTTAAAAAAAAAACACGAAAAAACACATAAAATTCAATACATTGAAAAAACAACAAAAACAAAACTCTTTATAAAAATTGCAACATAAATTTACAAATAAAAGAAAAAATATTTCAATGAAAAACGTTCTTTTCAAAAATTTATTTCCACCAAAAAAAAATAATGACAACTTTTTCCCATCAAGCAAATAAAATACAATTTTAAATAAACAACAACAAAACATATAAAAGCAAACTTTTTTCAAATGAATAGCAAAACAAAAAAGCAACAAAATTTTAAACAAAAACTCAAAATGCAAAAACAAATAAGACAACTGAATGAACAGAAAACAAATTAAATTATTCAATATTTCTCACCAGTCAACCATTGAAAGATGAAAATAGTTTAAAACAAAAACAAAAATTAAAAACCGAACAGAAAGATTATATTAAATATATTAAACTTAATTTAGTTTTAAGCTAATTTTAATTAAAAAAATTATATATAAAATTAAAAAAAAAATACCAAAAACACTAATTAATTAAAATAAATTAATAAATATTGTATTTGTAATATAAGTAAAATTAATAAGTATAAAGTAAAACAAAAACAAAAACAAAAACAAAAAAGGTCATAAAACAAAAGAGAAATAAATAAAAAGTAAAAGAAAAATTGTTGTTATTGAATGTATTTGTATAGAGAATTATTATGATTATGATACAAAATTAAAAACAATTAATTAACGCAAAATGAAATAAAGATAATGATAAAAATAAAAATAAAAATAAAATAAACCGGATAAATGATATGAAAATTATAATAATTGAATAATAAAGATAATTAAAACGAGAGTAAAAACCGAAGGAAAATAATTATTGTTCAAAAAAATAAAAGAAATAAATAAAAAAATTACAAAAAAAAACATTAAAAGTCTTGCTCAATTGTTTTCCAGTTTGGCGGCAGGTAACGTAGCACCGGCCTTTCTCAAGGCTATTTTAATTGGAATTGGAAAGTCTGCTGGGCCCCAAAAGTATAATCATTTAATAAGTACACAATTAATAGGCAACGGCTGAAGTACGGGCAACACTCGTAAACGAAGTCTTAAGTCGATCTCTTTTCTAGAAAAAAATGCAACATTTTTCACACTTTTTAACAGAAAACGGCATGATTTTGCCATTTCGAAATCAGGAATTCATTAGAAATGAGTCCAACATCTCACACGAAAAGTAATTTCTCTTGTAAAACTTTTCCAAACCGCCACTTTTTCGAAAATAAGTGAAAAAATGTCGCATGTTCTTTATGGCATTTTCTTTTCTGGAAAAAGTGCAACATTTTTTTACTTCTTTTCTTAAAGGCGTTTGTTTAGAGGAGTTTTAAAACCAAAACAATTTGTGCGTAACGAGTGTTGGATTCATTTCTAATAAATTATTTGTTTTCAAATGACATAAAGTTGCGTTCTTCTATTAAAAAGTGTAAGAAATGTAACATTCTTTTTGTAGAAAAGAAAACGCCTTTATTGTATTTCAAAAAAAAATCGAAAGCCCCTAAAAAGCAAAAAAGTTAACTTTATCGAGATTCCACTGTATTATAAAACTATTCGGTAGAAATTATTAAAACTGAACTCTACGTTGAAAGAAAAATAATAATTGGCTATTTTAAGAACTTATCAAACTGCTGTCGGAAATGAACTCGAAATAATATGCCCATCCCTGAACTTAGAACGTTGGATTGAGTATCGAATTTTAAGTAAAACAGCACGAAAATAAAAATTAAAGAGTTAAAACGACAATTCCCAAAACCATGTACCAGTTTATTGAACGAGTTCAACCCCAATCTGCTACAGTTTGTCTAGATTGTTTTCACAAAAGCTGACTCTCTGCAAGAAATAAAAAGGTAGGTAGCTTCTTACTAAATTAAAAAATAGAAAAATACTTTTCGAACAATTACCCTATAAGATTTAATTTAAGATAATATTTTATACAAATTCACTAGCCATTTTTTAAAAATTGTGCCTTGTGCTAATCCCATAAAAGGGCAAAAAGCTTTTAAGTGTTATTGAGAAAATTCCCACCCGGCTTAAGAAACATGGAACAAAAGAATTTAGAAAAAAAGGAGATCAAGAAACATAATCAAGCGGCAACTCACAGATGCTTAACAAAAGTGTGTTACCATCGATTTGATGCAATTCTCGTATTCTTTTTCATAATAAAATTTGCGCAAATACAAACAGTCATCACATTCAGCTAAGCCGCCAAACAGTTTGTAATAAACAACAACAATACACATGAGTACTGTTGATGCAAGTGTAGCGGCCTTCGAAATCAGCTGTTCTGCTTTGAAAAATATTAAAACTGACTTTCCCTTGTAGTTGGGAAAACTAATTATGTCTTTCTGAATTAAGCGCAAACACTTTTTGAAAACTTGGCTTTTAAAATTGTATTTGAAAAACACATAAATTTTTCAAACACGGTTGGCATTTATTTGCTCCACAAAATTGTGCTTTAATCTCCAACAACTTTTGTGAAATTTTTATCAAGTTCCGTGTACGGGAGCAGGAGTATGAAGTCCTTTTTTTATACGCTTTTTATTGACAACTTTTATTAGCTCAAATTGTACGTTTGTTTGCTTGTATGTGGTGCTTTTATATGGTGCTTCCCCGCGTATACTTAATATTATTAATAATACGTCACATTGTACTCCTGCAAAATTGTTGGTTTGGCTCCTGTTCTTATCTTCTCATTATGTGTAAGTATTTGTGCACTTTAAACAAAAAAATTAAGAGAAACAAATTCTTTTTAAGAAAATCGAGCTAAAAGAAGATGACATTGTGATCCATGAACAAGAAATTGAGAAGGCGAATACCGTAATACCGTAAAATGCGCTCGTTGCTAAATCCTATGCTCAAATGAGAACTCTGTGAAGAGCTTCACACCTCTGAATGTTACGTGCTAAAATTAATGTGGTACCAAATCAATTATCAATAATTGATTTAAAATTAATGCAGGTAAATAAACAAATTGTTCAAGCATTTCTAAAACTTCTGTAAAAAGAATTAACTTTTAGGGCTCCTTATTTTACTTAAACTGTTACAGATTTAAGGCCCCATGCACAAAAATATATTTTATATTTATAAACTGATTATAAGACAAAATATCTATACGAAATTTGTCTTATAAGCAGCTTATAAGCATTATATATTTTTTAAGAATAAGTCTTTGAACGCCTAATTAAAAATTATTCAAGCCCAAGTTAACAACTGCATTTAAAACTAATTTTTAATTCTCCTAGTTCGTGTTATATAACGGATATTTTCAAAATATTTTTTTGAATTTAGCCGTTCTACTAATAAGATAAGTACAAAACAAGTAAAAGTGCCATATGCGGCTGTGCCGAATCTTATATACCCTTCACCAACGTTGGCGTTACATATATTTCTAAGCACCAATTTTGTTCTTCGTCAGTTATAAAATAGTTTTAGTTAGCAAAAAAAAAACAACGTCAGTTGCGTTTTTGGTTATTTTTCTTAATGAAAAATAAATCAATTTCCCACCCCTGGAAACGAAATTAAAATTTTTTTAATACTGTTCTACCAAAGCAAATCTTCATGATGTCTAAAGCGGTTTTATTTAAGAAAAACTTGGAATTTTGAAACATTTTAGTTTTTACTTGTATTACAAAATACTGACTGTGCCAAAAAGAAACTTTTAATTTACCATGCCTGGAAAAAAAAATTTTTAGTTTTTAATAGACAATTGAGGCTTCCCAACACATGCAAAAGGTTCAATTTACAAACAAACAAAAAAACAATTGGTTTTTGGTATCAAATTTTGCGTCGAGAAATAGGTGTAAGCTTCCCAGCTCTGGAACCGTATTTCTGAATTTCAATACCAATTTAAATACTATTTAAGTTCATTTCCAATCCATCACTCAAAGAACGAAGTCTCTAGCTCTTCTGGGTGCTTGGGAAACCCGATTTCACGTACAGACAGACGGACAGACGGAAGGACGGACAGTCAGACATCGCTCAATCATCAGCGCTATTCATAAGGATCCAGAATATATATATATATATATATATATATATATACTTTATGGGGTCTCATATTAATACCAAAGAAATTATATACGGAATGGCAAACCCTTTCACTTTTTTGTGCAGGGTATAAAAAGATGTCTATTGAAAAAGTGAGTAAAACGACTTGTTACAGGTTATCTCCGAAGTATAACAAAAATATCGCATAAACAATTAAGCGAAAGAACACACTCACAAGGGACCAAAGAAATTAGGCGAGAAATAGCAGACCTAAAACAGGCACTTTAACAACACCAACGGTCGAAAAAGTTATACAAGAAACAAGTTATTGACTTTAAAAAAAACTTTAAGCGTCAATTAGGATTTTTCTTTTTTGGAGTTTTAGTTTTACGTTTCTGATCCCACGATGTCCTTCGATAACGTTCTAAAGAAGAAATACATTTAAAAGAAATAAAAGCATGAAATTTGTGACATCCTGGTCCAAAACGATTGTTTTTTCCCAAACATTTAAAAAAAAATTCAAAATGATCAACTTCTATGCATAAGAAATTGTTTCAAACGTCCAGTCAAGTGAATAAGAAGTTTAAAATATTATGAAAGACGTCGTGAACTTTTTTCCTTTTTATTTGTTTATTTTATTATTCCACAAAGAATGGCTTTTTGCCAACTCTAATTGAAGTTGTAAGAGAAGTTATATTGAATCATATTTCAAACTCACATTTTTTCTACATTTTCAACACTTTTTTATCTCGAATTTCATAGATTCGCCCACAGAAAAGTTTTCCATTAAATTAATATTAACAAAATGTCTACTTGAATATTCATAAGAAGACAGCTGCCATTTATTTATGCACGAATTTATTTATTTTTACTTAATTTTTGTTGGTTTTCATTGTTTTTCTCTTTCAACTTCGGCCTATAAACTGCATGAAATATTTGCCAAAGTGTTGCACACAACAACAAACACTGTGAGGGCAAATGTGAAGTGAGAAAATGATAAAATATTTATTTACTTTCTGCACATAAACGTGTCACTTATTAAATTAGAAAAGTTTGCTGAAATTTCGGTTGATAATGCGGATACACATAAACAACCTGCGACTCACTTTCTTTCAAACACCAGCACGAATGGGAACTGTTGACAATTCATGTACATTTTGGTTTTATTACAGCACAGCATACACACACACACACGCACATACACACAAACATAAGAAAAGCATTTACCACATAAAATTATGAGTTGCAGTTAGTAAAAGAAAAAAAAATTATCTCAGGTCCGTCTAAGAGGAACTATTTCCTCTTCATTCTAAAAATAATTATGCCAGTTGCGCATTTTTAAGTGACTGGTCTGCCATTCAATTTAACTATTTAATTCATTGTGATTGTCTTAACGCAATAAATGGATTATAATTTTACACTTCATTAAACTTGGAATCAAAAATTGAACTCAAATAGGTCCTATTTCTAAAAATGTCTTCATTAAAGTACTCGTTTTCACTGCCGCACCGCAAATACAGGGCAAGAAAAATATGGCAAGAAAATGTTCTCAGAACACGGCCCATAGTGCACAACTAACTGGCACTTTTTCTGTCCTTTACCATAAGTTTTAAAGGGTATATAAAAGTATATCATACGGTGTGTTTATTTCCTACTACGCGACCCTATAAAATATATAAATTCTATGTCTTTATGAATACGGAATATATCTGTTTTCTGAAGCCCCCATAAAAGCAACAGAACTGGGTCTTGAAGTGATATATAGAAAATAGTCGTCATTGTTTTATTTGGATTACATTGAAAAGAGATCATATTTGAAGCCACTTCAGTTTTCATTTCATTAAGTTTGAAATGCAATAAAAATTTTTCTAAGTGTTGATAAACCCTTTTGCCTTTTGGGTGACGATATATAAATCTTTAATAAGAAAAATCCACGTTCTCTAAATTAACACGAGATATTTTTTATATATTGACAGCTAATTTGTTTTTCAGATTAATTTTAAAAGTTGTATGTCTTTCTGTACACAGAAAAAAATTTGTTTTTCAACAAAATGTGTTGTTAATATAACAATCTATATTGATTGAAAAATTTTGCGATTTCAATAGTTTTATTGGCTGAAATCGATTTAATTGCACGGACAGAAAAATGTATTATATTTAAATACAATTATTTTCAGTGTATTTGTTAATTTTTATTTTCTACTACAGTGAATTCGAGATACGATTTTTAGTGTCTGTATCTATTTTTGTACTATAAAATATCCGAGATATATTTGACGAGAAATCTCTACTAAATGTATCCGAAAAAAAACCAATCACATTTGCAAACAATTATTTTCAGTGTATTTATTAATTTATTACTTTAAAAAATTCCAGCTTCATATTTACAAGAAGTTATATTCAGTGCATTTATAATTTTTTTACTAAATATATCCAAAAAAAAAAACAGCCAATCACATTTGCAAACAATTATTTTCAGTGTATTAATTTTTTAGTAAATTTTTATTAACTGCAAAATATCTGAGATATATTTCACAAAAAATAAATAAATCATATTTACAACCAATTATTTTCAGTGTATTTATAAATTTCTTTTTTACCAAAAATATCCACAAAAATATTTATCATATTTACAAACATTTATTTTCAGTGTATTTATTAATTTATTACTTAAGAACATTCGTGCTTTATATTTACAAGAAATTATTTTCAGTGCATTTATTTTTTATGAAATTTTTTTTGCCATAAAATATCCGCGATGTCGCCAACAAAACAATTTTTTTCAGTGTATTTATTAATTTTTTTTTTTATTATAAAATATTTCCAATATATCCTACAAAATAAATTAATCATATTTACAAGCAATTATTTTCAGTGTACTTGTTAATTTTTTTTTCCTATAAAATATGCGATATATATCTGACAAAAAATTACTCATATTTATAAACAATTATTTTCAGTGTATTTATTAATATTTTTACTATAAAATAACCGAACTTCATATTCGCAATTATTTGAAGTGTATTTATTTTTTCATAAAAATTTTTTTTTTGGCTATAAAATATCCGAGATATTTCCGACAAAATATATTAATCATATTTGCAAGAAATTATTTTCAGTGCATTTGTTTTTCCATGAAATTTTGTTTAACTATAAAATATCCGAAATATATTCGATTAAATGGCGAATATAAAAACGGATAATCCATCACGGTCGAATATTTTACTATTCGAATACGAGCATCAGCACATCACCGGAGCGAATAATCCTCTCGATATTACGACGATCATAATTAGACGAATTAGGTGGATCGGAAGAGGCCTTTTCAAAGCCGCGCATATTGAAATATGTACTGACTCTTCGGCGGTATCACGAGTTCTCTTTACGGTCGCTTCAATAAAATTCGAAAATTTGAAAACAAGAATATTCTGATAAATTTTTTTTTACAAAACCAAATTTCGTGACATCGCGGAATACACTGGAAAAAATATGCTAAAAGAGTATTTATATTTAAATTATTTTTAATTATTTTTATTTCCCTTCCATTTACTGGCACTGAAACATGCTGGAGTTCGTTCTTCCAGCTTTAAAAGAAGCTTTAACTTTCACACTCAAAAGGGAAACTTCTTTGTTGTTATTTTCGTTTTTCCACACGATGCCAGTAAAGTTTCACTTTCGCAATAAATTGAGTATGAAAAATTAGCCAAGTTAAACAAAAGAGTTTGATAAATTGTTTGTTATTGCGGATATTAAACAAAAAAGTACTCCGCTCTCGTATTCATTTTGTTCGAGTGCCCCAAAACATGATCCATCAAGACATGAGATGCAATTAAGCATTGAAATTGTTGTTGCAAAGGAAAATAATTTTCATGGTTTAATTCTCTTTGTTATTGGCCGCATTCAATTAACAATTGGCAGAGTGTTTGACTATTAAAAAAAGTGAATTTTTTTTCCGAGAAAATAAAGTTCATCTCCCCATGAAAAAAAAGTGCAACAAGTTGCTGCGCTCGTCCTCAAAAATACTCCGTATGAAGCAGGTCATCATCGACATACAATTAAAATAAATCCTGCTGTCACTTTCTCATGAAGAATTTTTGATTTTAACCTGCCACTCCGATCTCACTGAAAGTCGTTCGAATGCCAAAATATTTTCTGTTTTTAAGAGGGGGTGCTAACAAAAATGTTGCCTTAACTAAGAAAATTTTTTAACAATCAATTTTTTCGAAATTAAAATTTTCAATTTTAGTAGTTTTCCTTTCAATAAAATATAGTAACTTTTTTACTTCTGAAAAGGATTTATTGTGGAAAATACTGGCAAAAAGGAGGGTGTTGCGAATATTTTGAATTTTGTCAGAAAATTTTTTAAAAAGCTGATATTTTTTTAAAATGAAATTTATAATTTTAGCATTTTTCTTATAAATTAAAATATGAGCGTTTTCACTTTAAACAAAAAGGCAAAAAGGAGGGTGCGAACAAATATCAAGCCTTTTTTAAGAAAATTTTTAAAAAGTCTATTATTTTGAATAAAATTTTGAATTTTAGCATTTTTCCAATAAATCAATATTTAAGTTTTCTACTTCGAAAAATTTTTTATTTTCAAGAAACTACTGGCAAAAATGAGGATTCTAACAAAAAATTTTAATTTTCTAAGAAAATTTTTCAAAAAGTATATTTTTCCGAAATTTTCAATTTTAGCAATTTTCTTTTAAATTAAATATAAGCTTTACTACTCCTGAAAAAGAATTTATTGTGAAAATGGCTGGAAAAAGAGAGGGTGCGAACAAAATTTTAGCCCTTTTTTATGAAAATTTTCTTAAAATTCAATTTTTCGATATTGAAATTTTAAATTTTAGCATTTTTCCCATAAATAGAAATAATTTATTTTTATACTTTTTAAAATGTCTTATTTTGGCTAAATACTGGCAAGAAGGAGAGGGTTACGAAAATTCAGCCTTTTTCAATATTGATTTTTTTCGAAAATGAAATTTATAATCTTAAGCATTTTTCTTATAAATTAAAATATCAGCTTTTCTACTTAAAACAAAAAAAAAACAGGCAAAAAGGAGGGTGCGAGCAAAAATTAAACCTTTTTAAAGAAAATTTTAAGACAATTCGATTTTTTCAGAAATTTTGAATTTTAGCATTTTTTCATAAATCAAAATATAAGTTTTTTACTTCTAAAAATTTTTAATTTTCAAGAAACTACCGGCACCAAAAAGTTTGCCTTTTTAAGAAAATGTTTAAAGAAGTCGATTTTTTCGGAAATTTTGAATTTTAGCATTTTTTCATATATTAAAATATTCGATTTTCTACTCTTGAAAAAGATTTTTTGCTGAAATGACTGGCAAATTAGAGGGTGCGAACATATATTAGGCATTAAAAAAACAAATTTGAAAAAATTTGTTTTTTTTTTTTAAGGGGATACCCCTTCTAAGATTTTGAATTTTAGCCTTTTTCTTATAAATCAAAATATGAGCATTTTTTAACTTCTGAAAAGGACGGCGCTACAAAAAATGTAGCCTCTTCTGAGAACATTTTTAAAATATCAATTTTTTTCCAAAGCGGTAACCCTAAAGAAATTTTAAATTTCAACTGATGTTGTTTATCATTTTATAGAACTTTTTATTTAGTTTTTAAAATGTGATTTTGCTTATGTCGTTTTCTTTTCTAAAAAGTATGCAACATTTTTTACATTTTTTAATAGAAACTGAGAATATCGTGTCATTGGAAGATATAGAATTTATTTGAAACTTATCCAACATCTGTGGAGAAAAATTATTTCTGTTATAAAACTCTAATAGAAAAAAAACTGAAAAATGTTACATGTTTTTAAGAAAAGAAAACGCCATTCATTTTAATATTTAATAAAATATGTTCTAACTATTACGATTCCAAATATTTTTCCTTAAAGAATATTTTCTTTTAAATACTTCTTTTCCTGATGAATATTTTGTCCACACATTTTAAGTGCTTTCAAGTCTCAATCAAACTAAAAACAAATCCGATAACGACTACCAAATCGGTTGTCGAGCAAATCATTTCAAACAACTCAAACAACTACAGTGGCGCGCAATAAAAAAGCACAGCAGTAATAAATTTGCAATTACTAAACTGAGACCTCAACTTCTGGAAAAAACACCCTTTATATCGATAATTTGCTCATAAATTATTTTTGAAATGTTTTCTTCTTTTCTTTAATACCAACAAAAATGAGATAAAATATATTAAAAGCTTTTTACCACTGCATCAAGAAAATAATACAACAACGATGTCAGCAAGAATTGTGTTTCCAAAATTTGTGCTGTTGTTATTGTTGTTGTTGTTGTTATTTCACAATGTAAATGATGTTTCTTCCAGCAACCGAAAACAACATCATTTCAAAATAACACAACGAAAATAAAACAACATTTTACTACGATACCACTGGCTCGGCTGGCTTGTTTGCATGGCAAGTTAACAGTGTTTGTATGTTTGTAAAGATGTGTGAGAGTGTGTGAGTGTGTGAGAGTTTGCTGCTGCTTTACTGCAGGCCAACTACAACACATGCCTGCATTCAAATGAAGGTACGATTAGTTAAGGCAGCCCAACACAAAAAAGCACAACAACACCCCACACAATGACGTTGCTCATACGTTACAGTGCTCTAAAGTGTAGCCTGCTTTTAGGCAACTTGGGCTGAATTAAGCGAGGGCTGGCTAAGGAGTAGTTTTTTTTTTCATTAACATATTTTAGCAAAAATAAAAATATTTTTAAATTAAAATAAACAAAAATTTAATTAAAAAAAGACTTCCCAAGGGATTAATTAAGAAACGAAAAATATTTTTCAGTTATAACCCAACTTTGGCTGCTAGTAAAATTTTTCGGGTGTCCTCCTATTTCATATATAAACACACACACACACACACACACGCACACACACCGACATGCTGACATACTCACATGCACTTTCAAGTTTCCTTCTTCGTATCGAATAGTTGTAGAATAAGAAAAATAAAGAAGAAAAAAAATCACTGTATTTGTGTGTCAATTATAACAACAGTCAGTCAGTCGGCCAACTAGCGAGCTTGTAGCAGCACTATGAGAGCAGACATACGCATTAAATTCACGTCGCTTTGATATTTCATTTTTGGGCAGGTTGTTAAGCAGAAATACGAAAATCAGAAACGTTGCGACTGGCGAAAGGGAAAGTTGTTGTAGCAAATACACGCATTACGGAACAAATTGTGACAAGAACAAGAACCAAATTTATATTCAAAACGTAAAAGTTATTTATTTAAGGTTTTCCAAGAAAGGTTTTGGTCAAGTGTTTTGTTTATATATTTTTTTCCCCCTTTTTATTTTACAAAATTTTCTTTCGCTCTCGTGTGCTTATGGGCCAACTGTTTTACAGTGAATTTGAAATGTGTGTACGTGTGTGTTTGCAATAATCGCGTGCCGTGAATTTGAAAAACAGAAGAAGTGAAAAAGAAATAAAAAAAATTAGAATAATAATAATAATGCAACAAACCGTTGAGGGAATAAAAAAGTGTTTAAATTAGTTCGCGCCTGTGGCACTCATTCATTGTGCCACCACAATTTGCATAAAATTAGTTTCGTCTCTCGATGTTGTGGATTTAATTTGTTTTAAAATGCGTTTCAGTCATTCCGCCACAAATAATTGCCGAAAAGCAGCAGCAGCAGCAGCAGCAGACTTACTTGAAGACTTAATAAGTAACCAAAAAGTAAATTTTTTTTAAATTCATACTTTTGCTCTGCCCAGTGTTTTCTTGGGAAAGACACGAACCAGCCTTTAAGTGAAGTATGAGAGTTGCGTGTGTCCGCTGTGTTAGTGTGTGTTTAATTTAAAAATAATGTCACAAGTAACAAACAACAGCATGTGAACTGTTAAATGAAAGTCCACCAGCCTATGAATACACTCACTCGCCTGTCACACAAGTCCTTTTAATTATTTAAGTCTCGAAACGTAACAACAAAGTTTGACATCATTTCAACGGAAAACTAAAAATAAAGCGAAGAAGCCTGAGAAGGAAATTGAAATTAAATAATTAAATTTATACCGCTGCTGCTGGCAGAGACGCACATTGAAATTGAATATATAGAGACTTAAAAAACGGATAAACAGAATTATTCTCTTGGATTTATATATTAAGGCCGTAATAAGATTCGGTTTTAATAAATAATTGAAGTGCTGTTAAGGATTTTTGTAAAGTGATATAAAAATAAGGATAATATTTGCGCTGGAAAGGACGTCAATAAGATCAAAGAAAAGCCTACAATTTGATTATTTTGTTGTTTTATAAAAAGAGTGTTTTTAACATAAAATTTCAAATAAATTCACAATTTTTTGAGAGTCCTTTCCAATTTTAATTAAGTGATTATTAGCCACATCCTTTGGAACTGTTCCCACTACTGAAACAGTAGCTAAAACCCTTAAATCAAACCAAAAATTAGACAAGAGTTCCCAATAAAAAATAAATTTATTAACAGAAAATATTAAGACTTTAAAAACATTTGAAGAACACATTTCCGCGATTTATATAAGAGGAACAGCATTCCCAAAATTTTATCGAAAATCCCCAAAATCCCAGATACTACACTGCAGTTCGCCGAAAAAAATTCATCATGGCAATACAAATTTTTTAATAAATTTTCACCATAGAAAAGCTGATCATACTTATCAAATTATTATATTGCCGTCGTTTCCTGATGAGAGCACAAAAGTTAACGGGAGTCAAAATCGAGTCCAAACAAGTCAATCGGTTACAATCCGCGAGCACCAAATTAAAGTTATTATGAACTACTTTTAGAAAATTTTGGGTAAACGGCTCACCCTTGAGACCATCCCATTGATTTTGCTAACGAGAGTTTCATTATTTTAATTTTCAATCTCAAGTAAACGATTCTCAGATAATAAACGATGGGTTTTGAGTCCTATAAAAGATTCAAGAACTTAAATTTAAAAACTTAATTGATCAGAGATAAGAATTTCGTATAATTTTTTTTAAAATAACTTTTTTCGTTCAAAATATCTCACCAAAAAATTAACCGTTTATGAACCGGTTGGCGGTCATCGAAGTGGTATTTTAAGGGCAAGCACTGGCTAGTCTATGAAATGAACTAGAAAAGCTGTCAAATAGTAAATACAAAATAAATTATTTTAAAAAATTCCAAGTTTCTTTTGAGATTTCTACCGGTTCGAATCGGTTCACATTCAAATTTAGTAGAACTCTTTGGATATTAGAGATGGATAGAAAAGCTGCTAAAAAGTATTTACAAAATAAATTATTTAAAAAAAATTCCAAGTTTCTTTTGAGATCTCTACCGGTTCGAATCGGTTCACATTCAAATTTAGTAGAACTCTTTCAATATTAGAGATGGATAGAAAAGCTGATAAAAAGTAATTACAAAATAAATTATTTAAAAAAAATTTCAAGTTTCTTTTGAGATCTCTACCGGTTCGAATCGGTTCACATTCAAATTTAGTGAAATTCTTTGAATATAAGAGATGGATTGAAAAGCTTCTACAAAATATTTACAAAATAAATTATTTAAAAAAAATTCCAAGTTTCTTTTGAGATTTCTACAGGTTCGAATCGGTTCACATTCGAATTTAGTGAAACTCTTTGAATATTAGAGATGGATAGAAAAGCTACTAAAAAATATTTACAAAATAAATTATTTAAAAAAAAATCCAAGTTTCTTTTGAAATCTCTACCGGTTCGAATCGGTTCACATTCAAATTAAGTAGAACTCTTTGAATATTAGAGATGGATAGAAAAGCTGCTAAAAAGTATTTACAAAATAACTTATTTGAAAAAAATTCCAAGTTTCTTTTGAGATCTCTACCGGTTCGAATCGGTTCACATTCAAATTAAGTAGAACTCTTTGAATATTAGAGATGGATAGAAAAGCTGCTAAAAAATATTTACAAAATAAATTAATTTAAAACTATTCCAAGTTTCTTTTGAGATTTCTACCGGTTCGAATCGGTTCACATTCAAATTTAGTGAAACTCTTTGGATCTTATGGATTAATTCGGTCTAGCCGGTTCAAAATAAAAGCGAGTCACATACTTACAGCCACACACATAAACGTACACACACAAACGCACACATACCTACTTCTACATACAGACATACTCGTATTCACAAATACAGGCAGAGTGAAACCCTGTGAAAACTATTTTATAAATACCAAAACGTCGATATTTCGACTCGATTTTTTGCCAAACTTTTCGATTTCTGGATATTTTTAGCTTTTTAATGAAAAATTAAAAAGAAACTTCAGATTTATTTTATAATTATTTATTTTTATTTATTTCTTTATTATAATGTTTTCATGTCGACAGCGAAGAACTTATAAGTTTGACAACAGCAAACCAAAGTGTTTCGATACACTCTTTTTAAATAAACGCGGACGTAGAAATATAATTAAAATTTTCATATTTTTATTTCTGAAATTAATGGCCAAAATACGTTTCTTCTCCGCCACATAACAAAATTAAATCAGAACGAGACGAAAAATATCCTTTTCCTTAAACCACCAACATTTTGTGATTTATAAAAATTATTTTATATTTTATTTTATGACATATAAAAAGGCCACATCTTCCAGCTTAACAACCGCTAATAATTCCGTGAAATTTTAAACATTTTCTTAACCTTGAAAACAGCAACAGCAGCAGCAGCAGCAGCTTGAAAGACAATCAGTTCATACTACAGATTTAGAATATAAAAACAAATAAAAAAATAAAAATAATTTTTATAATAACTGCCATAATAGTGCTTGAAAAACCAACCAAACATTTGCCATAGATTTAGAAATAGAACAAAGAAATTAGAACGAAATATTTAATAAAACAAACAACAGAAAAAAAGACTTCAAAACTAAATGCTGAAAAATGTTAAGAACTTTAATTAAAACGCTCAAATACTTCACGTTGTTAATTGTGCTACTCACACAAATTCAAAGAAATTGCGCCAAAACAATCAACGAAACCAACAACAACAATAACAACAGCCGTCATTATAGCAGGATTATCAACAACAGCAGCAGCAGCAGCAGCAGTAGCAGCAGCAACAAAAATTATAATTCATTTCTCCTTCCCAATTCGAATGTTAATAGAATATCAAACGCCCAACAGAAGTATGACAAAAGCTTGCGAAAAGCTCAGCCAAGCAACCAACCAAAGCACTCAACAACTTTAACAGTGAAATGTGAAAGTGCACACAATCAAACTGTGGTGGACTTCAAATGCTACAAAAAAGGTAAATAATTCAAATCAATGCAGTGAAACTATTTATTGAGAATATTTTCGGTGATCGGTCGCAACGCAAAATTTGTTGCGCAAATAATATTAGTTTTTGTTTCATCTTTAGCCCACTGTGCAGCGCTTTAGGCATGCACATGATATTAGGGAGTAAGTTCGTATGGGTATTTCCATATCATATTGACAAGGAGTTAAAATCTCTTTCGATTTCGCTGAAATTCGATCAAAAGCTCTCTATGGTTCTATTTAGTAATTCTGCTAACAAAAATAAATTTAGAAAAAAAATTTTTTATCAAAATTATTTCATACTTGAAATATTATAATTTCGCGACAGTTATTTTTTCAATATCTCAAAAACCATCTCATCTTATGTGATTTTAAAAAGAATACCAAATATAAAACAAAAATTTTTATTTTTCGGTAAAATGTATTAACTGCAAAAATTTTAGTTTTAGGAAAATTAATAAATCGATAATATTTTTTAATGAATTTTTTATTAAAAGCGCTAACTGTAGTTTAAAGATATTGACACTTTAAGGAATACATTTTTTTGTTTTAGTTTTTAAGAGACAATTTCTTTTGTCAAGACTTTTAATAAAAACAACTAAAACTCCCGTGAGATTGAAAACCATCACCTAAAGGTTTATTTTTTTCCAAATTATTTTCAATAAAATTATTGTTGTAATAAAATAAAAATCCTATTACTTTGAAGGCATATTTGGGGCTATAGATTTTATATTTTTTGGAAAAATGTAATATATACAAAGTTGAGAGTTTTAAGAAATTCAATTAATCACAGATGGAAAAAGCTTTTTGCTCAATTTCTTTACACTTCTTGACACTTTAAATTTAAAATTTATCTCTTTCAAAATAGTTTTTTGGAAAAGTGTAGCATCTGAAAAGTTTTGAAATTTAAAAAATACGTTTAAATAAGGAATGTTTATTTCTTTCTGAACTATTTTTAAGAAAAGTATTTTTTTTTGTTAAAAATTTTGAGGATTATTTGGGCCATAGATTTTACATTGCTTGGAAAAATGTAGTATCTACAAGGTTTTTAAATTTTAAAAATTCGTTTTAAAAAAACGTCTATTTTTTCTGAATTATTTTGAAGCGAATAGTTTTTTTAGTTAAATAAAATTCCTGAAATTTTTAGAATTATTTTGGTTACCATATTTTTGGAAAAATGTAATATCTAGAAAATTTTAAGTTCTTAAAAATTCAATTAACCAGAGAAGAAAAAGGTTTTTCGATTTATTTCTTTACATTCTTAACACTTTGAATTTAAAATTTTTCTCATTTAAAATAGTTTTTTAGAAAAGTGTGATAACTGCAAAGTTTTGAAATTTTAAAAATGCGTGTAAATAAGGAACGTTTATTTTTTTTTTTGAATTATTTTCAACAGAATTACTTTTTGAGTTAAATAAAAATCCTGAAATTTTGAGGATTTTTAGGCTACAGATTATATATTTTTTGGAAAAATGTAATATCTACAAAGTTTAGAGTGTTCAGAAATTCAATTAGTCACAGATGGAAAAAGCTTTTTGTTGAATTTTTTACATTTCTTGAAAAATTTCAAATTTAACTTTCTCTTTCAAAATTATTTTTTGGAAAAGTGTAACATCTGCAAAGTTTTGAAATTTTAAAACTGCTTTTAAATAAAGAACGTCTTTTTTTCTGAATTACTTTTAAGAGAATTACTTTTTCAGTTAAATAAAATTCCCGAAATTTTGAGGATTATTTGGGCTACAGATTTTATATTTTTTTTTTTTTTTTTTTTGGAAAAATATAATATCTACAAGGTTTTGAATTTTCAAAATTCACTTAAGCCGAGATGGGAAAAGCTATTTGCTGAATTTCCTTGTATTTCCTGACACTTGTATTTAAAATTTTTCTCTTTCAAAATAATTTTGTGGAAAAGTGTAACATCTACAAAGTTTTGAAACTTTGAAAATGCGTTTAAGCAAAGAATGTTTATATTTTTCTGAATCATTTTCAGTTAAAATAAATTCCTGAAATTTTGAGGATTATTTGGGCTACAGATTTTACATTTTTCGGAAAAATGTTATATCTACAAAGTTTTGAATTTTTTTTCAATACATTTTTTTCTAAACAATCCTTTACTAAAACAATAAAAGTTCTTTTTTTTTGTTAAATTTTTATAGAAAAAACGAAAACACGAAAAAAACACTTCCAGTTTTCAGAAATTTGGAAAAAATTTTTCTTTTAATAAAATTTATTGTCTTAACTTTTGGGCTCCACGAACTACTTTCTTTAAAATTACATAAAAATAGTTCTTGTGCATGAAATTTTTTTTTGAGATATTGGAAAAATTAACTAAAAAAATTTGCCATATTTCGCGATTTTATAAAATTTAGAGTACGACCTGAAATTTAAAAAAAAAAAAAATTTATTCTCTTCCGTTTGCTGGTCGTTTAAAATAGAACGAAAGAGCGCCTCTGACTGAATTCCATTCAAACCTGGGTGTCCAGCTGATTTGCCCATAAAATATATGTATTGCATGCCCATCTCTGATATAATAGAGGAAAATAGATTTGCCTAAAATAATATAGAAGAACACGCAATTTTTATGCCGTTAAAGTCTTGGAAGTCTGCGATATTATATTTTAACAAGATCGGCACAAAAACCGGCTTTTGACAAAAAAAAAAAAAGAGATCATGTCTGAAACAATAAAGACAAAAACCAAAAAGTTTGACTTAAGGATTTATGAAAATAGGGACTCAAAAAAGGTTAGCTTCAGTTTGATATAATTCTCGTATTCTTTTTCATAATAAAATTAGTACAAATAGAAACTCTTATCACATTCAACTAACCCGACTAACAAGGGGTAACAAACAAAATATACATAAGCACTGATGATGAATGTGCAGTGGCTTTTGAAAACAGCTATTCTGCTCCGCTGTGTAAGTTTAATTTCCCTTATGCTTTAGAATGTTAATCATATCTTTCTGAATTAAAAACACTTTTCGAAAAATTCGACCACAAAATTATATTTAATAAATTTTCATTGTGGTGACAGAATATTTCGAACCTTCTATATAATTTTGACAGTCAATCGCATTTACTTGCGAGTTGAAAAGCTGACAAGTCCGTTGTGGTATATGACGGTGTTTAGGGTTAAAATACTGCACTGAAATTTACTGTCTGTTCCCCGATGTCACTCACTACTTATCGCTCTGTCGCTCAATCACATTTTAAGCAGAAATATATTCTACAATTTTGTTTTTGTTTTCGATATATTGATTCGACAGAACGATATCGATGGGCACCATATAAGACAGGCTGGCAGCTTTTCTGCTGTTGAGTGATAAATATTATTTCAACAATATGAATACTTTAATAAAAATATTTCTTCCAGATCTCTCCACAACCACCATGCGCCGAAAAAAGCGCAGCGTTTTCCATGTACGCTGGAATCCCAGTGAAAGATTCATTGTTGAATCGTATGAAAATCCGGCCATTAACTCTTCCAAACTTGCCCCGCATCCCCGTCTCAAAGTCTCCAAAACCACAAAACTTACTCTGAATCCCAAAATCTATTTGTGTCACGACAAATATTCTCAGTTGTGTGAGAATAAGACAATGATTTTTAAGGAGCGCATATTGCGCGCCTTCGACAAGGCCATGATGGAGTCTTTAAATGAATCGAACTTTTACAATGTCGACTTTAAGCCGGTGTTTGGTGAGAGTTTCGAAGAACAATATTATCCCTCGACATGTCTGGTGATGGAGGCGGGAGTGCGTGTTTTGAAGCGTAAGGATCCGCCATTTAATAAATTGCAATTCGGAAAACTGTTTCCGAAACAAAAACTATTCCGTCAAAATAAGAATATTAAAACGTGTGCCATTGTGTCGAGTGCTGGCTCGATGGCGGGTTCAAAACTCGGGAGATTTGTGGGTGAGTATTAAAAGAGGGATTTTTCTCTAAGATTTTTCGAAGACATTTTTAAAACTTTTCTCAGCCGATCAAAATTTATAAGCCGGTAATATATTTGCACACACAAACACACGCACACACACATGCATACAGTCATACATATGCACATTCACATGCACGTACACATGCACCTACACATAGACATACTCATAGAACGTGCCTACACATGCACGTACACATACACATTCACACACACACATACACTACGTACAGAAATAGTGACAGGCTCTAAGAATTAATCAGAGAACCTCTTTAGGACCTCAAAACCAAAAAGATCCGATTAGAAATTGACTTTTTTTTCAAACGTTGCAGAAGCATTAACTTCCCGATTTTTCGAAATTTTAAAATTCCTAACGGGAAGTCTTAAAATATATTAAAAAAATCAAAATATCGCAGATATACATGTATCCACAAAACAGAATATACAGGGAATTTCCATGTCTGTCTGTCCGTTGCCATCTGGTTGTGTTCTTTTCTAAAAAAAATGCTACATTTCTTGCACTTTTTAATAAAAAATGACAACATTCTGTTATTTGAAAATAGAGAATTTATTAAGACTTAATCCAAAATCACTTACAAAAATTATTTCAATTTTAAAACTTCTCAAAACTGCCTCTTTTTCGAAAAGATGTGAAAAATGTTGCATTTATTCTGAAAAAGAAAACGCCATCAGTTCGTTAAACAATTTTCCTGGTTCACAGAAAATTTGGCATCTTCTAGTCTTTTTTTTTTTTTTTTTTTTTTGCTTTAAGCGTTTCCAAGCCTAAAGCTTCAACGAAAGCTTTTTATGAGAAATCCTTTTTGTATTTTTATGTTCTGATCTGAAGGCTTATATTTTCTTCCACCGCAATTGGAAGTTGTTGTTCGTTTGTGACTACTTTTAGCCGGGATTGTATTGAAACATATGGGAGTCATGTAGCGGTATATGTTCAGAGAGTTTTTCTTTGTGCTCTCGTGAAAGGGAACATATTTCGAAATTATAAAGCAGGACTCCTTCCATACAACAGTTGGAAATATGGATTTATTTAAGACAGACTTTTTTTTCAAGTTTCTTATATTTGGTAGCTTTTTGAATGAGAGAATCTGCCGGCTATTTCCAGAGAATACATTGTTATAACTTATTTAAAGTGAATATTTCCGTCACTTTCCTTATTACAACGTTTGAATAGAAGGATATTTAACTATTAAATAGTGTGTGGCAACAAAATTTGACTTGTTGCTTCAGTAAGTAAATAAATTTAAAAAAAACCAGACATATAGTTCCTGATCAGTCTCTCACTTTTGTTGCTATAAAAACATAAAATAATTATTATTATTTTTTTTTTTATAAAAAGAAGAGCCGTTTTGCAATAGAAGTCTGCTAAGAAACCCCTTTAATATTTCACTTATTACCTGTAGCTTTAATAAAAAAAAAAACTAACAAAGAAGATGCCTTATCTCAGATATATTTTAAAATCTGAGCTAAAAGTTGATAAAAACTTAAATTTGCGTCAGTCATTTCATTAAAGTGTTATTGTCACTAACGGACAAGGAGAAGTATAACAGACACATTTTTCCAACAACTCATTGACGTAGTTCGAAGCGGTTATTTAAAGAGTAGAGAGTCGCAGATATTAAAGAAAAAAAAAACACTAGAGTGCCCGAGTTAAAGAAAAATGTTATAATAAAAATTAATATACATTTTAATTTACTCCAATTTTCATTGTCTTCTACACAAAAAAAAATTAACAATAAATAAAAACCAGATACTCACGACATCGTAATGAGATTTAATCATGCCCCGACTCGAGGATATGAAGTGGATGTGGGCAGTAAAACCACGATACGTGTGGTGAATTCGCAAGTAAGTTAAAGTTCTATTTCTTGGCATGTTTTCGCCAGTGGTTCGGCCGTTTGGCAGCAGCATGAATGAGTACGTACGGCTCGAGCTAAAACTGCAATTTATTTTATGATTTTTCCTTTTAAACATTTTGATTTGTTGTGCTTTTTATTAATTCCATTTAACTAGTTTCTTCTTCTTTTTTTTGCTACACCCCTGTTGCACGTCTTCTTGATCAATTTGTTGTTGTATGTTTTGTGGTAATTCAGATTAATCACAATTTATTTTATTATAATTTTTATTTTTATTTTTAATTTATAACACAATTTTATGATGTTGCCTTTACGCTGCTGCATTGCGTTTTTGCAAAAAAAAAACTTAAAGTTTACATTTCACTTCCTTTCAGGTTGTCACGAAGCCTGAGTTTGATTTTACTCATGCGCCGATTTTCCAAAATGTCACTATTGCCGCTTGGGATCCTGGTAAATACAATGGCACCCTGGAGGACTGGCTGACCACATCCGATTACGATTTATTTACGAATTATGAAATGTATCGTCGTCGCTATCCCAAGTCACGTGCCTTCCTAATTGATCCCCATTCGATTTGGCGTTTGTGGCAGAGTTTGCAAATGTTTGCTGGCAATCGGCCGATACGTCGGAATCCTCCCAGTTCAGGATTTATTGGTAAGTTTTTTTTTATATAAATTTAACAACAACAACAACAACAAAATATTGAAAAGAAACTTTTACCCACAAAATGTAAATTCATCAATAACTGAGAATTTGCTGTATTTCATAATGAAATACTGAGAAAGGCTACTCCAAAGAGAGTGCGCTGAAAACCGACAAGAGGTTCTCGAAAACATATAGACTAGAAATATCGAAAGCTTTTAAACAAATAAAAATTTCAAGTTAATCTGAAAAGTCTCAGAGTATTTGATACACAACATACTTGAATATGTAGTGAAAATTCATTAAAAGCGGTCGCTGTTTCAATAAATAAACCAGTGAATAGCCTAAGTAACTCCGAAAGAATCCGAAGTAGTTAACAAAATTTCTTAAATCTACCTCCATTCATTTATTTCACTAAACTACTCCGAAAAACTGCGAAAAAGGTTTCAAAGTTTCTTAAATCTACCATCAATCCTTTATTTCACTTAAAGAAGTGAACCAGTTAAACCAGCGTACAGCCTCAACTACTCCGAAAAACTCTGAACAGTTCTTTAAAAGTTTCTTAAATCTACAACCAATTATTTGTTTCACTTTAGAAGTGAACCAGTTAAACAAGTGAATAGCCTAAATACTCCGAAAACTCTTTAAAAGATTATTAAATCTACCACCATTCCTTTATTTCACTTTAGAAGTGAACCAGTTAAACCAGTTAAAATCCTAATTGATCCAAAAAATTCCGAAAAAGCCTTAAACAAATTTCTTAAATCTACCATTAATCCTTTATTTCACTTTAAAAGTAAACCAGTTATATCATCGAACAGCCTAAACTACTCCGAAAAAATTTCTTAAATCAACTATCAATCATTTATTTCACTTTAGAAATTAACCAGTTAAACCATCGAATAGCCTAAGCTTCTCCGAAAGACTCCGAAAAGTTCTTTAAAAGTTTTTTAAACCCACTACCGTTCCTTTATTTCGTTTAGAAAGTCTAATACTTTTTAATAATCCATGCCACTCCGAAAAAATTTCCGAAAATTGGCTCTTTAATATATATTAAGATATACACCAAATATTTGTTGTATCTGCCACAATTGCAGGATTTCAATATAAAAATTCATAACTCTTTAATACACACAATTACTCCGAAAATATATCAGTCATCCAGGAAATTCAGGTCAATGCATATTTTCCTACGTAAAAGAAATACCTTAATTTAACCAAAATAACATTAACATAATTTTCGGAGAAAGTCTATCACTCCGAAAATATATCAAAGTCGTTCATAAAATTGAGGTCAATATTTATTTGTAACAGAAATTCCTTCATTTTACCAATATAACATTAACATAATTTTCGGAGAAGGTCAATCACTCCGAAAAAAATTTATATTCAGAATTTGTGTTACTTATTTTGATAAATCTGCATAAGTTCTCTATAATTTCTTCAGCATTATTAAATAAATAAAGTTACTCCGAAAATATGTAAAAGATGTGGCAATAATTTATATTCATTGTAGCGATTTTCTTCACTCTAAATACGGCAGTTTTATTAATTAACGCATGCATCGGAGTAATTTTGCAACAAATGTTCTGTCTTCCTATCTGTTTTCACCTGTCCCCCTCAACACTATCTGCTCCTTGTAGGTCGGGGACAATGCACCGCCTCTCTAGAGTTCATCCCCCGAGTGCTATTAAAAATATGTCCTATTAAAAATATGTATCAAAAAATTATGTTGGTAAACAAATACTTTTGTTTCAGCGGTTTTTATAAACAAAATTACTGCATCATATTTTGCATCCTTCTATTCAATCCTGCAGGGATCATTTTTTTTTTCATTTTCATCGGGATAGCGTCCTTGACATGTTTAATAAGTCTAGTGAATTAATTATAACCACCAATTTTTTTAAATTAAGTCTGTTTTTGATTTTGTTTAAAGCTTCAACGACCGTGTTTATTTGACATACAGACGCACGTATTTAATTAGACGCACATAATTATTTACTTGCGTATGTACGTAAATAGAGTAGCCTAAGAGCCAATATTTGTCTTTGTGAAAATTCTATGAAATCCTCTGACGTCTAGTGTTTTGTTATCGCCTTAAATTTGTTTACCACGTCTCTGTTTACTTAATTGTTTATTGTTTACCAAAAAAGACCCAAAAACAGAACCGGAACTTGGACCAGTTGTTCTACAAAAAACGCGTTTACGTCAGAAGGAGTAGTTGAAGCTCATGAGTCATGACTTGATTACTTAATTGATTAAACATTTTTTATGTGTTATTAGCAAGTAATTTAATAATGAGCCCGTTTTCTCAAAAACACATTTTATTCAAAATAAATAAATAAATAATTTGTTCTAAATGAGAGGAATAAGAGGAAGTGCTTAGCCCTTGCGAAGGCATATCTCGCCTTTCATCATCAGTACTCAAGTCTGTTTTTGTTGAATGCGATAACAGTTTCAATTTGTATCAAATTTATTGTGAAAAAGAATACGAGAATTATATCAAACACACTTTTGCAAAGTCGCCGTGTTACAATTTCATTATTTTTCTCACATTCTATTTTTGATATATTGTGATACATGTTTCGTAAAGAGAAAAATTTTCGGTTTGGGTTTTATTTAAATTTTGTAACAGACTTTTGCTAAGTGCCAGTGTTGCCGTTTGATTATTTTCCTCATGCCCTGTTTTCAAAATTTTTTGTTACATGTTTCTAAGGCCAAACTTCTTTGTTTTGGAATATTTTTTTGGCACACACTTTTGCAAAGTTCCAGTGTTGCCGTTTAATTATTTTCCTCATGTTTTGTTTTCGAAATATGGCGTTCCATGTCTTTTAAAGAAAAACTTTTTCGATTTCAGTTTTATTTAAAATTTTTAACACACTTTGCTAAGTCCCAATGCTGCCGTTTGATTATTTTCCTCATGTCCTATTTTCTAAGTTTTTTGTTCCATATTTTTAAGTACAAACTTTCCTTTTTTTAATATTTTTTTTGTCACACACTTTTGCTAAGTCCCCGTGTTCCCGTTTGATTATTTTCCTCATGTCCTATTTTCTAATTTTTTTGTTCCGTGTTTGTAAGGCCAAACTTTAGTTTTGAAATTTAATTGTCACACACTTTTGCTAAGTCCCACTGTTACCGTTTCATTATTTTCCTTATATTCTATTTTCGGAATATTGTGTTCCATGTTTTTTAAAGAAAAACATTTTCGGTTCGAATTTTATTTAAATTTTGCAACACACTTTTGCTAAGTCCCAGTGTTACCGCTTAGTTATTTTCCCCATGTCCTATTTTCGGAATATTGTGTTCCATTTTGTTAAGTTTTGTCTTTTGCAGTTTTTTTTATTTTCTTATTTTTATAATTTTTTTTAACCTCAGCATATAATTTTTTTGTAGCACAGTGTTAAGTGTAGTTGATGCATTACTTACGAACAACAATTAACTTTTCTTTTTTTGTCTTATTCTTTTACTCAAATAAATCAAGATTTTTAAATTTTTTACGTATTTCAATTGCATTTTCCTCTGTCCACTGCAGGTCTTGCTCTACTTCTACCTCATTGTCCTGTCGTGGATTTCATCGAATACATACCGTCGACACGTTTAAATGGTCGCTGTCATTATTACAGCAAAGAGGTGGGTAAAAATGGCATCAATCATTCACAGCTCAAGTGGCTTTTATCGCAGCAGTTAAAGGAAATTGTTTTGAAAAATTCATACAAACAACGTGATACTTCCCCTGCTTCCCCTGCGACAACTGCCACAATATTGGACGAACTACTTCTTGTTTCTTTTTTTCTTTCTTTTTTCTTTATCAAATTTTTATGCACTTTCTTTTATTTCTTGCAGATAAATTCTGCTTGTACTTTTGGAGCCTGGCATCCGTTGGCAGCTGAAAAATTAATGGCACTGGATATGAATGTGGCCGACGACATGTCCGTCTTTCAATTCGGCATCCTGCGTATTCGTAGGCCTGACAAACTCTTGTGCGGCTTTAATTTTTTGGGTTATTGAGAACGATAAAGGAGAATTAAACAGATGGGAAGGAATTTCAAAATAATTATCAATAAATAACTGGAAGTTGAATGGTGGTTTAGAAAATTTCAAATTAATTTAATCAATAATCATTTCCGATTTGTAAGCTGATCAATAAAAGTTTTCCTTCTCAATTTCCTGTGATTTAAATCCATCTTCAATAAAATCGTTATTAAGCAATCAATTTGAGTTAATTTTTTTATGAAAAAGCGTTTTTAAATTCATTAAAATCGTCTTAAGAAACAGCAACAACTACAACAATGCATGCAAAATGAAAGCGGCCCAAACACCAACAACAACAACAACAACAGCAATTACTTGCAACAAACCATAAAAAGCAGATTTAAAAAAGAATTCGTACGCTAAAGTATTACGGAAATATTTTGTTGAAACAATAAAACAAATAAAAAAACGACCACAACAAAATAAAAATAAAACTGAAAGAAGAAATCGTTTATTAATTTATTGTTGTCTTATTATTCTTATTAGCAGGAATACTTTGATTGCATTCAATGCAGAAAGAAAGAAACAAGTTTCATAAAACTTTTTTTTATTTAATTCTCTACGTGCGTCTTTTTGTTTGTCCGGGCATGTGTCTGATGAAGATGATGAGGCATAACCATCAATGGCAAAGCAAAAACAAAAAAAATGAAAGACAAACAATCTTGGCAGTCAGTCAGTCAGTCAGTTTGTCAGTCAGCAGGTGCAGCAGGTGCCGTTCATTGTATTCGCTGCGTTCGATTTTCTCACAAACAATCGTCTGGGACACAAGGAATCGCTTTGTTTTCGAATTCATCATCTATTTGAATTTAAATTGTTATTCCTTTTGAAATTGTTTCTATTATTTATTCATTCAGTTTAAATACTTCACGTGAAGTTCAAGTTCACTTGTGGTTGATTGTTTTAGGCAGGAAATTGCCGTCAAGAACCGTTTTCATTTGATAAACAAACAAACAATTGAAGTGCATGAAAAAAGGATTTAAAGAATTTTCGTATTGTGGCTCATCGGAACAGTTTATGGGGAACATGTTGTTGGGAGCACTTTTTATATGTGGCTCAGACATCAAGTTGGAACCAGAGGTCATAGAGGAATTGCAATATACAGAACAATAAAAAAATGGGGATTTTTCAAAAAAGTACTTTTTCAAAAATTACTTGTTTAAAAATGTACTTATGGAAAAAGTATTTTTTGAAAAAATAATTCTTGAGAGAAGTCATTTTTGCAAAAGGTACTCTTTTGAAAAGTACATATTCGAAAAAGTACCTTTTGAAAAAGTACATGTTCGAAAAAGTCTTTAGTACTTTTTTGTCAAAGTACATTTTGGAAAAGGTTTTTTTGGTTAAGTCCGTTTTTAAATGATATTTTTTGGGAAAAATATTTTCCAGGACGGTACTTTTATGAAAAGTTATTCTTTTTAACAAAAAAGTATTTTCTGAAGAAGTACTTTTAGGCCAAAATACATCTTGAACAAGGCTTTTTTGGTTAAGTACTTTATGAAAAAGTACTTTTTGGGAAATATGCTATCCAACATAGTACTTTTGTGAAAAACAATTAATTTTAACAAAAAAGTATTTTTTGAAAAATTATTTCTTGAAAAAGTGAATCTAGGAAGAAGTATTATGTGCAAAAAGTACCTTTTGAAAAAGTACATGTTCGAAAAAGTACCTATTAAAATTTGAAGTACTTTTTGAGAAAATTATGTTTAGAAGAAATATTTTTCAGGACAGTACTTTTATGAAAATTAATTTTTTTTTTAACAAATAAATGTTTTCTGAAAAGGTACGTTTTTTAATAAGTACTTTTTGAAAAAGTATATTTGGAAAAATATTTTTGGAAAAAAGTATTTTTTTTTTTTTTTTTTTGGAAAACAAATTCTTGAATAAAGTACTTTTTAGAAAAAGTACATTTTGAAAAAGTACATGTTCGAAAAAGTTTTGTTAAGTACTTTTTGGAAAACTACGTGTTGAGAAAATTATGCTTAGAAGAAATTTTTTTCAGGACAGTGCTTTTATGAAAATTAACTCTTTTTAACAAAAAAGTCATTTCTGAAAAATTAATTTTTAAAATACGTACTTTTTGAAAATGTATGTTTTGAAAAACTATTTTTTGGAAAACTGATTGCTGGAAAAAGCACGTATTAAAAATGTACTTTTTGCCAAAGTTCATCTTGGAAAAGGCTTTTTGGCGAAGTACTTTTTGAAAAAGTACTTTTTGGGAAAATTGTGTTTGGAAAAAATATTTTTCAGGTCAGTACTTTTATGAAAATAAATTTTTTTTAAATATCAGTATTTTCTGAAAGAGTATTTTTGGAAAAAGTTTTTTTTGAAACAATTACTGTTTCAATTATTTTGGGACAATTACTTTTTGGAACAAGTGTTTTATGAGAACAGTACTTTTTCGAAAACTAATTTTTAGAAAAAATTGTTTCAGAACAGCACATTTATGAATATCAACACTTAGAAAGATTATTTTGTAAGAAGTGGTTTTAAGAATGATTGAGTTTTGTAAAACTATATTTTTAAAAATATTTTTTTGGAAAAATTGCTTTTTGCAAAAAGAACCTTTTGAAAGAAATTTTTTTGCAAAAGTGGTTTTCTTAAAAGTAATTTTTTGTACATATATTTTAGTACCTTTGGCAAAAGCACTCTTAAAAAAAGTACTTTTGGGAAAAGTACTTATGGGAAAAGTACTCTTGGGAAAGTACCTTTTAGAAAAATTATTTTAAAAATTTTTTCAGTACAGTACCTTTAATAAGAGCAACTCTTAAGTACTTTCTCAAGGTAAACTTCTTAGGATGGTACTTTTAACGATAAGTACTTTTTTTAAAATATATATTTCGAAAATCCTTTTCCTTCTACGGTCTGACTGGGCAAATTTAAAACAAGTGGTCAAGACCTTAAAAGAATCACATTTTATGTCCTGCTATTTTCAGGATAAAAACTTTTCTAAAATCTTGACTTTTAAGTTTTTAAATTATTTAAATTTTTAACTGGAAAATGAAATAAATAAAAGAAAAAAATCAATATAAAATAAAATCAATTAAAATGTCGAGACTTGTGGCCGCCGTTTTGCAAAATGTTACTTTGCATCCCACTTGATGCAAATCACTACAGTCTGGCGATTCTATTGAAACAAAAAAATGTTTTTCAGTTTGTAGGATTAAATTTACTAACCTCCGACAAATTTCCAACATTTTAAAAATGGATTAATTACGACGCAAGGCCAACGACTGGAGTGGGAACTTAAAAAAATTAAAAGTTATGAGAGTTAAATTTCATGAACTTTTTGGTTTTTGTCACGAAATTGCTGCGCAATTAAATTTATTGACTTCGTTCTCTATTCATTTTTCGGTATCATTTAAAACAGGTCAGGATTTGCAAAGTTCGTTCGTTTCAATAAATTTATGTGACATCACATCTGTCGGATGAATTCCCCTGCCATCAACTGAAACAAATCCCGTTTGGAGAGAAGTGAATTTCGTGGCCAAACAGTTCACGATAGATTTTAATTGCGAACTAAAAACGTTAAATTGTCTGCAAGTCAATGACTTTTTGATTTGAACACTTGAATTAATGCGCTGTTTAGTTAATTAATAAAAACAAAAGACAAGAATGCACTTAAAGTTGTTTTTGTTGGAATAAAAATTTTTTTAAGTTGGTTTTTTTATTTCTTAAATTTTATTTGTATTGAATCTTTTTTCGGGTCTTTTATTTGATTGTTTTTGTTATTAAAAACAAAATTATCCACCGTCCAATGACCACGAAACGTGATCGAAATCATAAATTAATGTTTTCTCAGTGAACAGTTTTTATGGCCTCTAGTAGTGAAATCGGGGTACAAATAAGTTTATCAATCCATATGTAACACTCACATTTACACACACGCACACACACAAATACATGCATTTATGTACTTAAATATAGAAATTATCATGATTCAATTGGAAATAGTGTATTACGTTTGATGACTTGAAATAAATCTGGTTCACACTCATAAAAATATAATTAAAATTATTAATGCGGCAAGAACTTACCAGTGCTTTGGTTTGTTTGGAGTACAGATTATATTTCTACCCTTTTATTCATAAAAATTATAAGAGTTTTACAAGAGTGTAATAAAGCAAACTTTATATGAAATTTTGTTTTATTATGCTGTTATTAGACTCTCATAATTGTTATGAATAAGAGGGATAGTCTTTTGTTTGTACGGATTCATCCCAAATCTAGAAAGACAAGAAAATTATTTAATTAATTTATTAACGTTGATGTTCGGGAGCACAGTGAGCCAGTTCGTAAATGCAACGCTGTGCTGCAAACGAATATCTAAATATTCTAAAATGCATCGCTGAGGCAGACGACGTCTTCGAAAGTACTAAATACGGAGAAGCGGCAAATGCAGCGAGACATTTACGAAAATGCTCTTTTTCATTGTTAATTGGTAAGACTATGAGAACAGTCTGGGTTTTTTAGGAGCGCCATTTAGAATTTAAAAAACGGCCAAGGAATTGTCCCCTGATCTACAGAAGAGAGAGGATAGTTTGTTGAAGATAGAAAGCGAAATTCGGGTAAAAATAATTTGGAGTAGCGATTTTATTTCATTACAGAATTCGCTGGTACGGATCTCAAGTCCATACAGACCCCCAAAATGGTCAGTTTTTCTGGATTCAACGGTGGCCTAACAAATACTTGAAGATTATCTTCACTTGAAATAGGACAGTTTTGGTTATTGACTCATACATTCAAGTGAACTTCATCACTAAATAATATTCACGCGAATTGTATTTCGAACAGAATTATAATTTTCAATATAAATTTGAGAAAATTTGAGAGAAGTGTTCTTCAAAAGTCAGTTCATTTATAAGAAAATGCCAAACCAAACTAAACATGCATCATTTGACAGTTAAAAAGTGTTGCCAACTTAAAGTTTAATACTTCTATAAAAACAAAATTTTAATTAGTAAATTGTGATTTGTAAAAAAGGGCCGCAGACCTTCAAAACAGAAAATTTATTCATGCACAACCTCAAGTAACTCTACACTCCGCTAATACTTTTAAAAAGAGGTACCTGCTAACCAGTATAGCCTGATTTTTTTCTGAACTTTGCCGGATAGTATTCTTAATAGAAGTGCCCTAAGCACAGAACACTGAAAGTTCTTCACTTTGTCTAAAATTTGTTAGTACGTTGGTCACATTTGTGGCTTAAAACATTTCTATAGGGTATTAAACATTCGGTTACTGACAACTTGTGTCATATTTTCAGTAAGAACTTTTCGACAATATAATTATAAAAATATTGAAAAAAAAATTTCATCACGCGATGTTTCATTACATAAATCACTATTAACGTCTAAGAGTTTATTTCAAAGACGTTGTGGCCAACGCGTCATCTTTGTGGTCGCACTTTGTTGCTCAATATAAAATTTAACAATCAGAAAAGGATTAAAGTTTCGCAAAACAACTGACAGTTAAAATGATTAATTAATTTTCTACAAAACAAAAAAAAGCTTCATGAATATTGATTTCGTTATAATTTAATAATGACTTCATTGAATAGATGAGTGGACTCTATATTTCCCCACCAAATTTTAAGCTAAAAAATTCTAAAATCTGAGACAATAAACTCTTTTTAAAAAATTTATTTAATTGTTAACAAAAATTGCACCCTAAGAATCTGCTTTTTTCATTGAGTACTCGTTTTTTATAGAATTTTTATTAAAAAATGCATCCTCTGAATGCAGAAGCAAATAATTTTCTAAATTCATTGTGTAACACACGATTTAAGGGGAATCACCTGCTTATTTATAACACAAATTTAAAAGTATTTCTTTTATTATGTGATTGTAAAACTAATTCTCCGTCGAGACTTCTTTTAAATTGAAAACAATTTTTAAAATTCTAAATTCGATGACGTCATAAATCCCTCTGCGTATTCAACAATTCACTTGAATTTTCGTTATATATTGTGTCATAAAACTAAAGAAAATAAATAAAATAAAGCGTCTTAAACAAACTCTCATGCTGATTTCTTTTCTAGAAAAGAATGTTACATTTTTTACACTTTTTAGTAGAAAATGGCATCCTATTGTTATTTGATAATAAAGAATTTATTAGAACTCAATCCAGCATTCCTTACGAAAAATAATGTATGTTTTAAAACTCCTCCAAACTACCACATTCAAAATAAGTAAAAGTGCTACATTCGGCTGCTCCGAATCTTATATACCCTTCACCATCACACCTCTGGTGTTGCATATATTTTTAAGTACCAAATTTGTTCTTTCTAAGTTATAAAATAGTTTCAGTTAGCAAACAAAAAAATAACGTCAGTTGCAGGTTTTGTTACTTTTATGAATGAAAACTAAATCAATTTCCCACCCCTGGAAACGAAATTTTAATTTTTTTAAATTTACTTTTATCAATGCGAAGATTTGCTGTTTAATTGATTTGATGTTTAAAGCGGTTTTATTTAAGAAAAACTTGAAATTTTGAAACATTTCAGTTTTTACATGTACTACAAAATACTGAATGTGCAAAAAAACGTTTAATTACCCATCCCTGGAAAAATATTTTATTTTTTATGTCTTCAATAAGCAATTGAGGGTTTCCGAAGCATGAAAGGGATTCAATTTCCAAACAAACAAAAAAAATAATTGTATTTTGGTATAAATTTCGCGTCGAGAAATAGGTGTAAGCTTCCCTGCCCTGGAACCGTATTTCGGATTTTTCAATACCTGTCTATTTAAGTTCATTTCACATCCATCAGTCCAACAACGAAGTCTCTAGCTCTTCTGTGTGGTTGGGAAAACCGATTTCACGTACATACGGACGGACATACGGACATCGCTCAATCGTCGTCGGTATTGATAAGAAAATATATATATATATATATATATATATATATATACACATATACTTTATGGGGTCCCATATTAATATCGAAGAAACTACTCACGGAATGACAAACCCGTTAACTTTTTTGTGAAGGGTTTAAAATGATGTCTATTTGAAAAGTGAGTAAAATGACTTGTTACAGTTTATCTCGGAAGTATAACAAAATTATCACATAAGCAATTAAACCTAAAAACACACTCACAAGGGAGGATGGAAAGTTTGCTTAAAGACATAAAAGAAGACCAAAGAAATTAGGGGAGAAATAGCAGACCGAAAAGAGATCGGAAAAAACTTTTAGCGTCAATTAAGATTTTTTGGGAGTTTTGGTTTTACGTGCCTGGTCTAATATGTCCTTCCTTATCGCTCTAAAGAAAACATACATTTAAAACAAGTAAAAGCTTGAAATTTGTTACATCCTGGTCCAAAATGATTGTTTTTCCCAAACATTAAAGAAAAATTAAGGTGATCAATTTCTATGCCGAAGAAATTTTTCAAACTTCCAGTCAAGTGAATAAGAAGTTTAAATTGTCAAGTTTTCATCAGCTTCAAATTATGAAGGGCGTACGTAACTCAAACCTAATGAGAATTGCACGATATCCTCTCCAAAATTTCATGTTACTCACTGCTGCAGCTCTGCACAGTGTTTTTTTTTTTTTGGAGTAGTCATAATAGTAAATTTATTTTATCTATGGTTACACAATATTTTTTTTTTTACACAATTTTAAACAAAATAAATCATATTTTACAAAATTAATATGGAAAATTTGTTTGTGTTGATATAAGAAATAAATAAATTTTCTTTCTCAGCAAAAAAAAAAATTATTAATCTCGCTTTAATAAATACTTTCTGCATATTCCAAATGCTTAATCAATTTTGTGCAGAGATTAACTACCGGCTTCTTCTCATTTTCTTTTGTTTTCTTCCTCTTCTTCATTTTTATCTTAAACGTGAACACCTACAACAACTTAAGAGGTTTAGCAAACACCAGCTCAAGTAGTTGTTCAAGTCAAGACAATAAACTTTTTGGGTTTCTCAAAAAGCCCTTCTCAACTGCTTGTTAACAGGTCAAGAGAAAGAAGCAAGAAAAAAACTCTTGTTATTGTTCGCCTGTCCCTTTTGTTGGCGCAATTTGTAGGTAACGAAGCATTTAACAGCCATAACATCAACATCAACATCATCATCATCCACTTCATCGACAACAGCATGACTTATTATTATTCTCATTTTTCTTTTTTTTTTCTTCCTTTTTTCCATTTAATTATTTGCTCGTTCTGCACACATGACTGACAAAATCTTGGAAACATTTTGAACAGAGGAAAAAAGTGTCATGGAATCGGAATAAAAAATAATTTTTTTTTTGCTACGGAGTTTACGAAACAAAGAAACTTGTAACCACAATCAGTTCGTAATAATGGCAGGAGGATGTTTCAGAATAAATATTTTCACAATATTTTTTTTATTTTTTTTTATTCATATTTTACAACGTACCTGGAACAACATCACTTTTACTTGGTGCTATCAAAACAAAAAAATTAAGCAACAAAAAAACGCATACTGACCTTGTCTGAGTCATGGGGAAAATAACTTCATGTGGAAGAGGTGTGAACACATCATTATGATTTTTGTACTCTAAATAAAATAATGAAAATAGTGTGAAAACTGTGGGTATTTAATTAAAAAAAAGGGAACTTATGGCCTTACAGTGGAACACCAGCAAAAAAACTTGGTTAATATTTCAAAAAAACGACAGAGAAGAAAATAGTCACACGATGAAGAATTTATTTTGGATTTAAAAAAAGGTTATGATTTATCAGCTGGTGCATTTTTATTTTTAAGAATATTTAATGAATTAAAATTATATAAATTATTTTTCTATTTAATAATTTCTCCATAACAAGTTTCCTTATTCCATTAACTTAAAATATCATTTTTTTTACTTGCTTCTACACTGAGCGAATTATAGCTCCTTATTAGGGTATTCAATTATACGGGTTTATGTTTTATTCGCTTAATAACTCAATTGTTTAATTGAAGTTTTGATTTAATCGTTTATTAAAGGATTAATATTGAGTTATTAGGTATATTTGAAATCAATCGGTTACTATTGGATTAACCGATTAATTAAAAATTGTCATTAATAATTAATTTCAAAATATCAAAACACGTGCTATTCATTATTTTAAAGTTTTAGCAGGTAAAAAATTAAAGGCGCCAATAGAAAAACAATTCATAAACTTAACGAAACCGACTGGGTAGTTGAAGAATATTTATGCGTTAAGAACAGACACACAGTTTCATGTATCGTGTAATTCTCAGATGGTTTGAAGGCCGTCACATCCTTTTCATCCATTTATTGAAGTGATCTTCTTTACAAATACGATTTCAATCAAACGTTTAGGAATATGACTATTTAATAAAAAAATTCCTGCCGTAATCGTCAAGGAAGTCCTGTTCTTGGCCTTCTCTAAACTTATCAATTTAATAAATATTTTTATTTGTAATTGAATTGAAATATTTTATTCTTCCTTGTAAATATATAACAAAATAATATCGACTCATGTGCATTATCATTTATTTCATAGTTTGCTATGGTTATTCTCTTGTAATTCTCAATTGGTTCTTGAAAGTTTGTGTTGGAGTTGTGGGTATATTAGAATTGCGTCAAGTCGACTGATGATGTAGTACGAGAGCTCAAAGAGAATAGAAAATCGTATGCTTTAATTATTTAAAGTGTCTTAAGACCACTGCCAGTTGCGATTAATTATTTTAATCGGTTAACTGATTGAATACCCTACTACTTATGCAATTCGTTGTACCGAAATTATGCTACGAGTGGTTACTGTTCAGAGTTACTTTTTATTCTTTACTTGGCCTTCAAATATTTTCTACATACCAACCGATCAAAATAGAGATCGAGGCATTCACTTGATTATCATTGCGCTCTTGTAAGTACGAACATTTTCAAGAATTCAAAAGAATGGCTTGCAAAATAACTTTTAAGCAACCATTACGGTGGAATACAATATCTTAACAGTTTTGGCCTAAAAAAATTATATTCGGTTTCAGCATCAAAATCACCAGATTTCGAAGAAGTGGTTCTTTCGTCTTTTTTTTTCTTTGTCTGTCTATTTGTTTGCTTTATAACCCGAAATAGTTTTGTGAAATTTACGAACTGCCTGTATTGAATTCGGTCCAATTAAGGTTCTTACGAAACCAGTTTTTTTATTATTTTGAATAACTAACGACTTTCAAGAGTGTTAAAATTGTTATCAATGGGAAATACCTGGCGATGTTTAGCGATAATATTTGAACAGATTTCTTTATATTTTTAGTTTTATGATATATTTGCAATTTCAAAAACACTTTTGCAAATATCGGTTGGCACATATAAGAATGACAAATAATGATTAGCGAACAAAATAACTATTTCACTTTCGAAAATGAATAAAAGATATAGTTAATTTAATATTTATTTTAATTAGCAAACATATTAAATATGGTTCTAACAAAGAATTGTTCTACATAAAAAAAAAGAAATTATTGTTCTATTTAAAAATATTTGCTTGACAACTAATAGAATTTAAGAACAAAAAGGTCTTAATGGCTTAAGTTGCGTAACGGCAAGTGTTTTGCGAATGTTTGGAAATTGTGATATAAGAAGAGTCAAGGAAATTTATATTCATGTTCAAATGAGTCTTATATAGTAAAAGTTTCTTGTACTTGTGGCAAAACTTTAAAAATTCAGAATACAATGACAGGAACACAACTGCTACTAACAACTACTCTCGTCCAATACGACGAATCCGTAAGTAAAAATACGTTTTAAGAAATCGTCGTATGAAACACAATGACAATATAAAAACGTCTCTTGAAACTTTCTGTCTCTTGATACCACAGCGCAGCCTTTAAAAAAATATTTATTATCAAATTAAAATTTATAAAAATCACAAATATCACAACTATTTTCTATGTATATTTTGCAATCTATTAAATAAAAATAAAACAATTATTAAAGTAAAAATAAGTCCATTCAAAAAAATATTTAATATTTTAAACCTCACAGGATCACACCGGCGCACAGTAAGTTGTGCAGTGGAAGAAAATATAATAAATAAAAAATGTCGAATGTATCAATAAAATACGTATGAGATAAAAGCTGACACTCCCACGATTCCAGACGTGGTTTGGTTTTTCATGTGCGTTACACATATAAAAAGTTATACGGCCTTAAAGTCGAACTATTTTCATAATTTTTTCATAACTTTTAAGTTACAAAAAATGGGTTTGGAAAAATGCATATAATAAATTAATTTTTCAATAAAAATGCTTGCAATTATATTTGTTTTATTCAGAAGTGTAGCAGAAACAATGAAAAAGTCCTAAAATTCAAATATTTATAGCAACACTGTAAGAAAAAATTTGAAGAAATTAGCCAAAATATGTACTTAAACAAAAAAAAAATAGTCAGCTTCATTGGACCCGAAAAACTAGGCACATCACAAAACGACTTTTGTGAATCAATAATCTTATTTTCTGATATATATATATATATATATATATATATATATATATATATATATATATATACTAAACTATGTATAAGAAGGTTTAGGTGTTTTCTATGCCAACTGTTGAGACATACGATTTTAAAAATCATCCATATTTTATATTTTTGTTAAAATTATCACTTGATATTTTTAATGTATGATGCTTTAAGCCAAAGAATACCAAGTAGGATGACTCTAACACATATAAAATTTATTCTCACATATTTGGGCACCATGTGAAACCAACCCGTTATTGATACAAATACGTACTTAACCGAGAACCGTCAAAAAGTCCGGGTCGCAGTGCTTTATATAACCAGCTAAACCTAAAGATATGAACAAACTTCTTTATTCTCCCAATGAAGACCATTATAGAAATGGAATTTCACCTTTACAATGTTTGCTTAGATGCTTTGAGAGCATGTTACACACTGCGTGTCGATTGCCTTTTAAGACTTGGCAAGTTAGGAATGATAAGAAAACACTGTATAACAAAAGAAAAAAAAACGAATTTAAGATAAATTTCGATCTGAGACGGGATGAACTGTTAATAAAGTGAAGTCTAATTTTGGCACTAGTAATGACAGCAAAAAAAAATATTAAAAAGTTTAAAATAATCTTATATTAAAAAAGGTATACGGACGGCAACCATAAATAATTAGTGATTGGTTCTATTTTATAAGATTTTATATATTATAAACTATCTTTTATAATAATTTTATATGTTATAAACTATCACGCTATATCATTTTGTATGTGAAATGACAAATTAAAATTCCAAAACTATAATAATTACTGAAATGGGGGAATTTTTGGTATTTAACTAACCCCGCACCGGAAAAATAAAAGGATTTCTAAAAATGTTAATTAATTTTCGCAAATAGTAGACCAAGGGGGATACGCGCCAAAAAGTTCATTAAGCTACCACAGCTCCTTCGATTTTTTTCCACTTATACTATGGGGACCGTTCACTGTGCGGCGTTAAAAATAAATCTATTAAATAGTTCGTGGCACGTGACGAGATTACGCGACCTGTTATTTCAAATCAGGAAATGAGTTCAATTTTTGACATCACATATTATTCTCTGCAAAGAAATCGCCAGTCGTTCCAATTGTGTTTGCAGCTGAAGCTGAAGTCAAAATTATATTCTGTTTCATTATTATTTTCTGTTATTGTTGTTCGGTGATCTAACGCGCTCGTTTTCGAATGTATGGGTACATTTGCGCACGCATGTTTGAATGGAATGGTTCAAAAAAGCTGTTCAAATAATAATTTTTAAGTTTATCATTTGCGTTTTAGTTTAACTATTCAAAAGTTTCCTGTTATTCTAAATGTTAAGTTCTGTGCTGAATATTCTAGACGTGTTTGCGTGGTGGGTGCGAAACTGTCTTTTTGCGAATGACGTCTTCAGCATGATTTCCCGTCAAACCCACGTCAAAGTGCCCTCCTTCGTTCTCTTTTTTTTTACCAAATTTATTTCCATTATCCGCTGTCATTTCCTTATGTTTAATCAAGACACACGTTTTTTGTGGTACACTTTTAAGCGTCTTATCGTTTAACAATAATATTAAAATTATATAATTTAAAAAGGTATTTGGGTAAAGATGTTCACAAGAAAAACAGTTTTAATAAATTCGTACTAGAAAGTGTTCAAAAAGAATATATAAATTTAGTTCAGCGGCAACGAGGAGAATTTCGGTTAGAAACACGTCAGTATTTTATTAGGGAACGGTGTTGTTTTATTAACACAGTTGCTCAACTCACAAGCTCTATTGTATCGTTTATCGTTGCATTTGAAAGAAAAAACAACAATATTTTCCAAATGTTTAATTTATTTAGTTGCCCACAACTTTTTTTTATAAAGGATCCATATCTCATTGCTTTTCTTTTTAAACCCCATCTTTGTTATTTTCAAGATTGTTTTTGAATTGAACATCTATTTTATTTTCGTTGTTTTTAATATTATAGACTTATGATACTTTTGGGGGACTCCCTGAAGATTTTACTACAGATCGTTCCTGATCTTGTGATCTTGTATTTCCATGTTCTTAGTTTGGCAATTAATTAAGATCATTGAAATTTTTAAGAATCGGAAATTTATCGGTTCCGTTTCCGTTTTGAAAAAGTCGAGCTTTCATCCGATCTCGAAGTTTTGAGGTAGAAGGGAGCTTCAAGGAATATTTCTAGAGTCGACCAATAAGCCAGATTGTATGTGTGTGTATGTGTGTAAGTGACTGCTGTGTAGAGCGGCTTAACAGCATCGAACCCAACTGATGACGTTCTCAAGAGTTCTAGTGAACTCGAATTTCATATTAATTAGACATAATTTAGGTAATTAGATTTCAATATAATTAAAAAATATCAGGGCATAACTGATCTTTCCGAAATAACTTTTAAGCGATTTTCCGGTCGATTCCAATATATATAATCCGCTCTTGATTTTAATAAACCAAGTTGAAAACCGGTTCAAAATCGGTCAATCCGTTTTTTTTTCTCTTCAGTTGTCGAATAAATGTTTCGCCTTTTATTATCGGGCAATCTGTAGGTGTGCTATTGTGAACGAGAAAATCTCAAAAAGTGATTTAAAAAAAAAGATCCGAAATAATATATCTGATCAGTCAGTGTTCTCGATTTCTACAAAATTCGAAAACTGTATCAACCACCGATCATCACGTAGAAGTCAGCTGTTTTATTAAGAATTTACAGCAGTTTGAAAATTAAAAAGGAATAGAACAGCACAACAAACCACTTCAAGATAACTTGGAGACTAAAATTAGTAGGGGTATCACGTTCAACCGTTTTCCATAATCTTTTAATCTTGGAACAGCGCACAAGGGGACAACTCCCACACAAAGACATGGCAATCACTATTTTATTTACTGTACTTCGATAAGTTTAGCTTAGAGACAGTCATTCTACTTAAAGGTGAGAATACAGGGCCAGGGAAAAAGGGATAGTTACTGCCCTGCACCAGAAACTTATATTGGCAAAGTTACACTGTTTCGTTTTACATAAAATCCTAAAAAGTTATTAGAAAAATGCTGTTTTAATTTTCGCATTTTCCAAAAAGAAAAAACTTTCCTGCATGTCTGCCATGACGATATTCCGCTTGCCGATAGAAGGCCTCGCATAACATAGAAATATTTAGCAGGCTTTACATGATTGCAACTTATTTTCCAAATCCTTGTCAATATTCCTTCAATATTTTTTTTTTTATAATTTATGACAGAGTTTCAATGATGACAAATGAGATGACAAAATAATTGCCAGTAAATTTAATTGTTAAGCGTGCATCGAAAGTCAAGCAGCACAAATCATTTCATTAAACTGATAAATTTTCTTAGAAATTCTGAAATTTATATTGAATAAAATTTAAATGCGTTTTCCTAGGAAACGTTACACACAAGTATCGTATCAAATTTATTATTAAAAAAAAAATTCTGGTGCTCTGCCGTCTATTGAGTCATTGGAAATCCACGAAATTATTAACAAAAATTAAAATAAATTATTAAAACGCATAAACAAATAATTGCAGGCAGCAATAAAATTAAGAAATTTGCAATTTTAGAAAGCAAATAAAACAAGGCACACATAAACATTAGGGAGGTACTTAAATGATTATCCTTTAAATACAGTCAGAGCAATAGTTCTCTTATTCTTGTGGAAATTATGTACATGTTTAGGCATTTTCTTGTAGATCCATGTTTCAAGACTATATTTTACATTAAATCAATGAAGATTATTGGGTAACTGTTTGGTTTTAAAAAGACATTAAATCAATAAATCAAATTTATACATGAACAATATTCATGTATATTTTTTATACATTGTTGTTACTAATCATGACGTCACTTAGTTGAATGTGGTAAAAACTTTTATTTATAAAAATTTTATTACTAAGTAGTATACGAGAATTCTCTCAAGACCAAACTATTGTGTTGACTGTCTTAAAATAGGAATGCAAAAACAATGTTTTTATATTTTTTGCCAGTTATTGAGTGGAACACAGATTATATCAGAAAATATGGATAGTTCCATGTGAAGTCAGCAAAGAGTTAGACGCAATCTCTTTCAACTTAAGCAAAATTTGATTAAAAGCTTTATTTTGTTCTACTTAATTCTTATACCGACGAAAAAAATTCTTGAAATATTTTTTCTTAGCTTATGGCGTATTTAAAATTTCATAATTTACGAATTTATTCTGTTATTGTTTAAAATTTACTGATAAATAGTTCACAATAGGAACAATTACTATCAAAGAATTCACAGTAATAATTTTACTTTCAATATATTCACAATGCCGATTTGAATATATAAAATTTCTCAGCGACAGTTCTTTGTATTAAATCAATAGAGATTAATGGGCAACTATTCGTAACGGGTTTGTTTTCAGAAAGACAGTAATTAAATAAATTTCTTTACACTGCCGGGCAAAACAAATGTTTTCGAAAGCCGCTGCACTTTGAACAATATCCAATCTATTTTCACTTGACACAAATTATGACGTTACTCAGTTGAATGCGGTAAAAGCTATTGTTAATAAAACTTCTCTGGTATACAAGAACTCTATTAGGACCAAACTATTGGTAACACACTTCAAGTCCTGTCTTCGAGACGGTCTTAAAATTAGGATGCAAAAACAATTTCTTTTTTCTTTCAGAGCATGTTATTTCGTAGGCCTATTTTGTATATACAAATATTTCTATTCTCTGAAACACGGGTTATGTAAAAAAATTTAGGTAATTCCGTGATAAGTCCAGAAATATTTAGAGAGGAACCCTTTCAACTTGGATGATATTCGATCAGAGGCTTTATTTTAATTTACTTAGTTCTTATACAGACGAAAACAATTCTTAAAATTTTTCTTTCAAAGTTATAGCACATTCAAAATTTCATAGACTTACGAATTTGTTCTGTTTATTTTTTCAATATTTTAAAACACGTTTCATGCCCAAAAATGGTTTTGCCATGAGACATTTTTAATCTGTCAAAATAAATTGTTTACAAGTTACTGCTAAATGATTCACAATAGCAACACTTACATCGTGAATGTTTTGATAGTAGAAGTTCTATTTTGAATTATTTGAGAGTTAAAGTTGTGAACAATTTACTAGTGCCTTGTAAATAGTCTGTTTCAAAAGCAATAATAAAACTAAAAATATTTTTACTCCAGAACAACTGGTTGCCATAATATTCACGTAGTGGTGGCTTTCAGAAGAAATCTGATAATAGATTTTCAAATAATGAACAGTCATTAAATATTTGAACACATTTTTTTCAAAATTGCTATAATAAATCTATATAAATTAAAATAATATTTTATTTGATTTTTTCAATGAAACCTTTCTTCAATATATATTTTATATAAAAAATTTGGCTCTATTAACAGCTAAAAAATATCAAATAAAATGACAACCGCAAAACGTGTGGCTGAAGTGTAAAAAAACCAAAAGCACACGCTTCATGATTGAAGTAAAATAATTTTATGATTATTCATTAACTTATAAAATTAAAAAAAAAAAATTATTAACAGAATGGCAAACAAAGCAGCCGCATTAATACACTGTAAAATTGGGTGGAGCAAAAATGTCCGCTATCAACATCTGTTGGTGTGCAAATATATTTTCAATATTTGACAAAAAAAAAGGAAATTGAAATTTAGATATAATTAAAAAATTAAAATCCACTACGAGGGCAGTAACAAGACAAATAACTATCAAAATGAATAGCGCTTCGGGAATCAGAAAACGTTGAAATAAGAAAGGCTTGCAGACGTCACATGACTGCACATATAAATTTTGAGAAAAATTTGGATTTCAACTGGAAACTGTGTCGTACATTTGCTGGCCAACGATATCGTTCTGTCGACAATCATGCCTTTAAATAGAAACTAAATTTTAGAATCTGCTATTGTTTTACATGAATTTTCATAGATACAACGATCTCGAGTGACATCGTGTGGCAGGCAGTTAATTAATGGCGTTAGCCCATTCTGACAAGGAACAACTTAATTTCATGCAGTCTCTTGTGTGGCTTTGCAACATCAATACGATCATTATATAAAAGCTAAAAGATATACAAACTGTTGAATGAATATAATATTCAAACTAAAAAATATTAGCACTGCCCTCGTATAAAGCAATTCTGACTAGTTTTCCTAAAATAGTTACAATAAATTCAGTTATACTGACCAGCCAGCCGGTAGACACACAAACGAATAGTATTGAATTTTTGCCAAAAATCATATCAATTCAAACAATTTGTTGTTGCATTAAATCAGTTTCTCTAATTATTTAACCCTCCGAAGTGGCCAGACCTGTCAATCAAAAAAACTGTTTAAATTTATAATAAAGCAAAAAAAATATTTCTAATGTCAACTACAGCCAAATACAGTGAATGTGTTAGTTAATTATCGCATCGGTTTAAATGTTTGTTGTTAATTAAATACGGGTGTTTTAAACTTCTGTCTGTCTGTCTGTCTGTCTGGTGTCTAGTGCTGCGCTTCTTTCCTTATAGCACTGTTAGGCGAATGAGAATTGCAAATGCAATTTTATAATGAAATTCATATTTAATTATATTAATATATTTATTATTTTAAATATATTTGTTTGTTTTAAAAATATTTCGTATTGCTTTATAACAAATATGATGTTAAATATGTTGTTTGTAAAAGTGCGGTCACACTTGGCAAATATTTGCCCAAAATAACGTGACCCCCAAACACCAAAGAAAGATATTTTAAATTTGACTCGTATTACGATATTTATCCACAACCAATAGCCCGTAACGTAGAATCCAATCAATATGTTTTTCATAAGTATTTAGTGGTTGCGCTTTTTTGTATAAATATTTGCCCAATTGTGATTTATTATTTCCACCGAATTTTATTTAATTTGATAGTATAATTGAATTTCAACCGCTATTTTGAAAAAATTCAAACCTGTTGTCTTATGCAAACGCTTTCAAAAACCATTTGAGAATTGTATAGAAGAAATACGTTGAGGTTTGTAGGAAACACCGGCGTAAGTGTATTTTAATTGGACTGCGTTCGCGGTGAGCTAATAGAATAAATAAATAAATAAGTTTAGATAAAAATTATTGTGCCTTTAAAAGTTTTTAAATTTGAGCATTTTAAAACACTTTCAAAAGGCTTTTTGCCAGCAGGTAACACAATAGCATGACCAGTCCAAAAACCGATGCCAAATCTATTTCCCGCAAAAAAAAAGCGGAGGACGGCATTTTGTTGTTAATCAAAAATATTTTGTTTCACTAAATTTTCATTATCTTGCGAAACAAATAAAATCATCAATCGTTTTCAATGATACAATAACAATGCAGTCTTTTAAAGACTGGCATTTTATTCAAGTTTTAGCGCGAAAATTTTCTTCAACTGTGAAAGAACTCCAGCAGAGCTTTTTTAGCTCTGGGTTCTATTTATATCCCTAAAACAATATTGCATACATTCAAGCAATAAAAGAGATCGTATATAAAAAATCGCTAAATGGGCCACATCAGCATTAAAATAATTAACGCCTTCCTAATGCAACAAATAACTGCGAATGCAGGTCCAACTTTTATTATTTTCCACAAAATTAAATACAGCGCCTGATGAAATTTATAAAATGCATTGCCGACAGTGGCTGCTGTAGCGGCAGTTGTAATTACACACTCATACAATTCGCATATTCGTCTGAATTAGTATGCGTGTGTTTCGCTCATTATTTCACACATAAAGATGACGCTGATGATGGCAGCATATTAATAAAATATAAGGAAATTAATTTCTACTCATAAATTGAATTTAATTTCATATCATACTTGAGGTGTTGAGACGAGAGGAGACGAGACGACGATGGTGACGATAATTTTGTTGACAAGTACAACTAACGTACGCATGCGTTTTTTTTTCTAATTTACACTCAAGTCAGTCACACAATTGTTGAAATCGTTAATAATCCATCTTCTAATGCTGGCAGAAAATATCTTAAACAATGTTAACAACACTGTGCAACAAAATGTTGAATTCTATGTCTACTGGAAAAAAAAAAGAAGCTGCCTACAAGGTTTTGAAAATTCTGTGTTCGGCTTCCAATAACAGTGTGAATAATAAAACATGACTCTCATGAAAATTAAATTAATTGTTCTCTTCAATTAAATTTAATTTTCAAATCAACCGATTCGATTATTATAAAAGAGTCGAGACCACTAACCGATCAGATATTTAATATCGGAGTTTTTCAAACAAAATCACTTTTTTCGAATTTTTCCTTTAACAATATCTTTCGAACGGTTTAACCGATTTCGAACCGGTTTGCAGTGATCGAGGTGGTTTTTAAGTATCAAAAGCTGGAGGAATCGATCAGTGAAGTCGTTTAGAAGCTATTCTTTAAAAACTGTTGTTGTTAAGTTTTTTTCAGACATCTTGAAGTCTACCGGTTCGAACCGGTTCAAACTCACAGAACATTTAAGTTCTAAGTTCTACAAAATGCTACCAGTTTTATTCGATTCAGACATTCAAAAGTTATGAGCGGGTCACTCACTTGCACACACACACATATACAGACATGGTGACGAAGTAGTCAAGGACACTTCCTATGACCTCAATATATGGAGATCTGATCAGAAATCGATTTTTTCATATTTTCGCGATTTTTTAAAACTTTTAGTTTTCCCAGCGGGAAGTTACATGCACTCTTTTGGCACGTGGAGTTATTCTCAAAAAACTTTTTATTTATTATTTTTTTGTCCCCTTTTAAGGTAGCCCACCTCTGATATAAAGAGGATGTGCCAGACTTTTTTCACCATCCTCCAAGCAGTTCTGGTCTGCACTGCTTGCTAAATCCTTAAGCCTTCTTAGCGGTTCTATTTTTACCTCCTCAATTATCGCACACCGGACCCCTTCAGGGGTCCTCCTCAATCTGGGCACACCATCATCTCTTTTTTGAAAGCCACTTTTATCTTCTTTTTTTGCATGGTGTAGCCATTCCAGCCTGCACATGTGTGTGTGTGTGTGTGATTCCAGTTTATTGGATGCACGTTCAAATGACATTGAAAAAATAAATTATTAAGCGTCTTAACAAAATACGAGTGTAAGTCAATAGACAAATTAAATTAAGAATCTCGTCGGAGAGATGCGATTAGAAAACAATTAATTTCTTTTATTAAAACTGTAATTTTTTTATAAATTGCCAATAATATCAGATAATAAATTTAAATGCTTGTTATTTAACAATTTAATTACAAGAGTATTTTTTTTTTTTTTTATTTCATAAATTTATTTGTAATTCTTTTAATTGTTTTGTGCAACAATTCATTTTAACAATGTGTGGCATTAATAATGATAATTCCTTGAATCTTTTGTAAAATGGAAAATATTATTTTTTTCTAAAGAAATTATTTGGAAA